>CANSNZ010000789.1:0-550000 GCA_947646795.1 Beta lomatogona | reverse complement strand
ATTATTGAAAGTTGTGCATAGTAATAAAATGATAGTAATAGTAATACTAGTAATGAAATACAAAGTAATAATAATATTAGTAATAATATGTTTTTTAAAAGATAAGTTCAGATCAGATCAGATCAGATCAATTCAGATCAGATCAGATAAGATCAGATCAGAAAAAATAAGTTCAGATCAGATCAGATCAGATCAGATAAGTTCAGATCAGAAAATTTCAGGTGAACTAAACATAGCCTAAATGTGCATATTACAGTTTTCAAGTTGTAAGTATATGCTCTAGAAAAAAGTAAGATGCATATTCAATTCAAAACAAATGCACATGAATAAAGTTGCTTATTTAGTACGAAAAATATGCACATTTAGTTTTAAAAAACATGCAAAAAAGGCCTCCTCATCATTCTCATTTTAAGAAACTTGTCATTTGATCCTAAATATATATATATATATATATATATACACATATATATATATATATATATATGTGTATATGTATATATATATATATATATATATACATATATATATATATACACATACATACATATATATATACACACACATACATATATATATACACATACATACATATACATATATATATATATACATATATATATATATATATATGTACGTATATATATATATATATATATATATATATATATATATATATATATATACGTTATATACGTACATATATATATACGTACATGTATATATATGTATATATATGTATATATACACACATACACAGAAAGAAAAATTGACAATAACAGCTACAACTATGGGCGTTCCGCTATTTTCAGTCCCAACTAAGGATTATTTATGAGCAGTCCCAATTTTGGGTATTTTTTATGAAAACGGTCCCAGTTGACTGGTTACCTATTCAACAGGTTACTTTTTTAAATAATAATTTTCCCATCCTTTTTGTGGACGCATTTTGGTGCATTGGGGCGGAGAAATGGGTACATGTACAAGGCATCCGAAAATTCTCAAATGTGAGACATTTAATTCTCGACCTGAAACTAATTCTAACGGTGAGAACTTGTAATAGGCGGTAGGCTTAATCTTATCAATGCTGCTGCATGTATTATAGGATGACCTCAATCAGAAGAGGATAATATTGATTTCATTATTAAAGGTCTTACAATTAATTGTAGTCTCTTGATTAATGATTCAGCAAGAGCATTTTTTGTATATACATGAGGCTCAAGATGCTCTACAACAATCCCAATAGACATACAATAGTCATTAAAGGTTTGGGATGTAGATTCTCCAGCAGTATCTAGTCTTATATTCTTTATTGCATGGTATAGAAATTGTGTTCTTCATCGAATTATTTGAGCAAGAAGTTTTACAAAGTTGACTTTTTTTTTGACGAGGCAAAAGCGACATTTCTATTTAACAAAAGGCTCACATGTGGCCATCGAGTAGAAGCATCAATTGATATACTATAAAGTAGCTGAATGGTCCACATGCAGGGTGAATAGGTCCACAAATATCTCCTTGTATTCTTTCTAAAAACGTCGAAGATTCATTGACAATCTTATTTATACATGGTTTAGTTATTAATTTACCAAGCGAGGATGCAGATCATAACAATTCATTTGACTGAGGAAATTTGACATTCTTTATTGAATGTCCAATTGAGTTTTCAATGATTCTATGCATCATTCCTGTGCCAAGATGACCTATTGGTCATGCATAGATTATGTAATTTTCTTTTATCTAACTTTTGGTTAGATATCATATTAATTTCAATCGGACGTATATCTATGCGACATAGTCCCGAGGAAATTGCCAATTGTTAGCAATTTTTCATATATGTATTTCTTGCCATATATTTCTGCCGTGAGACATATGAGTTCCTCTTGGTTCAGGGTCATTGTTAACTTTTGCTTGGAAGACTATAATTTTTAAAAAAAGCTCTTTATTTTTCAATATAGTGTATGTTGTCCCACTGTCGAGAAGACATTGATCATTGGTTCCAATTTCAAGTAAATTCATATCTTCATTAATAATATATATGATGATTAGTGTGAGAATATGCATACTTTATTAATGATAATAAAAGAGGGGGTACATTAAAATAAATACATTGAGGTACTTAAAACAAACTAAGCATATCATTCATGTGTTGCTATTTATCCAAGGACAAAGTTATTTTCAATTTTAGCATTATCCATGAAAAAATTATAAACTTCAAGGCTAGGTATAGATGTATTTGCATTATTGACAACATTTACTTCAACATTCTTTCCTTTGTTCTTTATTGAAACTTAATATAAGTCTACCAAGTGTTTGGCAATACAACATGTGCGAATCTAATGTTAAGTCCTCGCCACATCTATGGCATGTATCTTTTCCCGTAAGGGCGTCTGCTTTTTGGTTTCTAGATAGTTTTCCCTCAATGTTTATCGATTTTTTAGAATTGTTATTTCTTGGGGAACATTGGTTTTTACCACGTCCACTACGGCCTCGTCTGCGGTAGTTTCCACGTTCACTATCTCGTTCGCGACCATTGTAATTTTCTCGTACTCCTCCATAAACTTCATTTGCCTCAGGTGGATACGAGCTTTCTATTGCATTTGACTTGTGGAATCCCAGAGACCCACTTGGTCTAAGATTATGGTTACTCAATAGAAGATCATTATTTTGTTCGGCAACCAACATAAACATTAGCTCGGAAAACTTTTTGAACCTCCTTTCACGATATTGTTCTTGCAACAGTACGTTATTTGCATGAAAATTAGTGAGAGTTTTCTATATCATTTGTTCTTCAGTGATCGATTGATCACAATATTTCATATTGATACTATACTATGCAATGTAGAATTGTAGTAACTAATAACAGACTTGAAATTCTAGAACCGTAAATTTGACCAATAAAATAAATCTAGCATTTAGATTATCCCATAATAATTTGGGATCCTCAACTAACCGATATTTTTATTTTTAAGCTTTCATGCATGCAAGTGATGCCTTAATAATACGAAAGCTTTGGCTTTCTCTTGCTCAATTACAATTTTGGTTTCATGAGTCACATTTATTCCTGGGCTTGGGGTACTTTTGTTATCTTTGATGGTATGTTCTAAGCCTTGAGCTTTCAGATTTGTTTGAGCATCAACTTTCCATTTCAGAAATTTTATCCGGATAAGTCTAGTATATTGAATTGTCTTTTCACAATCCGTCCTTTCATCTATATTCATGTAGACAATAATTTAAAATTAGAAATGACAATAAATTAGTAAATGATAATAAATCATATATAATATCACCCCCTGATTTATATCATTATTATTATACATATTACAAACAAAAAGTAGTAACACAAAAAATAGCATACAACATTAATGAAGCAAAAAAAGTGATAAAATGCCAAAAATAGAAAAAAACGAGAGGAAAAAGTACTTCCTAAAAAAATGCACTTGAAGACAAAATATGATTATCACGTGCAATTTTTTGCCATTCTACATGGGAGATTGAATATTTTTTTCCGCTCCTACTTGTGTATTAGGATATATATTCTTAATGCCTTGAAAAGGAAAAAAAATTATAAAGAATAAGTAGAGCCTTATTTTCCTAAAATTCCTCTCTTCAAAAGAAGAAGAGGGGGTGGAGGACGGTTGTCGTCAGCGTGGAACATGGTGACCGGAAAATTGGGGAATAAAGAAAATTATGAGCTTGGATAAAAGTTGGAAGAAGAAAAGGGATGTGGTGAAAATGGGGATGGGTTATCTGTCTTTTATAAAGGGTTATATTGTATAGTTTATCTACAGTTACTCAAGAAAAATATATATACAAGTAATAAGATTTTAAGAACTCTCAATTGGTAAAGGTATATTAGAGAAATTCATAAGTACCAAATTGGTCTACTATTATGCATGTCAAGAATTAAAATGATGATACAATATATGTAACTACAAATACAATATTAAAAAAATAACATATAAGAAATAATAATATATAATAGTACTTTGGATTCTTGTTTCTAGAAATCATATCCTATAATAATGCTAAAAAAATTATATATAATTTTACTAGTGATTGCCGTCCATGTAGGCGGCAAGTTCAAAAGAAATTTAACGTGTTCATATACGCGATTTTAAGAACGAAAAAATAACGTAAAATAAAATTTCCTTGCACTTCATGAAGGTGGCATTATTATTAAAGTTATTTATTTTATGGGTTAGTGGCATGGTGACGTTTGCCATTGGTTCCTTCCTATTCATCGCTATTTCTTTTATTATTTTGTGGGGGTTGATTTTCGATAGGTTGTACTGGAGGGTTATTATTGTTGTTAATTAGGAACAGGGATGTGTGGATTTTTGCTAGTACGGGCATTTGTACCGTCTTGTAGGCTACTATATCGGGACGGACTTACAGCTCCCCTCGCTGGGTTATGTTGGTAGTGAAATGCACATTGTTTCGCTCTATCCAAAAATAAATACCCGAGACAGAGACATTATGTAGAACAATGTTGATCCCATTACTTTTTGGATCCATGTTCAGAAAGTAAATGGGTTGACCTTGAAAAGATTTTAGAACTAGAAAAAGAATGGATACCGAAGTTTGAAAAAGTTTTAAAATACCTTGAGTATTTTTCGGTGGTAAACTCGTGCTGATAACGTGTTGTGAAATCAATGAAACAAAAAGATTTTTTTTCACAGAGTGACATTTTATCTGATAACTCTTGTGCGTATATCTCCTTGTTCTTAACTTTCAGTGGTATTTATAATACAAAGCTTCAAACTATTAAACGTACCTAGCTAGTAGGGTGGAAAAATTTCCACAAACATTAATGTAAGCAATATAAATTTCACATGTGTGACATTCATAGTTTGACTCATAACAGAAACATAAATAGGGGTTGTGAACGTGTTTGATATCAATTAAAATTTTTGCCTATAAAATGTCAATGAGTTCAATATTAACCTAAAAACCTATAATTATAAAGATCATTTCATACTAACCTGAGATGGAGTGACTGTAGTAGGTATATCCCAATGAAAAATTGAAAATCATAGTTAGGAACTATGTACTTGGGAACCAATCCAGTTAAGACCATTGCATAAGTTGCTGATTTGTGCGAATTACGCGGGAGAATCAAGGTATCTCCCGGATTACATGCACCCATGATAGCTGCTTGAATTCCACAAGTAGTACCTCCAACAAGAAACTATGTTTTTGATGCCCCAAATATTTTTGCTGCTTGCTTTTGTGCTTCTAAAATAGGGCCTTCTGGATTAGGAAGGTTGTCTAATTCAGCTAAGTCATGAAGGAAAGGTCTCATACCGATGAGTTGAAGCATCGACAATGGAGCTGATTGACCTCTGTCGTGTCCAGGAAAAATAAAAGTTGCAGCATTATATTCAGCTGCAGCTTTCAGTGCGTTAACTAGCCGAGGCGAGTGTTGCCATTTGGATGCCTCAATACGATAATACTGTTATGTAAAACAGGTAAAACAAGTGTAAATCAACTAATATTAGTACTAACTAACTAGAATTGAATTATTTAACTTGAATAATACAAAATTTGGCCACTTCTCTCGCAATAACACAAACTTTTGATTATTATTTGATATTTCAAACTTTAGCAAAATTCATAGAGTAAGATAAAACTGGATACGACCTGATAAACATGTTACCTGGGATATGTGTCACAATTTCATTGGTTTTTTATTTTATTTTATTCAAATAAAAAAAATTCCTTTTATCTTTTTTTTCTCTCTTCCTCCTTCCCCTTCCCTAAACTCTCCCCTTCCCCCACCGTACCATTGGAAAACCACCCCCGAAATCACGACGTCTCCCTCCCTCACCCCCGGAGAACTAACCCTTCCACTCCTTCACCCCAAAAACCTTCGACAAACAATACCAAACCTTCCCCGCCTTGAAAACCACCAAATCCAGCCACCCCGGACCCCAAAAAGTTTCGCCCTCTTCTTCCAACAGAAGAGATTGAAGTCTATTTTGGAAGAGACTTAAAAAGAGAATGCATGCGAATGCAAATGCGACATCTATTTTGATGATTGGTAGTTTGTAGAAAAAGAATGGACGATAAGCGCAACAAAAGGAGGCGGCGGTGGATGGTGGGGTTAACAGTGGTAATAGAAATAGTGGTGCTTTGTTAAGAAAAGGGGCCACTGTGTTTAAGGCGAAGCGACCGAGTCACGAGCATGAACTCCGTAGCCCTTCGTGGATAGAGCTTGTCAAAAAATGACCCGATCCGACAACTCGACTCGAACCTCGTAATGACACTGTAACCGACTTGCACCTGAAATTTTGGTAAAACAGGTCACCTTTAACCTGACCTGCACCCGACCTGATAATAATTGATACCTGATCTTGACCCAACAATCTATGACCTGAACCTGAACCGACGCCCGCCCGAAAAAGACCGATAACCGAAGTGAGCAAACCTGACAACGATCTGAACCCGATTCGACACCTGACCTGATTAGGACCTGAAACCGATTATAACTCGACTCAACCTGTTATTGTCCCGACTGTTGCGACCTGTTACTTGATTTACAAGACCTGTTGCGACTTGGTACATGGTTTTACCTGACTTGTTGCTACATGTTACCCGACTTGTTGATTTTTGATAACTCAACTTGTCATTGATTTCACCACATAGTAACATAAATTATAAACTAACATTATTACAAAAAGGCATATAACTAGATGAACTATTCAAGCATTGATTTTTAATGAAATATTAAATAGTGAAAAAATTAGAAGCAGTGACTCACAAGTTTCATGACCCGTTCCATACCCGAAGCGATCCGAAACCAATTATGGCACAACCCAATAACTAACGACCTGAACTTGACTCGAACCTAACCCAAACCGTTATTCTCTTGACCTGATAAGTATCCGACCCACGCTTGACCTGAACCGGAAGGTACCCGCTACAAACCTGCAATAAACCCGACCCGACACCACATGACCACGAAAGATGACCTGTCCCGAAATTGACCGTGTCGAACCCGACCGAACCTGAAAGAAGAAACAAACCGAGGCGGACCCGACCGAATTACGACCGTTCCCGACCCGCACCCGACCTCGTGTTAATTTATTGACCTGACACGACTCGACCGAACATGACCTGAAACCTGAGATGACCCAACCTGAACCCGACTCGAGTAACTGAATTGACACTCTACTTCGTGATATGGATGTTTCCTGCGACGCCCTTGGTTTTAAAGTTCATATTAACGTTTCCCTTGACTCTTCCATATCTGTGAAAAACCCTCCAAAGGGTTTTCACGGGTACACCGACAACTTCGATTTCTTGGATTACAGAGGTGAGTCTGGTAGGGGTGGGGAGAGGGGAGGGGAGGGTGGTTTTGCTGGTGGGTAGGGTGGGGAGGAAGGGACAGAGAATTAGCTTTTGTTTTTATAAATATTTTTACCTTTTATATAGGTTTCAAGTCAAGTTGACCTATTTTAAGAAATTTGCTATGAATGGCCTGTTTCTCCCCAACTTATTTTCGGTTCGGTTCGGTTCCTAAATTATTATCATTACTATTAATTAGTTATAATTTAATTCGATTCGATTCGATTCGGTTTATTTCGGATCAATTCGGTTCGGTTCCGTTCAGTTCAATTCAGTTCAGTTGGTTTATGCCGAAGAGAACATGCCCGAAGTTCGAAATAATAAATAATAATCGAAAGTTTGTATTATTGCAGGCGAACGAGCCAAATTTTGTATTATTCTAGTTAAATAATCCACTTGATTTTTAGTTTGATGAAGCTTTGTTTATGTAATATAGTAGTTGAACCAAGTTCGAACAACTTTATGGATATACTCCGAGTTAAGAATACGAGATGGGACTTGAACTTTTATGCTTTTCACTTGTTAAGGACCTATAAGGTTTTTTTTGCACCGTTTGGGACCTCTTCTCTCTTTTCCGGTGAAATCTAACTATTGTGAGTTAAAAACAGCGGGGCCATGGATTTAGAAACTAAAAATTATATATTTTATGAAAATCGGATAAATTATTCAATATCCTTCAAATCCCCATCAAAAAATTAAAAAGTTTAAAAAGAAGCTCCAGTTTTCATCTTATTCGCCCATTCAATTTTCTAATGGCATGATAAAAATCACTGTCAAATTCCCTTGATGTTCTACAATTACCCTCTCTCGATTTCTTATATGTACCCTCATCTTCTTCTTCCTCACAATTTCATGTTCAACCCCTTTAAAACCTTACCACAAATCCCTCCTCATAAACCACTGCCATAAAACTCGAAAACAATCCCACCCCTCAAAACAACCCGACCTAACTCAAGCAACAACACATGAAATTAGCGAGACCTAGATGGTTGCGTCGACCTGTTCGAGAAACAATGTGTTTGAAGTATATTACTTTGACAAAAAAAATTGGTAACATTTAAGAGTGAGAGGAATAAAAAAAAAAAAAAATTATTGAGTTGATTTAGAGAAATGCGAAAGAAAATTAGAGGGGAAACAAGAATAAATGGAATCATATTTTTTTTGGTGATGAAATAAAATCAACGGAGAGGTTGAGTGGAACCCTACTTGTTAGCGTCGTCGTCGGGATCATAACTAGAATTCAGGCTTCAATCAATGATTTCATAACATTTCATGAGGTTTAATTTCACGGTTGGTTGGAGTCGTTGTCAATTTTAATTTATGGTTTCACCTTTAAACCTCTTATACTATCAAAATCAAATGCAAAAAGTAGACCATGGAGATCATTAAGAGAATTTCAAGAGTTTGTTATTTATTTAAGGCAGAGTTTGATTTTGCTTTTTAAAGAAATGTGGTTGGTGCAATTGTAATTTACTTTTTTTTATAATGTTTGTGTGGTTAAAGGTGGGTTAACGATGAGTTAGATGACCAGAATTGTGGGATGAGGTCCCAAATGGTGAAAAAAAAAACTTATGGGTCCTAAAAAGTGAAAATTGCAAAACTTCAAGTTGTACCCTTAACTTGATATACTCCATCTTAGACTCGAATGTGTTAATTGGATCCATATAAAAATCCAACTTTAGTAGCATAGTTATGGAATTGATTTGGATCATCCAGTGCAAATTGACATCTAGTTATGGTCTTATCTTTATTCATTTATAGAATTTATTGTTTTCATTTTTACTGTTATTAAATTGTTGTAGCTAGGAAAAATGGCTTTTTTTAGGTGTAAAAGCGTTATACTACAGTGTAGTCCTTTTTAAAGGAAGAGGTTAACATAAGGTTTTTAAATACGAAAAATTGACGGCAAAGGTCCCAACTATTAGCGAACATTTTTAATAGGTCCCAACTACCAATTAACCTGTGGAGGTCCTAAGCTTGGGGGGTATTGTCTTTCCTAGGGCTTAACAGGTTTCTCACCTGCTATACCAAGTAAACAAATCACGTGACCTCATTAAAAGTCACTTAGACTTAAATTTTCTTTGCCCCATCTTGTTTTTTTTCTTATTTCACATCCACTTTCTCTCTGTCTTCTCTCTCCATATTTTGCTCAGAAAACACAGATATCTAAAGCTTGTAATTCAGTAAAATCAACAAGGGTAATCATAACTCTCATCCTTGAACAAAACCCGGAACCAAAATCTTCCTTAAATACAAGATGAATCACTAACAAACAAAACAAAACCATGAACATGAACATGAACATGGAGAATTTTCAAATCAATTCACAACAGGACACATAAATTCATATGCACTCTTCCCCTCCTTGCGTGTCTTCCCAATTTGTGCTCTTCTTCATCTATTCATATGGCGTGTTGTTATTGTTGTTATGTTGCTAATTCCGCTGTCTCTTCTACCAGCAATTTACAAAACCCCAAATTATTACTTGAATCAACTCATAAACGAAACCTAGAACTTTTGAAGAATAAACAATTGAAGAATAACCCCATATTATGGAGGAAAGCGTTTCCCTCTGCCAAATCAAATGTTAAAGAAAGAGAAAGTAGAAGAGAGTGAATGAAGAAAGGAGAGAGAAGGTTAGAGAAATTTTTCTAAAAACAATTTTGTGGCTTAGTCAGAAGCTCTAATAGTCTAATTGGTAGAGCCTTATTTTCCCAAAATTCCTCTCTTCAAAAGAAGAAGAGGGGGTGGAGGACGGTTGTCGTTGGCATGGAACATGGTGACCGGAAAATTGGGGAATAAAGAAAATTATGAGTTTGGATAAAAGTTGGAAGAAGAAAAGGGATGTGGTGAAAATGAGGATGGGAAATCTGTCTTTTATAAAGGGTTATATTGTATAGTTTATCTACAGTTACTCAAGAAAAATATATATACAAGTAATAAGATTTTAAGAACTCTCAATTGGTAAAGGTATATTAGAGAAATTCATAAGTACCAAATTGGTCTACTATTATGCATGCCAGTAATTAAAATGATGATACAATATATGTAACTACAAATACAATATTAAAAAAATAACATATAAGAAATAATAATATATAATAGAACTTTGGATTCTTGTTTCTAGAAATCATATCCTATAATAATGCTAAAAAAATTATATATAATTTTACTAGTGATTGTAGTCCATGTAGGCGGCAAGTTCAAAAGAAATTTAACGTGTTCATATACGCGATTTTAAGAACGAAAAAATAACGTAAAATAAAATTTCCTTGCACTTCATGAAGGTGGCATTATTATTAAAGTTATTTACTTTATGGGTTAGTGGCATGGTGACGTTTACCATTGGTTCCTTCCTATTCATCGCTATTTCTTTTATTATTTTGTGGGGGTTGATTTTCGATAGGTTGTACTGGAGGGTTATTATTGTTGTTAATTAGGAACAGGGATGTGTGGATTTTTGCTTGTACGGGCATTTGTACCGTCTTGTAGGCTACTATATCGGGACGGACTTACAACTCCCCTCGCTGGGTTATGTTGGTAGTGAAATGCACATTGTTTCGCTCTATCCAAAAATAAATACCCGAGACAAAGACATTATGTAGAGCAATGTTGATCCCATTACTTTGTGGATCCATGTTCAGAAAGTAAATGGGTTGACCTTGAAAAGATTTTAGAACTAGAAAAAGAATGGATACCGAAGTTTGAAAAAGTTTTAAAATACCTTGAGTATTTTTCGGTAGCAAACTCGTGCTGATAACGTGTTGTGAAATCAATGAAACAAAAAGATTTTTTTCACAGAGTGACATTTTATCTGATAACTCTTGTGCGTATATCTCTTCGTTCTTAACTATCAGTGGTATTTATAATACAAAGCTTCAAACTATTAAACCTACCTAGCTAGTAGGGTGGAAAAATTTCCACAAACATTAATGTAAGCAATATAAATTTCACATGTGTGACATTCATAGTTTGACTCATAACAGAAACATATATAGGGGTTGTGAACGTGTTTGATATCAATTAAAATTTTTGGCTATAAAATGTCAATGAGTTCAATATTAACCTAAAAACCTATAATTATAAAGATCATTTCATACTAACCTGAGATGGAGTGACTGTAGTAGGTATATCCCAATGAAAATCATAGTTAGGAACTATGTACTTGGGAACCAATCCAGTTAAGACCATTGCATAAGTTGCTGGTTTGTGCGAATTACGCGGGAGAATCAAGGTATCTCCCGGATTACATGCACCCATGATAGCTGCTTGAATTCCACAAGTAGTACCTCCAACAAGAAACCATGTTTTTGATGCCCCAAATATTTTTGCTGCTTGCTTTTGTGCTTCTAAAATAGGGCCTTCTGGATTAGGAAGGTTGTCTAATTTAGCTAAGTCATGAAGGAAAGGTCTCATGCCGATGAGTTGAAGCATCGACAATGGAGCTGATTGACCTCTGTTGTGTCCGGGAAAAATAAAAGTTGCAGCATTATATTCAGCTGCAGCGTTCAGTGCGTTAACTAGCCGAGGCGAGTGTTGCCATTTGGATGCCTCAATACGATGATACTGTTATGTAAAACAGGTTAAACAAGTGTAAATCAACTAATATTAGTACTAACTAACTAGAATTGAATTATTTAACTTGAATAATACAAAATTTGGCCACTTCTCTCGCAATAACACAAACTTTTGATTATTATTTGATATTTCAAACTTTAGCAAAATTCATAGAGTAAGATAAGACTGGATACAACCTGATAAACATGTTACCTGGGACATGTGTCACAATTTCATTGGTTTTTTATTTTATTTTATTCAAATAAAAAAAAATCCTTTTATCTTTTTTTCTCTCTTCCTCCTTCCCCTTCCCTAAACTCTTCCCTTCCCCCACCGTACCATTGGAAAACCACCCCCGAAATCACGACGTCTCCCCTCCCTCACCCCGGAGAACTAACCCTTCCACTCCTTCACCCCAAAAACCTTCGACAAACAATACCAAACCTTCCCTGGCCTTGAAAACCACCAAACCCAGCCACCCTCGGCCCCCAAAAAGTTTCGCCCTCTTCTTCCAACAGAAGTGATTGAAGTCTATTTTAGAAGAGACTTAAAAAGAGAATGCATGCAAATGCAAATGCGACATCTATTTTGATGATTGGTAGTTTGTAGAAAAAGAATGGACGATAAGCGCAACAAAAGGAGGCGGCGGTGGATGGTGGGGTTAACAGTGGTGATAGAAATAGTGGTGCTGTTAAGAAAAGGGGCCACTGTGTTTAAGGCGAAGCGACCAGTCATGAGCGTGAACTCCGTAGCGCTTCGTGATAGAGCTGTCAAAAAATGACCTGATCTGACAACCCGACCTGAACCTGTAATGACCTGTAATGACCTGTAACCAACTTGCACCTGAAATTTTGGTAAAACAGGTCACCTGTAACCTGACCTGCACCCGACCTGATAATAACTGATACCTGATCTTGACCCAACGATCTATGACCTGAACCTGAACCGACACCCGCCTGAAAAAGACCGATAACCGAAGTGAGCAGACCTGACAACGATCTGAACCCGATTCGACACCTGACCTGATTAGGACCTGAAACCGATTATAACTCGACTCAACCTGTTATTGTCCGGACCTGTTGCGACCTGTTACTTGATTTACAAGACCTGTTGCGACTTGGTACATGGTTTTACCTGACTTGTTGCTACATGTTACCCGACTTGTTGATTTTTGATAACTCAACTTGTCATTGATTTCACCACATAGTAACATAAATTATAAACTAACATTATTACAAAAAGGCATATAACTAGATGAACTATTCAAGCATTGATTTTCAATGAAATATTAAATAATGAAAAAATTAGAAGCAGTGACTCACAAGTTTCATGACCCGTTCCATACCCGAAGCGATCCGAAACCAAGTATGGCACAACCCAATAACTAACGACCTGAACTTGACTCGAACCTAACCCAAACCGTTATTCTCTTGACCTGATAAGTATCCGACCCACGCTTGACCGGAACCTGAAAGTACCCGCTACAAACCTGCAATAAACCCGACCCGACACCACATGACCACGAAAGATGACCTGTCCCGAAATTGACCGTGTCGAGCCCGACCGAACCTGAAAGAAGAAACAAACCGAGGCAGACCTGACCGAATTACGACCGTTCCCAACCTGCACCCGACCTGTGTTAATTTATTGACCTGACACGACCTGACCGAACATGACCTGAAGCCTGAGATGACCCAACCTGAACCCGACTCGAGTAACTGAATTGACAGCTCTACTTCGTGATATGGATGTTTCCTTCGACGCCCTTGGTTTTAAAGTTCATCTTAACGTTTCCCTTGACTCTTCCATATCTGTGAAAAACCCTCCAAAGGGTTTTCACGGGTACACCGACAACTTCGATTTCTTGGATTACAGTGGTGAGTCGGTAGGGGTGGGGAGAGGGGAGGGGAGGGTGGTTTTGCTGGTGGGTAGGGTGGGGGGTGGAGGGACAGAGAATTAGCTTTTTTTTTATAAATATTTTTACCTTTTATATAGGTTTTAAGTCAAGTTGACCTATTTTAAGAAATTTGCTATGAATGGCCTGTTCTCCCCAACTTATTTTTAGTTCAGTTCAGTTCCTAAATTATTATCATTACTATTAATTAGTTATAATTTAATTCAGTTCAGTTCAGTTCAGTTCAGTTCAATTCAGTTCAGTTCTGTTCAGTTCAATTCAGTTCAGTTCAGTTGTTTTATGCCGAAGAGAACATGCCCGAAGTTCGAAATAATAAATAATAATCGAAAGTTTGTATTATTGCAGGCGAACGGGCCAAATTTTGTATTATTCTAGTTAAATAATCCACTTGATTTTTAGTTTGATGAAGCTTTGTTTATGTAATATAGTAGTTGAACCAAGTTCGAACAACTTTATGGATATACTCCGAGTTAAGAATACAGATGGGACTTGAACTTTTATGCTTTTCACTGTTAAGGACCTATAAGGTTTTTTTTGCACCGTTTGGGACCTCTTCTCTCTTTTCCGGTGAAATCTAACTATTGTGAGTTAAAAACAGCGGGGCCATGGATTTAGAAACTAAAAATTATATATTTTATGAAAATCGGATAAATTATTCAATATCCTTCAAATCCCCATCAAAAAATTAAAAAGTTTAAAAAGAAGCTCCAGTTTTTCATCTTATTCGCCCATTCAATTTTCTAATGGCATGATAAAAATCACTGTCAAATTCCCTTGATGTTCTACAATTACCCTCTCTGATTTCTTATATGTACCCTCATCTTCTTCTTCCTCACAATTTCATGTTCAACCCCTTTAAAACCTTACCACAAATCCCTCCTCATAAACCACTGCCATAAAACTCGAAAACAATCCCACCCCTCAAAACAACCCGACCTAACTCAAGCAACAACACATGAAATTAGCAGACCAAGATGGTTGCGTCTGACCTGTTCGAGAAACAATGTGTTTGAAGTATATTACTTTGACAAAAAAAATTGGTAACATTTAAGAGTGAGAGGAATAAAAAAATGAAAAAAATTATTGAGTTGATTTAGAGAAATGCGAAAGAAAATTAGAGGGGAAACAAGAATAAATGGAATCATATTTTTTTTTGGTGATGAAATAAAATCAACGGAGAGGTTGAGTGGAACCCTGCTGTTAGCGTCGTCGTCGGGATCATAACTAGAATTCAGGCTTCAATCAATGATTTCATAACATTTCATGAGGTTTAATTTCACGGTTGGTTGGAGTCGTTGTCAATTTTAATTTATGGTTTCACCTTTAAACCTCTTATACTATCAAAATCAAATGCAAAAAGTAGACCATGGAGATCATTAAGAGAATTTCAAGAGTTTGTTATTTATTTAAGGCAGAGTTTGATTTTGCTTTTTAAAGAAATGTGGTTGGTGCAATTGTAATTTACTTTTTTTTTATAATGTTTGTGTGGTTAAAGGTGGGTTAACGATGAGTTAGATGACCAGAATTGTGGGATGAGGTCCCAAATGGTGAAAAAAAAAACTTATGGGTCCTAAAAAGTGAAAATTGCAAAACTTCAAGTTGTACCCTTAACTTGATATACTCCATCTTAGACTGAATGTGTTAATTGGATCCATATAAAAATCCAACTTTAGTAGCATAGTTATGGAATTGATTTGGAACATCCAGTGCAAATTGACATCTAGTTATGGTCTTATCTTTATTCATTTATAGAATTTATTGTTTTCATTTTTACTGTTATTAAATTGTTGTAGCTAGGAAAAATGGCTTTTTTTAGGTGTAAAAGCGTTATACTACAGTGTAGTCCCTTTTAAAGGAAGAGGTTAACATAAGGTTTTTAAATACGAAAAATTGACGGCAAAGGTCCCAACTATTAGCGAACATTTTTAATAGGTCCCAACTACCAATTAACCTGTGGAGGTCCTAAGCTTGGGGGGTATTGTCTTTCCTAGGGCTTAACAGGTTTCTCACCTGCTATACCAAGTAAACAAATCACGTGACCTCATTAAAAGTCACTTGACTTAAATTTTCTTTGCCCCATCTTGTTTTTTTTTCTTATTTCACATCCACTTTCTCTCTGTCTTCTCTCTCCATATTTTGCTCAGAAAACACAGATATCTAAAGCTTGTAATTCAGTAAAATCAAGAGGAAGTATTTAGCCATACCCGGGATGGGCTGTTAGTTGCCCCTACCATGGCATAAAATGTAATTTCTTTAAAAAGCAAGTGCAAAACGCTAAGAAGCCTTATTGTCCAAAAAGACTTCACTAAAACAGGTCTTCTTCACGAAAACAGAACAGGACATAACAGGAAGTAAGGGAGAGAGAGAGACATTAGGGCATAAAAAAATCTGGGATCAAAGAAAAGAGAAAGGCGAAGAATGAGTTCGTCTGTCCACGGGCATGGAGATGACGAGGTTGACATTGATGTACATGAAGGAGATGAAGACCGAATTGTCCATGAATGTGATGATGATAATGTAAGTTTGTAATTTAACTGAAATTTTTTTTTTTATATTCGAATTAGCAGCGAATGTGATGAGGAAGGCGATGAACAGTGGATTGTGAATAAAATCTCCATTATTCTGAGTTGATATAATTATGGGTAGATGAACACTCAGTAATTATGGGTAGATGAACACTCATTAATATGTGATGATATATGTGGATATGTAATTTGACGATATATAATGTGATGATTGGTATTTAATGTAAATGATTGGAGCATTTTATCTAATGATTTGTGCATTTATTGTTGGGTTTTTCTCTTGAAAGTAGATGAAGGAAGACCGTAATGTGAGAAATGGCAAGGCATTAAATGTAAATATGAATTAACTTTAATTAACTAGAGATGTGAAAATTTTGAATCCTCCAACTACTTGTATAATTTGAATCCTTATATCCCCTGCCTCTTTGTATGAGTACATAGTAGACAAGTGTAGATAAGTGTAGACAAGTAAAGGAAGACTTTTGATTTAGATGACCTTAGCTCTTTATATGAGTACAATGTAGACAAGTAAAGGAAGACTTATGATTGAGATTGTGCATGATGCGTAAGTAGTGAGTGTGTTAGAAACAATGAAACACAATGATAATAAGTGAAACATTGTAGTTTTAATTATGCTATATTGTAAATTAATGAAGTGTTAGAAACATAAGTATTGATTGTAGTTAACTGTGAATGGAGTGGAATTGGTCTTTTAGCTTAATATGTTTATATGCTCATAATATTGCAGGCTCCAGAGTTATATGAGTTGAATGGAGAAATCTACGTGGGCGAAGGAGGTGATATTGTGGAGGGAGTACATGTGGAGGGAGATGCAATAGTGGCCGTGACTCCGGTTGGAAAGGTTAGTGGTTGTAAGATTGGAGAGGTAGGTGTCGTATCCCCCCCATTTGTTGGCATGGTGTTCCCTAGTTGGGATGGTGTTGAGATTTACTATAGGAAGTATGCAAAGCAGGAAGGTTTTGGCATTGTGCGGGCTGCTTCAGCGTACAACTTGAAATCTGGTGTAGATAGGAAACGACGTAGTGGGACGTGGACATGTGAGTGTTATGGAAAGCCGGATAGGCGAAAAAGAGTGAATGGGAAAAGAGTAGTAGTGACTGATTCTATGGAATGTGAAGATGTAGCTGTGAAGAAAAGTAAGAAGTGTGAATGTCCTGGCCAATATCTATGCAAGCATAAATGATTCCGGAGAGAGTGGGTGTTGGGGAGAGTAGTCCTTGAACACAAGAACCATGATCCAACGCCATCAAAATCCCGGCACATTAGCATGTATCGGAAGGAGGAATTGTATAATCATGTAAGGAGAAAATTGTTTAATGATTACAATTCTGGAGTTAAGATATCTCAGATACATGGATGTCTAGCTAGAGAAAGGAATGGTGTAGAGAATTGGGTAGTTACAGAGCGGGATTTGCGGAATGAAGTTAGTAAGGTGAAGAGGTTGAAACTAAAGGATGGTGATAATAATGCGATGCTTAAGTATTTTGATAAGATGACCGAGGGAAATCAGAATTTTTATCATATGCATCGTGTGGACGAGACGAATACTTTGAAGGATATAATGTGGGTTAATGCTCGGAGTAGAGCAGCGTACGAGGAGTTTGGGGATGTTGTGTGCTTTGACGCGACATATTTGACAAATGAGTACGAGCTTCCATTTTGTAACTTTGTTGGTGTAAATCATCACGGACAAAGCATTCTCCTTGGATGTGCCTTGTTGTCTCATGAGAATACGGAAACTTTTGAGTGGCTTTTCTCAACTTGGCTTTCTTGTATGGGTGGGAAGGCACCATTGGGTATCCTTACGGATCAGTGTGCTGCAATGAGAAAGGCGCTACTAACTGCGATGCCGACTGCTCGACACCGTTGGTGCCTATGGCACATAACAGAGAAATTTTGTTCTAAGTTGGGGATGTATAAGGGGTATGAATATTTCAAAGATGAGTTGTTGAATTCTATTTACGATAGCTTGGATGCGGAAGAATTTGAGGATAGCTGGAGTACCATTATTGTGAAGTACAAGCTTACTGAGAATGAATGGCTGGCAGGTAATATATAGTGATATGAAGATTGGTTAGTTTGTCATTTGAGAAAGCTTGGTTGAATAGTTAATATAAAAATACAGGTTAACTGTTACAAAATAACCAAATTTCTATTATGATACTATTTGGTATAAGTGTAATTATCACACTTAGAATATTTTATGCAGTGATTACAAGAGTTGGATGGAAAAAAGGTTGCTCACATATCAATCTATTAAATAATAGTAGTTTTGGTAATTAAATGAAATGCCCACCTAATTTGTTTAATGACATATCCTATCAAATGAGTTGCTTCCGTCAATCTAATCTCCACAATTAATGCTTTCATTGTTTTGTTATGATTTAACTCTACACCAACTAACTGTTTTCATATTTTATTGAATTTAAAAATATTTGTTCTAGAAAAAAAATTTATGTACCTAACTTATATTCTGGCTGCAAATTACAAGTACTTGATTAACTTATATTGTCACCTAACTTATATTGTCACCAAAAAAATGAAAGTAAAGTAAACAATAGCATGTAAGAAATGTAGGCAATAGCATGGAATCAAACTGGGCAGTCAAACTAAGGTGAAGCATGAAGGAAGGAAGGTGATATTAAAAAATTGTGTTGTTATAACTATCATATTAAAAATAATTTGCATAAAATGTTATAATATTAGAGTTAAGTTAGGTATTTGAATTATATGTTGTTAGTAGTTAAGTTAGTAGTTTTGTATTATATGTTGTTTGTGTATGTTTGTGTAGGTTTATTTCGTGAAAGGGAAATGTGGGTCCCTGCATATCTCCGGCATATGTTTTGGGCTGGAATGAAAACCACTCAACGAGTTGAGAGTATGAATAGCTTTTTTGATGGTTATGTGAATAAGCATACTAGGTTGTTTGAATTTGCGGAAAGGTATTGTGAGGCCATGGAGATTCGTGCCAATGATGAGAAGGATCTTGATGCCAATTCAGCTAGATATGTTAGAACTTTGGTTAGTGATTTATCAGTAGAGTTGGTTTTTCAAAAGGTGTACACTGATTCGAAATTGAAAGAGGTGCAGAGGGAGTGCAAAAGAATATTATACTTGACTTTTCATGGTAAGAATGTGTTGTGTGATAATGTGGTCGAGCATGTAGTTGAGGATCGAGTATGGATTAGATGTAGGGATACAAAGAAAGAAATCCCGTCGAAGAGAAAAAGGAATTACAAAATTACTTACAACTCTTCCACGAAGGAGGTAACTTGTTCATGTAAAATGTTTGAGTGTCATGGCATTATGTGTAGGCACATGATCAAGACTTATGAGATACATAATGAGTTTGATGTTCCGGAAAAGTATATTTTACGTCGATGGAGAAAAGATGTTCAATGTAAACATACAAGGGTTAAGGTAGCATATCATGACCCATCGAAAACGGATGAAGTTAGGCGACATGATAAGTTGTTTGATAAGTTTGGGGGTATATGTGATAAAGCCATTGTATATGAGGAAGTTGTTTGTATTTTGATGGAGGATTTGCAATTGTTGGATATAAGAGTGGATGAGAACATTGTTATGGTGAGGAGTAGAGTAAATGGAGAGGTGGATGCAACCCCAAACTCAGGTGTGTGTAGTAAGGGGAAGAAAAAATCACCCCCGTCTGTGGATAATAAGAAGCGGAAAATTGACGTGGAAAGTCATGAAGTGGACCCCGTAGAGAAACTTAATGTCATAGACCCCCCTTGCCGGAAGGTGGCCCATAGAACCCGGAGTGTGCGTTATTACTCGGCAGTGGAAGAAGGTAGGAAGAAAGCATCTGGGAAAAAAGACACAAAGAATAAATCGACAAAGAACAAAGGAAAGACGGACCCACTAGAGCTACAAATAGGGGCCCCAGAGACCGATAATGTTGGCACAAAGAAGAAAGGCAGTAAAACGAGGCAACAAAAGAAGGTGGTAGGTGATGTGGATAGCGCGAAAGTAGTTGGTAACAATGTTCAGGTAATTTCAAGTTTAGCTAGTAATGTTAATAAGTGATATTGTTGTTCATTACTGCATATTAAAATGTTTGATCAAAGAAGAATAAAACATTTACATTTACTTGAATGAATAGCATGGGAGCGGGATTTCTGCTATGACATGTACCCCAAGTGGTGGACTACGGGTAACAAGTTTGCTAAAGTTTTGGTAAAAGAATATATAAGTTATTTTGTGGTATCCATTTGTGTTTATGAGTGAAAATAAATATTTGTTAGGTTGGTGGATCAACCTCACTTTTCGGACTCGGAGGAGGAGGCATTCAAATGGTTGATGGAGATGGGTCTATACGATACTTTACACGTCTTTTAGCGACTCCGGAAATTGGTGGTACCTTAATGATTGGATCCGGGGGTGGTTCGAACTTCATGTCTTCTTAGTTCTTTGATACAATCAGTTTGTATTAGACTGTAATTTGTGGCTTCGTATGTTTATGTGGCTTCATATATTTGAAGCATATAGTGGCGAAAAAAATCATGTAAACAAAACTTTTTGCTGATGTTTGTATTAAATGCAGTTTAGGTGGAAACAAAACTTTTTGCTGATGTTTGTATTAAATGCAGTTTAGGTGGAAATGAAGGCATAAGCCATTTGGTTTTGTTTTAGTTTTATATATGGCGCAGGTGGCAAACAAAATTTGGGAAATGAAGAGTTATTGTATATAGGCCCAGGTGAAGAATTTTAAAACAAGTGGGGTCATTAATTTATGGGCCAAGGGATTCATTGAATAAGTCTTAAGTTTGGGCCCACAGCAAGAAGTTGGGGAATGTGGGCGTGCATTTTATGTGCGCTGAACAAAACGAGGCAATATTATGTTTGACTTTTAATTTGTGCCAAAAAAAGGAAAACAACCAAAATTGCTGATTGTACTAAATGCTAGGTAGTTAAAACTCACCTAACAAAATTTAATATTACATGATCCATACGAGAATTCCTATAAAACCAGATTTCTACCAATTGTGAAAGTGTTTACTTAGATAAAAGTGCTTCAATAGAAAGATAATTGAGGGGAGAGAGATGGTTGCTAATGCAGAAGTGATTAGGGTCCAAGTTAAAGCGGGTGATGTTGCTGATAATGGTGTATCATATGTTATTGGTCTACACACTCCATTTTCGGAGTTATATATCTTGTACGGGCAACATGTTGGTGTGGACCCCGATGATCTATATCTCACTTGTCGAGGTCAATTCTTAAGCCCCAATTCCACTCCATTCGTCCACGTGTTTGATGACATTGAGCTTATACTTGCGTATACAAAGGTATTATTTGAAATACTATCTTATAAATAAAAAATTTGTTTATAATAAGTATCTTTTTAAATCGGTTCATTTAACTTATATTATCAAATAATTATACTTTGTGTTTATGAAATCCAAGATTATGGTATATATTTTAAAATTATATTTATATTTGTAAAAGTACCTATAATCATACCATATAACGTTTCAAGTAATGTTTGTATCACGTGTTCATTTAGTCCTATCATATTAATTGTAAATCGCATCATAATAAGTTTCAATCTTATTAAAACGTCTTATAATCATATCATGTAAGAAGGACTTATAACTAAAAGTCATATAATCATATACTTCTATCTTATAATTAACGTTTAATTAGATGTCATATAATTATATGTTTGTCACACGCATAGTTATATTATCTTATATTTGTCTCTTGTATTGTAATATTGCAGTCAGGACAGTTAGTTGCTGCTGATCCTGATATTGATCCCGATTACTACTTTGTGACAATGCGTGACCTGCACACGAAGCCAACGGTCGAACTTGTTCGGATTAAATGCACAACAAAACTAAGGAGGTTGGCTTATCTATGGGCTTCCATAGAGGGGATAGACCCCGCATTCGTTACATTGTACCATGAAGGTGCACGTCTTGACCTTGAAGGTACTTTCGATAGTCAAGGTGTGCTTGATGGGGATGTAATCTACGTCGTGCCGAATTGAAAGGAAGGTTAAATGAATGTGGTCATGTTTAGTTAAATCCTCGTCTATATTAAATAGCTAAAGTTGGTCATGTGCGTTTAGTAACTCATCCTAATGATGTTTTACTTAAAATAGTAAACTTATGTGCGTGTAGTTACATCCTCCCCTCCTAATGATGTACGTTTTATATTAATTACTTAAGTTGGTTATGTTCGTGTAGTTAAATCCTAGTTCATCTTATATTAGTTAGTTAAGTTGGTTATGTTCGTGTAGGAAAGTAATTCCTCATAATATTAAATAGATAAGTTCGTTATGTTTTATATCCTTCTGATATCATATATGTTTGAAATCATACCATAAATGTTTGAAATAATATCATATATGATTAAAATCATATCATATATGTTTAAAATCATATCAGCACAAGTGTAAATATGATTAAAACGCCTTACAATAATATAATTTACCTATTTAGTGAGTGAGTAATGAATGATCATAGTACTGTTTAGTCATTCTCGTAATGTTTAGTAACAACCTCTTGAAAATTGACAATGGTCCTCCTGTTTGAATTCTCATTATAGTGCTTAGTATTTTCTCGTAATGTTCAGTAACTCCTTATGATTGACAATGGTCCTCCTGTTTGAATTCTCATTTTAGTGTTAAGTATTTTCTCGTAATGTTCAGTAACTCCTTAAGATTGACAATGGTCCTCCTGTTTGAATTCTCATTTTAGTGTTAAGTATTTTCTCGTAATGTTCAGTAACTCCTTAAGATTGACAATGGTCCTCCTGTTTGAATTCTCATTATAGTGTTAAGTATTTTCTCGTAATGTTCAGTAACTCCTTACGATTGACAATGGTCCTCCTGTTTGAATTCTCATTTTAGTGTTAAGTATTTTCTCGTAATGTTCAGTAACTCCTTAAGATTGACAATGGTCCTCCTGTTTGAATTCTCATTATAGTGTTAAGTATTTTCTCGTAATGTCACAAAGTGCAATTGCGTGAAAAAAGTTACTTAATGAACACTTAATCATATCTCAACTATGTGGAGTCATATCTGAACTACGTTATAATCATATCTTATTTATGAAAAATCATATCAAATAATATCATATATGATTGAAATCATATCATATATGTTTAATACCATATCATATATGTTTAAAACCATATCATAAATGTTTCAAATCATATCATAAATGTTTCAAACCATATCATATATGTTTGAAATAAATATCATATATGATTGAAATAATATCATATATGATTGAAATCATATCATATATGTTTCAAATCATATCATAAATGTTTGAAACCATATCATATATGTTTCAAATCATATCATAAATGTTTGAAATAATATCATATATGTTCGAAATAATATCATATATGTTTCAAATCATATCATAAATGTTTGAAATAATATCATATATGATTGAAATCATATCATATATGTTTCAAATCATATCAGCACAAGTGTAAATATGATTAAAACGAATTACAATAATATAATTTACCTACTGCCTATTTAGTGAGTGAGTAATGAATGATCATAGTACTGTTTAGTCATTCTCGTAATGTTTAGTAACAACCTCCTTAAGATTGACAATGGTCCTACTGTTTGAATTCTCATTATAGTGTTAAGTAATTTCTCGTAATGTCACAAAGTGCAAATTGCGTGAAAAAAGTTACTTAATGAACTGAATCATATCTGAACTATGTGGAGTCATATCTAAACTACATTATAATCATATCTTATATATGAAAAATCATATCATATAACTAGTTCAGTACGTATATATATATTAGTATCATATTTAGGGTTCCGTTCAAATTTTGGATAATCATATTAGGTCGGATAAAAATTTGGTCTCATAGTTCATAAATCATGTTCAACACATACATAATCATGTCATATCAGACATACAAAATATGGTCTCATAGTTCATAAATCATGTTCAACACATACATAATCATATTATATCACAGATACATAATTAGCATACGAATCATTTGCAGTTTCGCACCTTCCATTTGGAACTTAAATCCAACATTTACAACTTAATAATTATATAAGTCAACAACGCTAATAAAATAATTGAAATCACTATCTTCTCCTTCTTAAGCATGCCTTCCATCCTCAATTGAAGATCTCTGTTTAATTTTTCCAACTCCAACTTCTTGTTCTTAAGCTTCTGAACCTTCGCTTCCAATTTCTTGTTGGCCCCCATTAATTGTTGTATAATAGCATCTTTATTCTTCAAATTTTCATCCATCACTGGAGTTTGCAAGTCGTCCTCCCAAAGGAAGAACCCGCAATCATCGGACTACAATTTTTAACAAATAACAAATGAAGACAGAAAGAACATATGGAAATTGAAAATTTATTTGTCATAATTAAGGCAGGTATATTTACCGGCCATGACGAACACCCAAAGAACTTCAACCCGGCGTTAGATCCACTTTTCGCAATACGCATTTTTGCTTCACGCTTGTGGTAACACTTTAAGCTGTTTTTTCTCCGCCTACCTGAAGTAGAACTAGATGCAGACTCTTCCATATTTTCTTTTATGCAATTCGTGTGTGCTGGTTGAATAAGGGATTTCAATTCAATATGGGGTTTATATGATGGTGGTTAGGTGTGTTTTGATTTTCAAAATTTAATATATATATATATTTGTGTACCCCACTTAACTTTAATATAAATATACCCTCAATCCACACACTAACAATTCCACACCACACTAACTGTTGCGCACTACTAACCGCCCACCTTCTTCATCCAACCTCACTCTATCACATATGGCCAATTCGCTTCCTATACTACCTCCACCACCAAATTTTTTCTATCAGCCAGCCCCTGAGTTGGTGGTTAGGCAAACCCCGCCATTTGTTAGGGAAACGGCCCAAGTTAATGTAAATGAACATGTGTACTTTTACCACGTTCCAAGAGATGAGGTGTGTGAAGAAAACCGAGTGTACCTAAGTGCTATACAAATTAGGCACTTAATGAGAAATCCTTTCGTTTATGGCCTCCCCATATGTTACCATTATACATGCTTGGGCCGGATGGGTGGGTTAAGTACGCGTACGTACCTTCATTATCTCGATTTGGGGGATTCCGGATGGAGTGAGGGTGTTCATAAAGTGGGAGATGGTCCAACTAGACATACAACGCGCTGAACATATAACTGTTCCGTGGCAGTTCGAAAGTATGATGGACCCTTATCCCATCATGTACAACAGAGGAAGAGTTTTGCTCCTCCTTGCGCGACCATGTAATGTATGTATGGCTACCTATGAAGATTCCATGGAGATCCTACATGTAATCGGGCAAATGAATCAGATCAATATCGTCATAAAAGAATGGGTTTCGCTGAAAAACGAATGTTATAGGCCATTCACTTTTGTGAAGATGCACCCAACAATGAACCATCGTTCCCCGATAATTGCGTTACATACTCCTATTATAGTATGGAGTACGAGGGAAATTACGAGGCCCGGCTTTATTCAAAATTTATTTGCGGTCATTCGCGACCATCGTCCTCGATTTATTATATTACTAGAGATTCGGGCAACCGCTACTCAATTCCACTCTTTATGGTACCGAGTGGAGGAGCTAACATGAGGTGGCTCCATACACCAGGCTTTCGTGAAACCGGTGGCACCGTTGTTATGTGGGACCCAACGATGTTTGATTTTGGGACCATACCTGTGAATGACATGGGGGACATAAGGATGAAGATTTTGTTAAAGGTAATTTACTAAGTTAAATTGTCAACAAGTAATGTAATATAATTAATCCAACTTTACTATATATGAAATTTGCAAATTATGCAAGTTTCACCTAAAAAGTATTCATGTAATACAATTATTCCACCTTAACGTAGTAAATTTTTTAAATATGCTTTATTCCCACTTTTCAGGGACGCTAAGCGAGAGATTGAACAGTTTCATGGTATGGGATGGATGCGACCTTGAGGACACCCCCAAATTTCCTCTTAAATTAGGTGTTTAAGTATGTTCACATTTGGGTATTATATTTAGTAATTAGATTATGTTATATGTAGGAGTTCTAAACATTGTTGCCTTTTGATTGAATGAATGCGGTTATGGTTTATTTAGAGGAAAGCTCTTAACGTAGTAAATGTTCGTCTTCATTAGCTGTCTTTTTTTGTCTTCAATAGCCTGCAAATGTAGGCTGCAAAGTAGCTCACGAAGCCCAATGCCGTCAGTGATCCATCTCATCTATGCCAGCCCATTTTCGGTTGAGTGTTGCAGACCAACCTATATAGGTTTGTCATTTTTTTTTCAACGCTGTAATGGGCTTTTCGACAGCTTTAGTTTTGCGTGTGCAGGTGCCCAAAATTGGGATATGGTCTATAAATTTACATTATTTGTCATTTTTGGGAAATTTCTTACCAAATTATTTCCACGCATTTGAATTTATTTTCAATGTTTGTTTTTATTTTTAATTGTCAATAAATGACTACCTTCCCGTCCCTTATTTCCCTTATTTCATAGAAAATTTCCAATATAATAAAAAAGATGTCACAAGGAAAAATTACTCTAAATTGTACTTCCATCGATGATATGCTAAACGGGGGAATTCAAACAGGGTGTATAACAGAGTTATGTGGCGAGAATGCAACCGGGAAAACCCAAATATGCCTACAAGCTGTTATGTGTGCACAATTGCCACCGACATTAGGGGGACTTTACTGCAAATCTATTTACTTGAACACAAGCGGCCCTTTTCCAGCTACAAGGGCCAACACATTAGCAATGGCATGTTCCAGAATTTACGATTCAGGTGAGAATCCCCTTGACAACATCATAGTTAAACAAATTTCTACCCCAGATGAAATGATGATTGTGTTACATAATCTTTACACCCTTATGGATGATTCGTTACAAACGTGTCGGCCTATCCGCCTAGTAGTACTAGATTCAATCACGGCCCTATGCCGATCATATTTTAATTTTGAGGCTATAACAAGTAGAAACATATTTCTACGCAAAGTCAGCAACACTCTAAATTCATTAGCCATTGCATACAACTCCGCTATCATTATCACAAATGAGGTCACCGACGTTATAGGGAGATCGGTTGGTTCAACCGGTCATGTTCACAAAGTGCGAAGTAGTGGAAGGTTGGTTCAACCTAGTCTTGGAATGTATTGGACCGGATTTCTTGACACCCGAATCTTCCTCACAAAAGAAGAAACTGAAGGAAGAACACGTAGACATGCACGTGTGGTTTTATCTACTAATGTACCTCAAAGGAGGGCCGAATTCTGTATAGGATCATTAGGCGTATTTAGCAATGTGCAAACCGTTTGAATTTACTAGCTTCAACAGTATGCGTTACCTTTTATCTACTGTTTTAAATTCGAAATGATAATCCAATAATGAACTTGACTACTTTTACTATTTATAGTTTATCTATCTTATATGTTACTAAATACATGGGTGATCATCATATAATGCGTTACTTGACAAAGTTTTGGGCCCAAAGAGTCTGCAATCATAGTTCCCACGCCTAAACAAATGTTTTGCTTGCTGAATTTTGGAAGGCCTCAACAACTACTGGGCTCATGGATCGGATTTAATCGAACACTTCAACTTTTGCATTATGAAAACCATATAACATATAAATGCCCCGTTTTCCATTCTATATAATTGGGTGAACGGCTCACAACCCGGAATTATAGAAGCATATAAATGGCGTATTTCATTACACGAAATGCCTTACCTACAAAGTTACAAAATTTAAGGCAACTAAAGTACAAAAACCATCAAGCCACCCAATACCATATGCGGTATATACAATATTCCCAAAACAAAGGACCTAAACTAATCTGTCAAGCATGTCCTTCACGGTGCCCTTCAATTCATTTTCATCGCATAAGATGTCTTCGGTTAGTAACCAACTCCTCTCCTCCGTGACGTTGCCAGGCTATGCAATATTTTTAAAAACTAAGTAATCTAACGACAAATATAATTCACAAAACACATAATAACTATTTTAAATTACAACGTACCATAATGCACTCCGCCTTCGCCGAGCCGCACAAGCTTTCATACCAAGTAACATTTTAATCCCAGAGCAATGCCTAATTAAAACCATACGTATATTAGTTACTTATTTAACGTCTAGGTAAACACCCGGTAATTAACAACTAACCCATCTTTTTTGGTGCCCAGAAAAACATCTTTCCTTGCCCACCGCGATGTCTCTCCACTAACCCAAGCAACATCCACGTACGTGAGGAACAAATCCACACCAATCGCCTACAACCATAATTCAAAGTACACCTTTAATAATAATGTACACCTTCAATATCAATTCACATAAATATGGATTCAAAGTAAAGTGTATTTACAAGTTTATCAATGGAATCCCCATGGTCAGTTGTCTTCGAGTTTCCGTCAATTACCCAAACCTCCTCTGTGTTTAAACAAAACGCAGCACACCACCAACTACTCCCCTCAAATACGGGTACAAACACCTAAGAATGAAACACAACACCCAGTAATTCACACACCGAAGAATTTATCAAAATAAATAACAATAATGTACTTACCACAAAAAGTCTTCGTGATGTAACGCCCTTTAAGGTTTCAGCATATCTGCTTGCAGCACACTTTGTTGCTGACCAACTCGTTGCTTCCCCAACCTCTTTAAGAACAACAGACTAACAATATAACAACAAATTCAGTCCGTAAATGTAATAAGAAATACAATAATAACACCAATATAAACAAAGGGGTGCGTACCGCATATGTACGGTCCATCATGTATCGAACACTAGCATCTACAAATTTTTTCCTCCACAATCGTGTGTACATAGCACCAACTACACTAACATACTTTACATTCCAAGAATTAATTACGGAAACATATCATTCATAAACGCGTGTAATTCAAAAAACATGATGATTAATGTGACTCACATTAAGAGCCACCTCCACATTTGGATTAACAACAGAATAACAATCGCTGAGTGAAGCTGTGCAATCACCACACTTAACCAACACCAGAGCTTCCGGATGGTGATCCTGACTACATAACGCCTCCAACTTGTCATTATCAGCAACAACATCATATATATACCAACATCATATATATAAACAAAATTATTAATAAACACATTAAAAACAACTAAGCAGATTTACTTACGCCTCGAACGTCTCATAATCAGCTACCAGTCTCTCATTATCCTAGCCCTGTAGTTCGGATACGACCTCGGTACAATCCGAACTACAAACTCCTCCTCCCTCAACTTCACACTTGGCCTAGTACACCTACGTTTCCTACTCTTATTAACTTTCGCCCGTTGTTTGTGACAAACATCCTGAAACCACCTCATTCACATGGCTAGTCTTCCGCCTATTACTATCCCCACTTATGTTGTCACCAAGTTTCTCATCAACTACACTTGGCCTCGACTTAAACGTACACGACCCCCACTCATACCTTGACATGTTAACCTCATTCACCGTGTCTTCATGACCTAACCCAACGGTAAGCCTGTTTTACAAGGCTACTAACCGATGGGAAACTTTCACTACTCTTACAATTTTCTCCCTTTTTCTTGTCACTCTGTGGACCACAATCTTGCTCCCCATTTACACTTCCCTGACCCTCCTGCTCCACATGCTCACTCTCACCTGCCATCCGCTCTTCATGCCCACCTCCCTGCACACCTACCTGCTCACCTACCTGCTCACCTACCGCTCACCTCCTTGCCCTTGCCCCCGCACACCTACTCGCTCACCACCCCCGCCCCGCCTCGTACACCTACCTGCTCACCACCCCTTGCCCCGCCCGCACACCTACCCGCTCACCGACCACCCCCCGCTCACCTTCCCCGCCCCCAAAGACACCTCCCCTGCACACCTACCGCCCCTGCACACCTCCATGCCCCACCGAATGCTCACCATCAAAATCCTCCCTAGGAAACTCTTCCCTACTCTCAAAAAAATTTATCCTCATCAAACTCAAGATCACCATCACCATCTAACCCCGCCCTCGTTGCTCACCATCAATATCTTCAAACCCATCCCCCCTTTGCCCCTCCTCACCATTCCCCGTCGCCCTCCTCACCATTCCCCCGTTCCCCATCAAACCCGTGAAACCCATCCCCCCGCTGCCCTCCTCACCATCAAACCCCTCCCCGCCGCCCCTACTGCTCACCATCAAAACCTTCAAACCCATTCCCCGTCGCCCTCCTCACCATTCCCCGCTCCCCATCAAACCCGTGAAACCCATCCCCGCCGCCCTCCTCACCATCAAACCCTCCCCGCTGCGCCCTGTTGCTCACCATCAAAACCTTCAAACCCATCCCCCGTCGCCCTCCTCACCATCAAACCCTCCCCCTGCTCACCATCAAACCCATGAAATCCTTCCCCCGCCGCCCTCCTCACCATCAAACCCTTCAAACCCCTCCCCCCGCCGCCCTCCTCACCATCAAACCCATCAAACCCCTCCCCCTCCCCGCTCCCCCATGTAACCCCCGACCATGCACAGTTTCACCTCCTTGTTGTGCCCTCCTCATCATCCTCCGCCGATATGGGTTAAGGTTATCCCTAGGGCCCCTTCTCCTTTGTGCAACATTTGCTTCCCCATCCGACTCCGATTGCGCAACCACATTGTTGTCGTTCAAGTCCCGAACACCACCACCGCCTTGAAGTTCAACACCCAATCCACTTAGTACTATCCGCGCAATCTGTTAAATTTACCAATACACAAATACACATTTCAATTTATACTACAATTTTTATATTCACTACATTTTACGTATTAGAATACCAAGGAGATCATTGATATATCACTATCTAATCAACAAATAAGTGAGATGTTCTACTATTTATACATTTTTCATAACACAAACAACTAATTGATTTTAACATTTTCTACATATTCTACTACTATGATATGTTCTTTGTGACCAAACGTTGAAACGTATACAATAACGCAACAAATAAGAGTGTACATATTACCTCATACGCCTCAGAATGTGGACCCAAACTGTCCCTAGCCATAAGAGGATGCCTCTCCCCATAAGCCACATCAATGCACTAATAAGAGTTGTACATCACAATTTTTTATCAATACTATATAAAATTCATAACAAATCATAACTTCAACCACATAATTATAATCATCATACCCCTATTTTCCCATAATCCCCATTCACATTTTCATCATCATTTTTTGCCAGATTCACGTCAGCAACCGACCAAGCCTTACACCTTGGAAACATACCCCATTTCATAGGAGGGCGGTTTAGCCTATCTAGATACAAAATCTACAAAAAAAACCATGGAATATAAATTCATATAATAACTAAACATTTAAAGACTTATAACATTATAACATATATTCTAACAGTATTAAATTCAGTATAATAATACCATATAAATACTCACAGCTAGATAATATGTGCAACCTCCACAACCCTTCGCATAACCATCCTTATGAAACTTCTCCGCAAAATGACGACCATGTAGCAAAAGCTTCTCAATTATAAGGGTCGACCAATCATAACTAGTTGCATCCATGGCAAAGGTCGCAGCAACAACCAGTTCTGTTTCCAGCCTTCGGCAAGTGGTCGGACACAATACATCACACAAGGCTAATATTAGGAAAGCAGTCTTAAAATCGTATTCATCATCCAAACCACATACTCCCTCAACCTTTTCTAGGACTTTAACCATAGGAATCCCAACCCCAATGCCGTATTTAAGCCTAATCGCTTCCGCTGCCCTCCTACACTCACCATTACGTGCCTCCAATGGCACCCGCTTTGGGCCATAAGGGGTACCTAAAACCCAATGAACCTGGTTCCTATCCAAAGGGTACTCCACACCACCGGGCAACTGTATCACCTTCCTCTCAATATCCAATAATGTCATCAATCAATAGCACAATGATCGAGGTAATCTTCTCCTCTTCAACTCCAACAACCCACCAAAACCCATTTGCTTAACCCACTGGACTTTCATTGGGGTAAATCCACCTACTACTCTACCAAAATTCTCCACCCTACAGTTTACATTAGGGTGGGAACCATTACACATCTTGAGCTGCGTTTTACATACTTCTCCCCTTGATTTCACTGCACCACCCTCACTCAAATCATTTCTCTGTAACAATTACACAAATACACAGACAACTAATTACAAACAACACACATAAAGTTTCTCTATTTAACACATTTCTCTTTCAAACAACTATAAACCACTCACCCTATACATATCTCCAGTTAAGACAAATCTAGGTTTCTTACTTTTCTTCACACCCTTCACAAATGAACACACATTATCACGTAATAACATACAATTGCAACTACTTGTTGCTCAACGATACAAAACAAATACGTTTTTTTACCTTATCACCCATGTTTTAGGGTTGTTTTTTCTCCTTTTATTTACACGCCCATTATTCACATCATCCTGTCCAAGTTCATCAACAATCTCAATAACCATTGACACAAATATACATATTCATAATCTTATTGCATTCGAATGCATTTATTACCTCTCAACATTCAGCTTCTTCCTCGTATTCACCGCTTATTACGTCATCACTATTATCACTTAACTCAACCATCTTTGTGCCAACTGCATCAATTTCAGTCATATTAACTTCTAAGTGCTTCATATCATTTAGTGTCTTACCAGAGGAACATTCTTATCTTTTTTTTCTTCTTTCCATTATTTATTCTATCGCACAATATAAACAAATTGAGCTGTACTCTTTACACATGGAAATTAAATTGATACTTCCATAATTCACCAAAACAACAAACTACCAAATTCAAGGCAAAAATTAGATTTTTTAACCTAACTTACGCTTACATGATTTCCTATTGCCCAATTTCATTTTTTCTACACATATGAAAACCTAACTTTGTAAATTAATTGAAACCAACGACATTGCAAATTTTAACAGATCTTACCTTAAAAAATCATAGAAAGCCTAGTTTTGTTTGGTTACATGTAGAGATGGGCTAAACTGCCTCTGTTGTCTGGCAGAAATAGCGAACATGGACGTAAACCAAAGATAGCTGAAGGTGCTTAAAGCTACTTTGCCCTTCACAAAAGAGCTCAGATCACTGGCCCAAATGACATCTGAACGATATTGGAGGATGTGGAGAGAGAATGGAGGAGGATGTGGAGAAAGAATGGAGGAGGATGGAGATAGGAATAAAACCCGAAGGATTAAATCAAATGGATTCAAAAAAGGCTTGAAAAAGGGGTCAGTTTTATTTATTAGCCGAAATTACCCTTTTGCCCCTGGTAGGGGCAACTACCTGCCCATCCCGGGTATGCGACTATCACGGCTCGTAAAATCAACAAGGGTAATCATAACTCTCATCCTTGAACAAAACCCGGAACCAAAATCTTCCTTAAATCCAAGATGAATCACTAACAAACAAAACAAAACCATGAACATGAACATGAACATGGAGAATTTTCAAATCAATTCACAACAGGACACATAAATTCATATGCACTCTTCCCCTCCTTGCGTGTCTTCCCAATTTGTGCTCTTCTTCATCTATTCATATGGCGTGTTGTTATTGTTGTTATGTTGCTAATTCCGCTGTCTCTTCTACCAGCAATTTACAAAACCCCAAATTATTACTTGAATCAACTCATAAACGAAACCTAGAACTTTTGAAGAATAAACAATTGAAGAATAACCCCATATTATGGAGGAAAGCGTTTCCCCTACGCCAAATCAAATGTTGAAGAAAGAGAAAGTAGAAGAGAGTGAATGAAGAAAGGAGAGAGAAGGTTAGAGAAATTTTTCTAAAAACAATTTTGTGGATTAGTCAGAAGCTCTAATAGTCTAATTGGTTATTTTGATTGGTGCACCACCGTAACATGGGTTAGTTGGACAGAGATACTCTTTTTCCTCTTTCTCCCTCTTTCTTTCTCCTTTGCATTTACCATTATGGTCATAGAAACCTACTAAAACAGTCATTGACTGGTGCTCTGTTTTTCACTTTTGCTTAAATTTCTTAAATTTTGTATGATGATTTATCAAGGGAAATTAATAGAGAAATAATTAATGATGAAGGAAACATTTGGAACTTCCATAGGTTCTGGGTTGTGGGTTGTGGGTTGTGGGTTGTGGAGTATGGTGGTATAAATCGGGAGGTGGGGTGGCGGTCGACCGTGTATGGGATGTTTAGTCGTGGTTGGGGAAGACTAGAGGAAGAAGAAATGAGGAAAAAAAATAGATTAATATTTTAAAAAAATCGGTGACTAATAAAAGTATTACAAATGTCCTATTAATTCAATTAAAATAACTGAAAGAAACCCAGATAACAAAAGGATGAATAACGGCCCAACATGTAAATTTTTAACCTTTTCAACCGGTTGCAAGTCAACTAGGTCCTATAAAAGACAACACCCCCAAACTTAGAACCTCCACAGGTTAATTGGTAGTTGGGACCTATTAAAAATGTTCGCTAATAGTTGGGACCTCTTCCGTCAAAGAGTTCCTAAGGAAGCTTATATTCCACGTGGTATCAATTACCAAACACGTGACCTTTGAAATAAAAAGTGAGAGTTTAGTCATCAATATAATATTACTTTATTGTCTAATGTTTCAAGTAAAATATGATAAAGTCTTATAATAATTAAACTTAATTGAAAAGACTTTAACAAGTATTTACATCTCTGACACTCTTATACGGTACTAACAAGAGAATGTAGATGACATATTCTCTAATCCCAATTCCATTTAAGCTATTATTTTCAAATTCAAACCTTTAAGGTTTTTTTTACTTATCACGTCATGACATTAATTTTTCTAAATCTCACTGGACAAAAAAATACGAAAAATAACAAAATGAATTATGAAATTTATGAATAATAACACATGTGTTTATTGCAATTGACCCGAGGCATCGCCCGGGCCAAAATATTAGTTAGTATTGGAATCATTGCTCAATTTCTAGGATCCGGACCTTTCATGCGCGAAAGAACTCAGAAGCCGAGGATGCAATATGTTATTTCTTCGTTCATCAAGAGAATAAGGATTCTTGAACAATTCCATGGAGTATGGATCCCTTTGTGGTTTTTTATTTTAAGGAAAATTGACGGGAACAGTCCCAACTATGGCGTTTTGCCATTTTCAATCCCAACTTCTAATTATTGCTCAATGGTCCTAACTTTGGAGTAGGTTTTACAAAAATGGTCCAGCAGGTTAATTACTTGCTACAATAGGTAAAACCACCCTATCTCAGCCACAAGTATCATTTTCACCACTACATTTTCACTCTCCTCATGTCACTTTTTTTCCACCATTTTTTCCTATCTCTCCTCCAGACCTCCAACATCCTACCTCTCTCCACCTCTTCCATCTCAAAACCCCTCCTCCTCCCCTCGCCTCATCGTTGCCGTCGCCGCTCTCGTGTCCTCCTCTCCACTTCGTCGCCAATACCCTCAATTCCTGCCCTATCTCTCGTCACCCTTACGTTTCCGATATGGTTATGCCATGGTTGAGGACCTTCTCAATTTTTCACCCGGCCGTTTTTCTCATGTGAGAGCAATAATCAAATCATCTGCCATAAACGAAAAGTCTCTTTTTTAAAGCAAACGTAAATCATGAGATTTAGGCAATTTAACAACTCGAGCTTGCCTTAGGCAATGCCACAAGCTCTTCTTCAATCCTCAATGAACGAATGGATATGTCATCCATGGAATGATCACTAGTACAGAATTGTCAATTTGTATCGGCTTATTTGCATCGCACTCTCGAAGAACTGACGCAAAAGCTCAGGAAGAGCCTATTTGCATCGGACATCAGAAAACACGCGACGCAAATAATCACGGAAGGGTCATTTGCGTAGCATCATAATGGGGATGCAACGCAAATGCCGAACACGATTTGCGTCGCACGTAGCTCATGTGCGTCGCATATGTTGGGATCCGGATATTTGCGTCGCTTGCTGAGAAGATGCGACGCACATAGCTGCATCTATCCAGACCTTGGATACTTCCTTATCTACGTCGCACGTTTCTTTAGTACGATGCAAAAAGTTAATTGCGTCGGACTCTATGGCCCATCCGACGCAGATGATTTGGGCTGATAATCTAAAAAAAATGTCAAGTGCGTCGCATGTGCTATATATGCGACGCAGATAAGCTTCTCATAAAAAATGCCCATTTTGACTCCCATTTAATTTCCTCTCAGCCGTTTATTTCTGTGACCTTCTCACTCTTCCATCCCTAACCTAGATCTGTTTCATCTCTCTCAACTCGTCGGTTTGCCCTCATCTCCCTCACCATTCGCATCTCAACTCTCATCGCTCTCAACTCTCATCGCTCTCAACTCGTCGGTTTTCCCTCATCTCCCTCACCATTCGCATCTCATTGAAACCTCCGACGCCGTTATGGTTCGCATCTCACTGAAACTTGCTGCCGCCGGAGGTTGTTCCTGCGACGGAGTAAGCGGAGGCGCCTGCTTCTCCTTCGTCTTCAACTTTCGAAGATCTATCGCCTTTTTGGTCGCAAGAAGCTTTACTTGCGAAACTTCAAACAGAAGAAGAAGATATTGTTTTACTTCAAGGCTCGACCCGAAGCTGGGTCTTGATAAATACGAAAATGAAGAACTCATCAAATACGGATTTCTTGAAGACATTTGGTATACCTTTTTTTACGTTTTTAATTTATGGGTTCATTTTATTTCTTACTTTTCTGGGTTCTCTTTTAATTTTATGGTTTATAATTGTTAGTTTTGTTTGGAAATTGATTATAAGATTCGATTTTGCCTTTGGTGGCAAACTTCAGTTTCGCCTCATCTCCCTCTTTTTGTTTTTTGATATCGATTTTTCAAAAATGCGTGGAATATGTTTGTTTTTTCTGCTAAGTTGAATTAGAGGTGCAAAACTAACTATTTTCGCATTTAGGAGATGGATTATTTTGGTACTTTTGAGGAATTGGAGCTGTTTTTGATATCTATATGTCTTTTGCCTTTTTCTCCTTCTTTTTTTCTTTTACTTTTTTTTTCGTCTGTCTTACTTTTTCATTATCCCCTGTCTCAATTTTTCCGGATCTGTTTGAAGACCTCCTCGTTTTTCATTTTCGTACGTGTCTTAATCGGCCTTGGTGCATTTGTTCGAATTATAAAGACGAGAAGGAAGATCAAGATTTGAAGGAAGCTCCAAAATCTGGAAGTTGTGGGTTTGGTTATGTACAAATTTTTGTACTATATTAGTTATTGATAGATTTGTTTTTATGAATTGTTGTATTATATATGTTCTGAAATTCCAAGTATTTCTACAAATTCTCGCTTTATTGTTTATTAGTTTTCTTTGATTTTCCACCCTCTCTACAAATTCTTTGTTGTTCTTTGAATTTCATTTTTTTTGGAGGTTTCTGTTTGGTTGTGGGTTGATATTATAAATTTTTTTTTAAAAAAAAGGGCAATTTGCGTCTGATGGAGTACTAGGTCCGACGCAAATGAGTGGCCCCTGCTGGGCTGCTGCCTCCCATCATATGCGTCGCACGTTGGGCTTGGTCCGACGCAAATAGTAAATCAATTGCGTCGTGTCTTATCCCACGCAGATCCTGTCTCTCATTTGCGATGAGACCTGTGCCGTCGGACCTTTGTCCGACGCAAATGGGGGTCCCACGTCCGACGCAAATTGACAATTTTGTACTAGTAGATCTGATTGTAAACTTTATCAAGAAAAAAAAAGTTCACATCCATTGAGTCTCGAAATCTATGCTTTGGAAATAAACATTTTATAGTTTAAACATCAATATTGACTCACTGATCATTTGAGGAAGGTAGTGAAGACGTCATTTTGACAGTTAAGTGAGAAGGAACATGGATTGACATGTCCTTCAACTTAGTTTATTGTTTAAGGAATGCTTCAATTAATTTCTACATATTTTAAAAACCTAATTCTTCAATTTGCTAATACATAATTTCTATAAAGTTTCATTTAATCTCATCAATCTTGATCACAAAAAGAATGAACGGGTAGCAAGGGAGTGGCGGGGGGCCGGGGTGGCATGAGAGGGGGATGGGTTACAAGACCAATATTGGTGCTCTCCAAGTTGCTCTCCAAGGAGAGAGAAAATGGAGAGCCAACTCTAGCCCAACATTGGTACTCTCAAGGTGCTCTCCGTTTGCTTTCCTGGAGAGCACTTGGAGAAATGCTTTCCCCCAAGAGCATTGGGAGAGCATGCTCTTGGTATATCGATATGACACATGTCATTAATAATTATTTATTTTCCTTTTTTTTTTTGCTTTTTGATTTTTGGAAAAAATAAATTAATGAATTGGAGAGCTCATTGGAGAGCAATACCAATGTTAGCAATTTTTGAAGGGGTGCTCTTGAGAGTATCTTGAGGAGAGAGAAAGTAAAAAATGGGTTGGAGAGTAATGTTCGAGAGCCATACCAATGTTGGTGCTCGCAGGGGAGGAGAGAGAAAGAGGGGGTGGGGGGGTCCCGACGGATGTGGTAAGACAAGTTAAAGATTTTTTGATTTTTTCACCAAATAACCTCGACAAATCACGAAATTCACCATATACCATCAATGTTTCAGATATTCACCATATACCCCTGAGTTTCCGAAAATGTTCACCAAATACCTTTTTCTAGCGGGCGTTAACTTGCCGTTAGCTTTATTTACAATTTTGCCATTATTAACCCCTAACCATAACCCCCTAAACCCCTCGCCCCATCGCCGGCAACTTCAACAAAAAAATAAAAATAAAAAACGGACGAACTTACCGGAATGACGAAGCCAAGCTCGTCCAAAACTTTCAAAGAAAATGAAAATGAAGATCTCTCTCACTCGGATCCGGAAAGATTAACGAATTCCAAGCAAAAATTCGAAGCTTAAACCCTCAACAATGGCGGTTATTGGTGAAGGGGGAGTGGCGAATTTACGAGGAGGAAGAGGAGAGAGGGAGGGCGAGTGAGGGAAGGGGGGAGAGGAGAGGGGGGCGGGGGCCTACGGGGGCGGGGGAGGGTGACGGGCGACATGGGGGCTGCGGGGGTGAGAGAATGGGTGAGGGCTGCTGCCGGAAATGGGGGTGGGGATCGTGGGGGGCTGCGCCGGAATGAGGGTGGGGGGAGGCATATGGTGTGGGTGTGGGTGGGGGGAGGGGGGGGGGTGGTGATGGTGGTGGTGGTTAGGGTTAGGGAATTAGGGTTAGGGAGTTAGGTTAATTAGGCATCGGGATTAGGGGGTTAAGGAGAGGGGTTAATTAGGTTAACTGTGGAAAAATTGTAACTAATGCAAACGACGAGTTAACGTCCGTTAGGAAAAGGGCATTTGGTAAACGTTTTCGGAAACTCAGGGGTATAAGGTGAATATCTGAAACATTGAGGGTATATGGTGAATTTCGTGATTTGCCCGGGGTATATGGTGAAAAAACCGAAGAATTTTTTTAGAAAAAAATACCGGTTAAATCGGTGACTTGTCAACCGGGGACCGTTTTTATAAAACATATCCCAAAGTTGGGATCATTGAGGAATAGTTGAAAGTTGGGATTGAAAATGGCGGCACTCCCATAGTTGGGACTGTTCTCGTCAATTTTTCCTTTATTTTATCTCACAGATCTAGGTGCACCTATTCCATACCTCTTTTTAACATTATTTTTGGGAGGACGTGTTAGGCAAGAGAAGTTGGATTCTTGAACATTGCCATAGAGTACGGGACGAAAATTATGGAAGAAGGGATAAGAAGAACAGAGGAAAAAAAATAGGGGTCATGTGCCTCTTTAGACTAGTAACTCCGTGTAGGGAAGACAACCTTGCATGTCTCAAGCAAAGTCACACCCTGTCAAAATTAGGACCTCCACAAGATAATCATAACTGGTACCTTTAAAAAATGTTCGGTCTTAGTTGGGACCTCTCGGTGTCAATTATTTCTGTAGTAAAATTATGGCAAAACCACATCACTTTGTACCCTAAAGATATCACTTTGTAAGTCAAAATGATCACTTTCTAATTTAAGGGGACCACTTATAGACATCCACCCTCATTTCATGGCTTCCACCTCCATCCAATTTCCTCATACTCAACTTCGATGGCTCGGTTAAAAGCGTTTCGGCAACTGTTGGGTTCATTATCAGGAATCACACTGGTCAAGCTCTCCATGCCAAGACTTTCAATCTTGGTTCGGTCCCGGTCTTTGTAGTTGAAGCTACGGCTCTACATAAAGGCATTTTATTCGCAACGCAGCTTAATGTCAGCAATCTTCTAATTGAAGGTGACAACCTTCTCGTCATTAATGCAATCAAAGGTATATGGAATACTCCATGGCAAATTCAAGTTATTATTCGAGACATCCTGTAACAACCTAAGATTATAAGCAGCTTTATTAATTGGTAATTATGATCATTAATTTAATTTATATTTTAAGATCTGCTTTATTGTGATTGAGTTTATTGAACTCTTGAAATTATGAATGAAATCAAAGTTGGATTTTTAGTTTCATAATGAAATTACAAAAATGCCCTTTTGAAAATGAAAAAAAAGAGTAAAAAAAAAAATACAAGAACTCTCTAGATTTAAGGAGAAACAACCAATAAGTCATTTAAACCATCCTCATTGAAGCAAAATCCCAATTTTCCTCATCTATCTTCTTCTCTCTCGTGGCATAAGGTGGAGATGCCACCACATTGTTGTGTTGTCAAGCTATCATCTCCCATTAACATGACAAAAGAAGAACCAAAAGTTCCTCTACTCTCACTCCCACTTTCTCTCACCTTCACATGTACTCTCTTTCCATCTTTATTGGGTTTGCCGCGATGACCGATGTGCTATTATATTGTATTTTTGATATCATACATCGTTTATAGTCATGGCCATGGTTATAGATGCGTCTCTATGAGTTAGTTGTGAAATGTTATTAAATGATTATAAAAGAATATTGTTGTTTTGTTAATGGAATTTTTCGGTAATGTTTATGTATATAAATTTCCATTTGTAAGAGATATTTTAAAAGAAATTTGTATTTTGGTTGGCTTGTACAGGTGGAGGAAAGTGATTCAGATATAAGTTCAGTTAAGACCAGAGAAGGTCGAATATTATGTTATGTTTACGTTAAGTTATGTTCTGCCAAGACCTGTACTTGCCAGTGATTTGTGTTAAGTAATTGAGCTTTGCCGGCGACATATTTTAAAGGGTTAATTCTTTTCCGAACAATTACCAAGCTTGATTATTGTATGATAAACGTTTGTGAACTAAAATCGTTTTGACGGGATCAAGTAAAGTTATTGAGTTTTCCGCTCATTTTATTTTTGTTTTTGTTTTATATTTTTCTCTGTATATTGCAGGTTTGAGTTGGAAGGTCACAACAGATTCAAGCGAGAGTTGGTTATTAAGTTGTAATTATTTTAGTAATTTAGAGGTTGAATTTGGAATATCTAGATATTAGTATTCAAGTTCCTATTTGAGAATTAAGTATTCTATTATATTGGGAATCGAGTAAAGTATTTTGTAATCGGATATTTAGTTTTGAGGCTGTTCTAGTGTGGGCGCTGACCCACAGGTCCAGGATCTTTTTATAGCTTATGTTTCCACTGCGAATAAATGTAAACTCAAGGTTTATTAAGTGTTAATTGAGATATGTGTATATTAAGTGTGATTAGCTAGCAGCTCGGAACGGCGGGCCGTTACACATCCAACTGCTCCTTCAGCAATTCAACTCCTGGCAGATCTCCCATGTTTTTCGGGAAGCAAACAAAGCAGCCAATGGTTGCAAATGTTGGTCATCTAGTAGATTCCTCTTTTACTATTGAACTTTGTAATGCTCCAGCTCTTTCTTTCTACAATCCTTGTAACAGATGCATTAGGTGTTCCCCTTGAGCGAAGGTTCTCCTAATGCTTTTGTTTTCTTATCTTATAAAAAAAAAGTTATCCTCATCTTATCATACATTATAGTAAGGTGCTCTGATATGAGATTTTATAAATTTCCATCATTTGAATATCTTTCAAGTTGTTTATAATAAAAGTTCAATCTCTCTTTCAAGGAGAGTTTTTCTACCCATATATCGGGGTTTTATTTTGTATATACTGGGTTTTTCAAGGATTTTTTGTCTTTTTGGTTTTGTTTTTTGGGTAATATTATATGTACCCCTTATGGCTATATATAAGCATTTAATATATTTCTAATAAAGGAAACAATTTTGGAAAACAAGACAAAATTACACATGCATTCATCTAAGTAATAAATGCTTGACTTGATTTTTTCTTTCCATATTAGGCACCTTATACATAGCCCTAAGGGCTATGAATATCATTTCCCTTGTTTTTTTATACTTCTATAATGCAAACTAGTTATTGATGCCGGTGCTATGCACAATTTTTTTTTTATGTGGCAAAATTATATTTATATGTCATTATGTGTGATAATAAATTATAGGATAAATTCACAACAATAATCCCAACTATGGCCATTCTTCCCATATTAATCCCAACCATGGGTTATTCTAGTATAATCCAAATTATAGGAGGTATCTTCCAAAAATGATCTGATTGCCTATTAAAACCTTTTTGGCAGGTTACTTTGCCACGTGGCACAATATGATTAGTGTTTTTTGTGTGTTTTTATTTCTTCCCATTTCTAATCTTCACCTTCCAGCTTCCAGCCACCACCATATTCTCATCAGTCATCACTCACTGTCCTTACTCTCCTCCATTACACTAGCAAGTCAGCAACCACCCTCTTAATTACTTCCTTAATCCAGCACCACCGTTCCCACCTGACATTTGACAACTATCACCACCACCTCTGCTCTCATTCTCAACATAATCTTAGCATGCACTTCATCAAAACATGGACATTAATAATCAAGACGTTGAACACCATGACAACGTTATTAACATCGGCAACGACGATAATGATCCAGCTTTGCGAAAATCGTGCTCTTGAGCTAGCCATTGTCGCCAATTGATTCCGACAATTGATTTCAAGAGAAAAATTGGATTTTGCAAGGTTACCCATTGTCCACTCTCTCCTCCACCACTATATACACCATAGTCCCACCTTCACCTCGTTTCATATTAATTTTAGCCGTAATCCAAATTAAGGAGAGCAGAGGTGATGCTGAGCAATATTGAGGGTTGCACCCTTTTGGTACCGCATAATTCTCGATGTCCCACCAAACCGAACTCTTGGCCTTGCTATAATCAGGCTCAACTCTTCCCTAATTCAATTGCTCCGCTTCTTGTTCAATTGTTGTTGTTGTTACTTGTTATTGGGTTGGTGACATTCGCATCGAGGTTTGCTCCGGTGCTGCTACTGCTTGATGCTTGATGAAGCTATTATAACTTGATTCAATTCTTTGTCATCTCCTGCCATCCCTTCTCTTCCGGGTTTCTTGGTTTTCTGTTTTGGTGTTATTATAATATAGATTAAATACTTCCTCCATTACATTGTATTTTGTTATAAACTCTTTCCTTTCGTGAATGTTTTTAGATGTTTTCTAACATAAAATAATTGCCATTGAAAATGACAAAATCATTTAAAAGTGTTCCAAAAATTATTTTTAAGTCATGAGTATCAAATTCTTGGGTAATCCAAACTCTAGTTTCCTTTTATATTAAATATTATACATTTATCTTATGTTACTTTAAAAATTCATTTATTTAATTCAAAATTTACCTTTATATTCTGTAAGAGAACCTCCTATATATAGATAGTCAAATTAATTCCTCTTCATGTTATAATTTTTTTGTTATTATTGAATTCAGATGTATTACAGAAAAATATACATAGAGGTGATCAAAAGTAGTCCGACCAAAAAATGCCCAAAGGCATAGGCAAAATTTTTGAGTCCGATATTAATTTTACTAGGCGGCTCAAAACTGAAATTTTAGTTTAAAATTTGGCTCAACCTGATCTTGGCCTGAAAACCCGCTATACATTGGCTGGAGATAGCAGGTTTTGGGCACAAAAAATTGGCATAAAATTTGGCTCAATCCGGTCCGGCTCTACATGGTAGACTGAATTTTTGGATGCAGCTCGGCTCGAACCCGATCTACCCTACCCTTTGATCACCTGTAATATGTTCACTTGGTGCTACTATAGTTTAGATTATCTTATGGTGTTTGTGTTGTTTCTATTCATACTTTAGTTTCATAGGCGGTATAAATAGTACATCAGGTAACATTTAAAAATTCATATTTTATCTTGGTTGTATAACTTAATATTTTTCATAGCATATTTTGATAAATTAATGTATTTCATAGCATATTTTGAGGAATCTCCAGCTTACGGAAGATATAATATTTTAAATAAAATTATACTTAATTTACATAGTATAATATTCTAAGGTAGTTTATTCAAAATGAAATTCTAATTTTATTTTATCATCAAAGACTCTATATAGGTGATTGTGTCACTACAAAACTTTAATCTATCAAAAATTTGTTTGTTAAAACTCTATTTTATAACTAATATAGGGGAATTTAGTAAATCATAATTTATTATAGTATTATAATCATATTCCCAATATAGTAAATGCTCCCTCTGTTTTTTAAATATATGCTCCATTTTGACTTTTGTACTATTCACAAACTCTATTAGTTGGACCATATTTTTCTATAAATGTACAAAAGCTAATTTTAGCATGCAAGATGTGTCATTTTTGCTTCGAGGTGCCTCTGTTTTATAGTATAGTTATAGACGTATTGTGTAAATTTTGCCAACTAATTTTTTTATTTAATATACTTATTTTTAGGTAATGACATAATGATAATACAGTGTAACCATAATTTAGTAAAATTATATAATTATTCTATGTAATTAGGTAGGGAAAAGGAAAAAGTTTTTTAAAACCAAAGAGCACCATATGTTATATAGGTAGATGGTTAAATTTATTTAATATACTTCTTATGTGAAAAATAGTTTAAAGTTATAGACCTGGTACTTCGAGAGATGCACCTTCCTCGACTGACAGAGCAACGGACCCAACATCTCCTCCTCCCATACTCTGACCAAGAAATTCAGGACGCTATGTTCAACATCGATGATGACAAATCCCCAGGGTTTGATGGCATCCCATCACGATTCTTTAAACTCCATTGGGCTATAGTTGGCCTGGAAGTCACCCAACCTGTTAAAAGCTTCCTTTCATTGGATCATATACTTAAGGAATGGAACATAACACTCATTGTGCTCATTCCAAGAATCTTAGTCCCCGAAGAAGCCAACCAACTAAGGCTAATTAACCTATGCAACACCATCTACAAATGCGCGTCCAAATGCCTCGTCAACCGTATGCAACCCCAACTTCCCACAGTTATCAATGATTTCCAAAATGCTTTCATCCCCGGACGCCACATGGATGGCAATATCCTGCTTAGTCACGAACTCACACATATCATTAATAAGCAGAAAAGTGGCTCCAATCGATCATCTAGTAGCACTCAAACTAGATATAAATAAAGCCTACGACAGAGTCAATTGACTTTTCATCCAGAATGTGCTCACAACCTATGGATTCCCGCCTCACTGGGTCAACTGATCCAACAATGCATCTCTACAGTGTCCTACCGTCAAGGCGACCCACTCTCCCCGTATCTTTTCCTCTTTTGTATGGACAACTTTTTTCGTATGATTGTTCTTACCTCAGACCTACACCGGCTGTAGGGTATCCAAACAACGAGATCAGGGCCTACAATTTCCCATCTCTTCTTCGCGGATGACTCCCTATTCTTCTTCAAAGCCTCTACCACCTCATGTCAGACCTCTCTGCAACAATTTCCGGATTCTGTAGCATCTCTGGAAAACTGGTAAATCTCAGAAAATCCTTTGTCAAACTCAGCCTTAATATTCCTCCAAACACCCAAGCTAATTACAAGACAATTCTTCAGTTGGAGGCAAGACCTTTCGTGGGACAATACATTGGAGCCCTTATCGACATCCAGGACTCTAAAACTTAACACTTCACTTTCCTACTCGACAAGATCTCCTATCGCATCTCAAACTGGAGCCACAAACCGATTTCACAATCAGGGAAACTCATCCTCATCAACTCCGTCCTCCTTACCTCAATTAACCACATCCTCTCGGTATTCCAGATTCCCACCTCCATTGCACATAGGATTGACGTTATGGTAGCAAGGTTTTTTTGGGTCAACAATAGGGCGACATGTATTGCCTGGAGGAAAATAAATTCTATATCTCCCTTGAGGAATGGGAGGGTTGGGAATTCAAAGTGCTGCCAAAGCTAACACGACACTACTTATGAAAAAGGTCTAGTGCATCTACAAAAACCAACAACAACTTCTATCCCGGGTTTTCTCTTCTCCCACTGCAACACGCACCCGCCTCAACAACCATCACGGGGTTCCAGAGGACTAATCTGTGCGGAGAAACAACTCCTCCACCACTATGCATGGAAAGTAGGCAACGACCAGCACATCACTGCTTCTAAAGGCATCTGGGCCCAAGCAATAAAACCTATTTTTCAACAGAATGTTACTCTCCAAAAAGCAACAACTCTCAGGGTCAGTAGCCTTATCCTCCCTCAAGGACAAGGATGGAATGTCTCGCTTATCCACAAACCCTTCATCCACCAAAGTGCGAGGAAAATTAAAGTATTGAGCTCCCTATCTCCCCCAACAACTCCGACTATAAGTACTGGTCTCCCAACAACAGGAAATTTGTAGCATGACAAATCCCTAGCACACGGGATTCTTCCGTGTCTTATGGGGTTCGAACATCATGCCAAAGAAGACGGACCTTCTGGTGAGCGATTGCCCATCTTCACTGCAACACTATGGGGCTCTAGTGCACGAGGAATGAACATATCTTATGCAACAAACCTGCTACATTAGATATTGTCCAGCTACAAATCATTCAAGGACTCCAACAATACGCAACCTACATTCACTACAAGAAAATAGGTTTTGGGCGACGGAATTGAAACTTAAGGGCAACAAAATGGAATGTCGTGGCCCATAGTTTAAAACAAGGGCGACGAGCTGAATTTGTAGCCCATAGTGTAGATTATGGGCGACTAAAATCTCTGTTGTTGCCCAAATTCATATTTGGGCGACGAGTTAAGTATTGGGTTGCCCATTATCTTAATTAGGCAACGAAACTATGTATTTCGTTGCCCTTGTTGAGTAAATGGGCCAATTCAAATTATATCTTGTTGCACAAACCCAAAAGAAATTAGCGGAAAAAAACTCGCTCTAATATTTTCCCACGAAATCACGTATTTCACTTCTTCAACTCGCTCATCTCCCCTCAACTCACAACCTCTACAAACCGCCCTCATATTCTTCTTTTTTCCGGTGATTTGTTGGTGCTTCCGACGACTTCCGACGACTTCCTGATGTTTCTCAGGTGATGTTTATCTGGTTATGATGGAAAATTCAATTTACAGACAAATTATCAATTCATATTCAGTCGGAATTTCGCTCATCTTAATTTCGTGATCGGGCTTTGATTTGAATATTTTTGCAATTTACTCTAATCAAAGTAACAATCTAGTGGAAATCATATATATATATCCTCTCATTATGCTATTCTGATCGAAAGTTACTTTCTTTTTGCCAATTTGTTGTGAAATTTTAATTGGGTTTTCTTTGATGGAATATATATGTTCTTGGAATTATAATCTGAATTATATTTTGTACTTAGGATATATGCAGGGGAGGGGGGCTAAAGGTCTTCTTGCTTGTTGAATTTCTACCCTAATAGTTTTTGATTATGGCAGGTGGTGAGGTGAGTGGCGGCTGGAGGTCAACGGCGAGGCTCACGGCGAGTTCGGCAACAAGGTTAGTATCTTTTATTATTTACCCTAACTCACGAATCAAACTCCCTTCCTATCAAACAAAACGGTTGTTTACCTTGAATTATAGGTAAGAATTTGTCAATGTTTTCTTGAATTGCTTAGATTATTTGTTCTTATGAGTGAATGTGAATATTTTGATTCGTGTTTTTCAAGTTCAATGTGTTTCTTTCTCTTTCACTCATATCCCTTCTTTTTTCCCTTTGGTTCAAGATTTTCTCCGAATCCCATAGTGTTCCAGCTATTGTGCTAAACTCTATAGTTTAACGTTGTGGGATGGTTGAGGAGGATATCAACATTCAACAAAATAATGGAAGCCTCTGTTTTGTTTTGCTGAGGGTACTTAGCATTTTAGGTAGTTAGGAGTTCCAATATGATCTGAAGGGCTCTTTGTTGCTAAATGTGATTCTTTATTGGAGATAATGAGAAACTAGAATCGATATTTGAAGCTTCTTGTTATTTATCTTATTCTAGGAGGTTAAGTTCAGCTTATTACAACTATGTGCTTATTAATGTACTGGGCTTAGGTTATTTCTCTGCCTAAATATTTGTTGAACATGTCTATAGAGCATTTTTGTTGCTGGTATATATCACAGCTTTAAACTTGGCTACTGGGAGAAGGTGTGTTCTCCAAAGGAACAATGGGGTTTAGGAATAAGAAGAGTTTAATATTGGTATGTGGTTATAATGGGAAAATATTTTTGGGAAGCAAGATAATATATGGATTGCGCGGATCCTGGTTTTAAAAGCTATACACTGAACAGTGCAATACTAATGCACTTCTTCCTGTCTATTGTTTTAGTATAGAAGTTTCTGCTTCTAGATGGGCTGAATGACATGAAAAAGCCTTTGAAGATCAGTAGTAATGAGATCATATATGCTGCTGGTTGTAACTGAAATGTTCGTAGTTTAATATATTTATATATATGCTCAAGTTCCTGTAACAATTTACATGTAAGGATAGGGAACAATGTAGATATGATATGTGACCTATGTTACTTGGATTCTTTCACCTCAAGCATCTGTGCAGGATTCTCAATACTCTAATGTGGGAAGGTCACAAATTAAATAAAAATCAATAAAGAATGTATGCATAATGCAATCAATTTATCAGTAATGAATTAATGATCATTGAAATTATGTATGTGCAATAGCTTTATGGGGCTACTAATTTAGAACAAACTTAAAGGTAACCATTGCTATATTGAGAAAGATGGAAAATATTAGACAGATAAAGCTGAGATATAGAAAACATGCCTTATACTTCTGCGACAGATTTGCACGAATTGTAACTGCAAACCTAGCTGAAAGAAATTAAATGAATGTATTACATACTTTGTCATCATAATCAGTATCTAACCTCAATTAAAATAGCTAAGACTTCTTACTTCCTTTAGAAACCACGAAATGTAATATTGCAGTTCATACTCTTTATATCTGATGAGATTAGAAAAAGTAGAACTTTATATGCACCTGAGCAAACAACTAAGTGCTCTTCAATACAACTCCTTTGCACATTAAACTAAAGATTTTTCTAGTTTTGTCAAAATGATATAATTAAACTAATTTTTTTTGCATTCAATTACCTAAGCTAGTAAGTTTGGAGATGATTTTTTTTTTTTCTAACTGAATGAGAGACATCTTCTATTTTTATTTCTTAAGGATTTTTTCTTACTTGATTGAAAGAATGAATACCGATCGGAGTTGGATGAATCATAGTGGGATAAACGATAGGCGAAAACCGGAGTATAAAGCAGGGGTCGATGAGTTTCTAGAGTTTGCTTTCAAAGAAAAAAGTGATGAAACATCATTGAAATGTCCGTGTTTGAAATGTAGATTGCTTTTTGCCCAAAATCGAAAAGCAATGCAAATTCACTTACTAGTACATGGTATCGATAATGGTTACAATCCATGGGTGAGTCACGGAGAATTAGTTGAGCTTCAAGGTGAAACAGAGGTGGTTTCAGATGACGAGGAAAATGAAACAGAAATGCCCTTTGACGACATGGCTCCATTAATTTTTGAAGCGACAAATGCATGGAATTCAACTACTTCTGTGCTCGATGATAATGGAAACAATAAAGAGTCAGACAATCATGAATATCCTAAGGAGTTAATGACATTAGTAGAAGACATGGAGGCCGAGTTGTATCCGGGGTGTACTACATTCAAGAGATTAGAGTTTATTATCTCATTGCTACATAATAAAGTTAGCAATAAATGGAGTGATAAATCTTTTTCAATGTTATTGAAGAACTTGCATAGGGCTTTTAATTATGACAAGAATTTTCCTGCAAATGCTTATGAAGCAAAAAAATACACAAAAGCACTGGGGTTAGATTATGTAAAGATCGATGCTTGTGTTAATCATTGTGTTTTGTTTCGAAAGGAATTTGCGAATGAAGAAAAATGTCCTAAATGTCTGGCTCCTAGATGGAAGGAGAAAGTCGTGCAAGGTGGTGATGAGTATTCAGATGGCGAGGACGTCCAAAAGACAACTCGAGTTCCTCAACTGATCTTGCGTCATTTCCCCTTAATTCCACGACTGCAAAGGATGTTTATATCTTCCAAGTTAGCAAGGCATATGCGATGGCATAAAGATGATAAGAAAGATGATGGGATAATGAGACACCCCACAGATTTAGAAGCATGGAAGTCTTTGGATACAACATTTTCAGACTTTGCTAAAGATGCACGTAATATACGATTGGGTTAAGCTAGTGATGGGTTTAATCATGGGGCTAACATGAGTAGTAGATATAGTATTTGGCCAGTGATGTTGGTGCCGTACAATCTACCCCCTTGGATGTGCATGAAGAGTGATAATATGATATTATCTTTATTAATTCCTAGTCCTAAATCTCCAGGAGATGATATAGATGTATTTTTTCAACCTCTAGTAGATGAACTTAATGAACTGTGGGAGTTTGGGGTAAAAACGTTTGATGCCTATGCGAAAGAGACTTTTAATATGGGAGCGATGTTGTTATGGACCATTAATGACTTTCCAGCTTATGCTAATTTGTCTGGTTGGAGTACCAAAGGGGCCCTTGCATGCCCTAATTGTCATTTAGACACAAAATCTCATTATTTGAAGCATGGACACAAATATTGCTATATTGAACATCGAAGGTGGCTACCAATCGATCACAAATGGAGGCTTAATAGGAGCTCCTTTGGTGGTAAGGTACAAAGGGGTCCTCCTCCAGTTCCTCTAACGGGGTTTGACGTTTTGGAGCAATTAAATGGATACTCAAATGTGGAATTTGGAAAAGCTTCTAAGGGAAAACGCAAGAGAGGTGAAAGATATATCGTGCATCAATGGAAAAAACGTAGTGTCTTCTTCCAATTACCTTATTGGAGACATCTCTTGGTTCGACACAACTTGGATGTGATGCATGTGGAAAAGAATGTTTGCGAAAGTATATTAGGCACAATGCTTGATTAGTCGGGGAAAGAATAAGGACTCCTTAAATGCCCGACTAGACTTAAAAGACATGAAAATGCATGATAAGCTACGTCCAAAGTCACTTGGGAATGATAAATGGCAAGTCCCACCAGCACCTTACAACTTGACTTTGAATGAAAGGAGAAAAATAGTCACATTTCTATCCAAATTAGCTTTTCCAGACGCTTATTCATCAAACATTTCAAGGTGTGCCTCCTTGCAAGAAGGAAAGGTAATGGGAATGAAAACTCATGATTTTCACGTTTTCATGCAAGACTTACTAACACCTGCCTTCCAAGGTGTTTTAGATGAGAATGTTCTAACGCCTTTACAAGAGCTCAGTCATTTTTTCGAGCAATTGTGTTCTAAAACCTTAAAGGTAGAAGAACTAGAGAAGATGTAAATGAATATAGCAATCACCTTATGTAAGCTAGAGTGCGTATTCATTCCTCGCCTTCTTTGATGTGATGATACATCTCCCGATTCACTTGGCTACTAAGGCTAGAATGGCCGGTCCCGTACATTATCGTTGGATGTATCGTTTTGAAAGGTCAGCTGTTAGTAGTTATGGTTATCGTAGGATTATATACATGTAGTGTGTTTTACTAATATTTATCTTTTAGGGCAATGCGGACGTTCAAATCATTCGTGCGGAACAAAGCTCACCCAGAAGCTTCAATTGCTAATGGGTACATTGAAATGGAATGTCTGACATTTTGCTCGAGATATATGTCTAAGATTGAGACGTTACACAATCGTCCAGATCGAAATGATGACATTAACCATCCTCAATCCTGTAACTTGTCCGTCTTCTCTAAAATAGGCAAGCCTTTAGGGAAGGCAAGTCTAACGGAACCGATCGCTAAGGAGAGACGAGAAGCTCAACTTTATGTCATGTTTAATTGTGATGAAGCAAAACCTTTCTTGACGTAAGTGTGATTCTATTTGTCATGCATAAGGATTTTTTTTTCATTAATAGAACTAATTAGTTGCTTACATTCTTATGTCTAGTGAGTATGAGCATGTACCAATTTCTCAAAGGATTGACCTTTGCAAGTGGTTTGAAGATAGAGTAAGTGAACACATTAGTTTTATTTTTCGTATCTTATTTTTTTTGTTTCCGTGGTTAACTAAGAATGATATGTAGATTACAAAGCTATGGAAAGAAGGGCATCCAAGAGTTACCGAAGAATTGTTGTGTTTAGCACGAGGACCGATGAAAAGTGTTGTCACTTTTGATGGATACGTCATTAACGGGTTTAGATTTCACACCAAAAAGCGGCAAAGAAATCGAAAAACTCAAAATAGTGGCGTTGTTGTGAAAGGGGACGAGGAAAGTGGGCAAAAGGATTTCTATGGGGTTTTAGAGAAGGTTATTGTGCTAGAGTATGATGCTCTTAAGAATCGAACTAGTCCAAATATCGTGTTGTTTAAGTGTAAGTGGTTTAATGTGTTCGACGAGGGAAAAGGGATTAAAAAGGGTAATTTAGGAGTAGTGCTTATTAATGTTACTCAGAGGTTAAAAACTAATGAGTCATTTGCATTAGCTTCTCAAATTAAGCAAGTCTTCTATGTACCATGTCATAATGAGCCTCAAAGGAGATTTGTTATTAAGGCAAATCCAAGGAACTTTTTTGATTTCCCTAATGACGAAGAAACTGAAGATATTGAATCATTATGGGAACAAGTGCCACCATCTGTAACCAATTACGAAGATGTTCAAGATGAGGATATTCCAATAGTGAGAAATGATGTTGTATTAAACTTGGTTGAAGCTCATATCGAAGAAGATATGTTGAATGAAGTGGATAATGAACATGAGGAGGATGAAGATGATGAAGAGATCGAAGAAAGTGAGGATGATTTTTCGGATACGGAAGATGAACCTATCTTGCATGATTTTTACAATTCTTTTGAAGACGAGGGGTCTCAAAGTGATAGTTCTAGTAGTTCATCTACTAGCATTTGAGTAATGGTATATTTTATCGAGAAACACTCTAAAAATTATGTTTTAACCTTTAATTTTAAATTTTTTAAGTAACCTTTAAGTTTACTTTATTATTACCAATTTACTATTTTGATAATAGCAATTTTTTTTCTTGTTTTACAGTGTTTGAAGAGTTGCGATAGTAAGAGTTACGTCAATTCTAGGAGGATGCAGATTCTGGAATTATATTAAAGCTATATTTCTTTTTATTTAATTTACATTTTAGCAAATATCGAGATACCATATTTTTTTGACCATTTGTTTTTTTTCCGAGTGACTATTTTTGTTTGTCTGAGACATAAAAATACTGGCAGTTCATTGCATATTATAGTTCAGAGTTTGGAGAATTTATGTTTGTGTGTTTATTTGTTTGAACTATAAGAAAAGATATAACATGGATTTGTGTACTGCTTGTACTTTGATATCTATATGTAATTCTATTATATATTTCAATAATAATACTTCAAATTGGTAAGCATTTGTTCATCTCCTTTCTCTTACAGATGTGTTATGTTACATATATCTTCTCTATCTTTTCATCTAAAGTCGGCTAACTTTTTTTTTTTTTAGGAAAATGTCAATCGTCCCAACATCATCCGAACAAAATCAACCTAATAATGAACCACCAAAGCTTACTTACCGTGAGCAACGAAGACTTGATCAAGATGAGCTTCGACAAAAATTTCCTGATCGTAAGAGGCGTGGGCCTACTAGGGGCATGAAATATTACACTAAAAGGCCAAGAAATTCGAGGGAGAAAGTCACAGTCAGTTTCATGGATGAGGTTCGACGTGTGATCGGTGAAAAGGCAGATGAATTTCTATGTGATTGTAGCAAGTGGGTAAAGGAGTTTTGTCCCCTAAATACTAAGTATGTCTATGTTTACTCTATTTTATTATTTATAGTGTTTCTTATGCGTAAAACACATCTCTAAGCTCTATAATGAATGAAATTCTTTGATAGGAATTGGGCTAAAATGGACCCAGATAAGAAGCAAAGGTTATATGACAAGATCTTGGTAAGTCATTGATGAATTATGTACACTTCTAACAAGATTCCTCTCGTAACATAGAATGATGCTTGCTGGAATTTTATTGGTTTATCATTTATGGTGTTAGGGAAAGTATAATTTACCTGAAAAGGTTGGTGGAGAGGATATTGTTGATGCATTGAGCTTTCAATGTTCATCTTTATATAGACATTGGAGATTTAGGCTGAAGGAAAGATTCTATAGAGGCTACACAAAGTCACAAGCAAGACGCAACAGACCCTTGACTATTGATGAAGACCAATGAGATTGGTTGATTGACAATCATTGGAGTACTGAAAAACAAGAGGTTAATTCCTTTCTCATGTTATCCGTTTACTTATTAAATTTGCTATACTGATTACATCCATAACATGTGAGGTCTTAAAAAGCAACCGTTGGTTTGACGCGTTCCCCCTTTTCAAAACACTTTACGAGATTTGTGTAATAAGTTGTGTGTTTGAATATGCTGGCATGTTAGTGCTACCTGTTACCAATTGACCAGTATTAGCTTGAGGCTTGTTTAAGTCAGTAATTTAAGGAAATTGATTGCCTCGGCCATCTTAATATTTTTGCTTGTCTTCTCTTATGTCGTCCAACCCGGAAAGAGCTGTTTGTAAATAGGACTTGAAACTTGTTGTCCTTCATAGCCCTACAAATGATGTTTAGCTTGAGAGAGTTTCTTCAGCTGCTAAGTAGGTTAAATGTGGGTGGAAATTCAAAGCATGGGGATGTATTAAGTTTTGATCTTATGGAATTGAAATGAGGCCATAAGTCTTAGGCCCTCAGGGATGATGGAGAATTTGAGGAGCGGGGATTGAAGTGTAGCACCTCTGCTGATAAAGTGATTTCTATCTATGGCAAATTGATGTCTCTGGCCTGATAGTTTCTCGTTGGAAACATGACTTTAGCTAATATGGCATTGTTGCCTTGATATGTTTGATCTGTTTCTTTCAAAGGCATTATGTAAGTGGGGTGGGGTTCTAATCTGTTAGGAACTTGTTGAAGATGTATAAAAACATAGCATCTAGGGACTCTGGTAAATGTGTTACCTGTTTGAAGCTCTTGAAGTTTTGGAGATATTTATATATGGAGGTAGTCAAGTCACAAGTGGTACTATTGGTATTTGGTAAGCTATCTGGTTGCGTGAAGTGCTCTTCCTTAACTCGGATATATTATGGCTTTGCAAAGAAGTCATGTTATAGATCGTGCTTCTTATGGAAAGGGCTCTCCATGTTTCTTAGTATTTCCTTATCGAAAGCCTTAGGAACTGCTGCATCTATGTTGAGATCTCTCGATGCTAGATGTAAATATTTGCGATGTTTATTAGAGTAGATATCCGTTTGTAGATAGTTTCCCTATCGGGTTGTAACTTGATGTGGTATGTATAATACAAGTCCCTAAATACCGTAATCGGGGATTCATTCTACTAATCTTTCATGGTATCGGATTCTCTTTCCTAACCTCTTTGCTTCCTCAACGCCGTTGCCTACGCAAAATAGATAACGCAAGTTTTATTTGCTGCATTGTTTGTAGTTATCAACTATTGCCATTTTTCACACTTGTGTTTTCATGTACAACTTAAATGTAATTATTATCCCCAGTGCAATGTGATCATATTAGTTATCAAATATTGATTTGAGTGTCCATCGTCCTATTATATGCACCTGAATTTTTACCTTAAGATTTAATAATTCATCTTAATGTACTTCGTACTACATTCATTTACTAAGATTTTTTCCCAATTGATTACTTTCACATGCACTTGTAGCGTATTAGCAAAATTAATACGGAGAACAAGCTAAAGCTGACTGAAACACTAGCCAATGGTTCAAGATCTACAGCAAGAATAATGTATGACATGGTCGGTAATTTTCGTTGTCTGTAATTTTCGCTTTCTTTATTATATCATGTAATCATTTGTTATATTATATGTAGATGAATGAGCCACCCGTTGTTCCGACACAAGATCTTGAAGGATCATCCGAACCCGTTGAAGTGGAGCAAGAACCCATCTATGTTAGATTATTTGAGAAGACCAAAAAGTAAGGTTATTCAATCGTCTTTTTGTGTTAGTTTTCTGCATTGACCCCCCTTGCTTCCCCTCTGCAGGTCCCCCTTGCTTCCCCCTACTGCGAGGCCCCCTTTGCTTGCCCCCCCCTTGCCCCCGCACACTCCCCTTCGACACCCCCTTGCTTCCCCCACTTACCGCCACCAACCCTTGCAAACCCCCCATGATGCCCCCTGCTTGCCACACCCCCCCGAGACCCCCTGCTGCCACACCCCCCCTTGCTTCCCCCTACTGCGAGGCCCCCCTTTGCTTCCCCCCACCTGCCCCGCACACTCCCCTGCAGACACCCCCTCGCTGCCCCCCTTGCTACCACCACCCCCTGCGGACCCTTGCTGCCATGTTATGGGAAACTAATTCTAAAAAATTGCAAATTTCATGTGCTAGGCATCAAAATAAGGATGGAACTACTTCTTTGGGAACCAATTCTTTGAAAAAAATTATGAAGAACTCAAAAAACTTCATGAAACTCGGATTCGGGAGCATGGTGAGGATACACTCAATGTGAAAGATGCTTACATTAAAGCTTTAAAACCTAAATGCGGGTATGTGAGAGGACTTGGTCCCGGAGCTCGACCACCAAAAAAGGTAGAACTGGAGAGAACAATGAACGATTGTCTACTCAAGTTGACACTCTTGCTGCATCAAACGAGAACTTAGAGTATCAAATGAACAGCTTAAAGCATCTAATGAAGAGCTTAAAGCATCTAATGAAGAGTTCAAGGCATCCAATGAAGAGCTTAGAGCAGAATTTTCTAAAATGAACAAAGAAGCTATTGAACGTGAAAAGAAAATGAGAGAAGATATGCTTGAAAATGTTTCGGGACATGAGGTATGAGTTTATTAGCTTATTTATTATTTTACTCGGTGTGTAAATGGAAATTTTTTTGTAGTATTACTTTAGTAATGAGCTCATGTGTAGGTTCGATTCTTAGATGTAAACTTGCTTTTGTTCGGATTGTAGGTTCGATTATAGCTTTATGTGCTTGCACCTAAGAGGGTTAGACATGATGTTTCAAAACATGATCCACGACTTGATTAAAATTTATTTCTTTATCCTAAAGTACAACATGAATTCCCTGCATATTGTTCAAGGCGTAGGCGCGTAGCTGAAATAGACAAAGTTTCATTTTGTATAATTATTCCCCTACTGCTCTTAGTAGGATTCTAGATGAGGATATTGGAGGTATGACCATGCCACGCTTGATAGTTTCTTAGTTTGTTTCTTTTTGTTGGGGTTTGCTCCTCATTAGCATCAAGAAGAAAAGTTCTGATTGTTGTTGTTTATATATGTATCAAGTGCTAAACTTTTCCAAGAATTTCGAGGGTTGAATGTCGGTACCTTTTGGGCCGAGCATTTTATAAATATCATTTGTCACAATTAAGCAACTTCCGTAATTTGGAAAAGTAGTCATTGCTAAGGAAGACACTAATGTGACGTAAAAGGTTGTTTCTTTGTTTTGCATGTTGTGGTTATGAGTTTGTGTTGGATGCTATGGTTATGACTTTCATATATTCAGTATGAACTGGCGCAAGTATGTCTATATGTGGCACTCAATTTTCTATAAGGATAAAAGATAATAAAGTTCGGGTTGATTTTGTTTAGTTTCACCATTAGAGGAAAAAGAGGGGGGAGGAGATTGAGGTGAGATTGGTGAAACAGAACATAGTGTGATGGGTTTGAATCATAGTGTTTTTCTGGGTTTTTATTTTGTCACCGTGTCATAAGTGTTACTGACTCCGAAAAGTCTGCGGTAATAGTGATGCTGCAATGCTACCTGATGGCTTGGGTGGGATTAGGAGGGTCATTTGTTGTGATAATGGCGGCGTGGTTTGAGTCTTTAGGTGTATCTGTCAAAAGATTGGAAGTTTCTTGGGAGGTGGAAGGGCCGGAAGTCGCAGCTGCATTGTTTGGATTAAAATAGAAGAGCAGTTGGGTCGTTTGTCCGTTGTGCTGGGGAGAAATACTTTGAATCTCATACACAAGTTAATGTCCTAGACTGCTATCTACTCCCATCTGAATAGTTCGAGAACTCAGTTGCTCATCTGATGGGTAGATTTTCTCGCCCCCTTGGAGTGGGATAGAGATTGTATTAATAGACAATATTTACTGTAAAAAAAGTGTCAGTTTCTTCAGAATGTGTGAAGACCCCGAAGGATTACTCTACTTACTAAATATTTCTCAAATCGAGATATTGTCCAAATTATGCAATGAATCCGGTACCCATTCATAGTTAGATTTAAAGACTTTTGCTCTTTTTTTCATAGTTACTTACCCAGCATGAAGGTTCTACTATATATTAAGTAAGGTATAAGGTATAAGGTGTCTTATATGTTCTACAAGATGGATTAATATGTTTTAATTACAATGCTCAGAGTACATGCGGCACAGGAACCCCCTCCCCCCCTTTTTCAAACCGGCTGTATAATGTGCTTCCTCTTGCTCCTTGTATCTTATATGTCATATACCATTTTGGCTCCTTTCCTTGAACCATCTGCTTTCATTTCTTTTGGATGATTCTTTTGGTTATCATGTTGTTTTGACCTTTAAAATATGGTGGTTATGAATGATTTTGGACCTGCATTTCTTTTCGATGATTCTACTTGAAGATTCGTTGCGATTGTAGTTAATACTTGTTATATTGGTGCACCTATATATTTTTTTTTTCGGGAGAAAGAGTAAAAAGATCATTAATCCCCCCCCCATTTTTTAATCACATGGGTATCTAATTATAATGTTTTTTATTTTATCAGGAACAATGGGTTGTGATTATTTTCCGAAATTAGGAGAGGAAAGCTATGATAAGGCTTGGATTATGTGAATTTCTTCGTAGATTATGGGTACTGCTGATTAGTTTTTTTAGATTTACTTTGAATTATTCAAGTTACATCGGATGTCAAATTTGAAGATTATTTTGCTGTACTCCGATTATATACAATTTGCTATTCTACGAATACTTCTTCTATTATGTCATACTTTTGTTTTTAATAGGTTCATATAATATATATGAACAGGGAAAAAGCTTATAGATTACACGATAACAATAATTCGTAGTCCATATCAATTTGGGCAACAAAATAGGGATCGCACATTGTCATTTCAATTTAGCACGAGATTGAAAATTATGTACAACAATTCGTAGCCTAAAGTATTTTGGGCGACAAACGCGGTGTTGCCCAAGACATAATGCATGTAAGCCTACAAGACATAATGGGCGACAAAAAACAGTATTGGTTGCACAAAGTTCAGTAATATTGGCGACGAAAGTTAAGGTGTTGTTGCCCAAAGTCAGTGAAGTATGGGCAACGATTATAGAAACTCGTTGCCCAACTATCCCCATAAATGTGCAACGAATACGAGGCTCGTAGCACAAAAGACCATTATGGGCAACACATATAACTCGACGCCCCATATGTGGTTTGTGCGACGATTACAATTTTCGACGCCCTCAATACATTGGGCGTCGAACCTAAAGCAACGAAATGGGGGCGTGAAAAATTCGTCGCCCAAACTTTTGTGCAACAAAATTGTCCCATTGGGCAACGAAAATATTCGTTGCCCAAAACCTATTTTCTTGTAGTGATTGCAGGTCTACCTCCCGATACCTCAACTGCAGTGGGAGAACCCCCATTCCCCCAGGTTTCCTTATTGCCAACATTGGTTAGCAAACAACATGAATCCCGGACATTCATATACAAATAGATGGAAGCGTACTGGGCTAGGTAGCAATGCTTGGGTCGCGACTCATCTATCCATACATTGTCCTTTGGGCCAGGGACGATGTAAACATGCCCCTACCTCTCTATCCAAAGAAATCACAGCTTGTCTCCATGCCATTTAGTGGGCCCAACACCAAGGCTATACTCGCATCAGCATCCGAGCGATCAGATATCTCAAAACCCCCTATAACCACGACATTACCACCACACGGAGGCTACAAGATATTAGACAGATAGCCAAGTCTGCCCAATGGTGCCAGGTCATGAAAGTCTCAAGGGAACAAGTTTAAAAGGCACATGACTTGGCCACTACCTGCTGTCAGCAACGTATTCCCTTTACTTTATAATTATGCACTCTTACTTAATTTTGTGTACTTTTTCTCTATATCAAAAAAAAAAAAAAAGGTTAAAGTTAAACTTTCCCTGAAAGAACCTAGGCAATTTAATATGAAAATTAATGGACTTCTTTCAGGGGATGAAAGTTACTGAACTTAACAATACAATATAAACCTCTCCTTTCATCATATTTCATATTTTATTATGGATTTTTTGTCCCAAACTACTTTTATCTTTCAAGTTTTTGCGAGAAACTACCTTATAAAAAAATTGTTGTCCTAAACTACTTTACAATTTTGTTGTTGACAGCTACCTTATGTCGGTTTCCGACGTTGACTTTTATTTTTTTTAGTTCAAAATTGTGGGAAAACAAAATTACCGTTGTGGAAATTGAGGAGGGTGATTGTTTCAATTTTCGTTAAAATAGAAGAGAAATTTAATGGTGGATTGGTGGTACAAAGTGTCACATAGATATGAGAGAGAGAGCGCGTGAACACAGGGAAATGGGGAAATTAGGGTGGAGAAAATTAAAAAAGGGTTTGAAGAGGTCAAGTGCTACAACGTGACATTAAAAAACCGAAAAAAACAAAAGTCAACGCCGGAAACCGGCATAAGGTAGCTGTCAACAACAAAATGGTAAAAGTAAGTTAGTTTGGGACAATATTTTTTTTATAAGGTAGTTTCTCGCAAAAACATGAAAGTTAAGGTAGTTTGGGACAAAAAATCCTTTTATTATTTAGAACTTAGGAATCGTCTTACCCCTCCTTTCATAAATCCGCCTTGCTCATTCTCGTTCCCTTGAGTGTTATTTTCCTGCAAGACAATAATATAGCAACTTTAATTTAGATACAAAAATCGATGCATTACCAAATTAACGTACTTTCATCAAAAGCAATCAGCTCCTCATACCTCCTCCATAATTGTTAACTTTGGAGCTACTATTGGAAGCACTAAATTTGATACTATCTTCTGCTTCTTGTTCCTTTTTTCTTTTTTCGCCTCTACAAATTTATGAGCTAGTAGAAAAAAAAAAGTAACCCTCACGAATTCTATATTTGGACACACTTCCAAGTTCCCAAATACTACAACTTACTAGCTCTTTTTATAATAGCATGCAAAGCTAAGTGCAGTTTTTGCAATTATTATTTTTTCTTGATTGGAAAGCATTTGCGATTTCAGCCAAGCATTGGATAGATCATATTAGATTTGCAAGTACTTTTACAGCTATGGTCGTGGGCCTTCGGGACGTGGCTAAGGTGTTTTCTAACATGGAAAACGTTTTGTTCTTGGAAGGACGGACAAGAGGTTATGTTTTATTTTAGGAAAACTAGGTTGTGGACTTCCATGTAAAATTTTTGTTTTATAAATTTAAGATTTAGATATTTCCCCTTAAAACTTAAAATTCTTATACGAGAACATGAAAATCCTTTATTATAATATTTTTTAATCAATATATAATCCGTTTTGTCTAAATTATAATTATGATGTTATATGTCAAAAACGAATTATATTTTCACTAAAATAGATTATAATTCCGCTGTTTTCATGTTCTCATATAAGAAATATTTTCATGTGAACTTTTTATTATCTATCTATCTATCTATAGGAGACTTTTTCAAGAGCATTATGTATATTTGTCATATCATATTATATTTTTAAAAGTATAATTTCAGATTAATGGATAATTAGAATTTTGAGTAAGTAAAAAAGGAGTTTGATTCTCAATAAACCACAAGAGATTTATAATATTATTTAAATTAAAGGTAACTTTACCTTGCAAGTCAGAATTATAATTTTGTACCATTGTACCCGACTTGAAATATTTTATATGTATGTATATATACGTATATATGTATGTATATATACGTATATATATATATATATGTGTGTGTGTGTGTGTGATATGAGAATACTTTATTATATTATTCACAGCCTTTGGGCCCAAGTAATTCCTCTTTCCCCTTCATAAGACACGGTGGTAATAAGCATTTCCCATGGCCCATAGGTTGTACTCCTATTTTGAGCTTTTTTTTATTGGGCTAAAATAGCATGACTTTATTCATTTTTGGGAAATTCTACATGGTGGCCTCCAATTTTCAAAATTTCTATATGGTGGCAGGACAAAAAATATATTATACAAAGTAACTCCCAATTTTGACAAATTCTACCTAGTGACCCTATTTCATTAATTGGTGGCTAACCAATTAAACCTAACTCTTTCTCTCTTTCCTACCTCATCCCCTTTCTCTCTGTAAACTCCAATCCCCTTCCGGATGAGAGAGCATCGATTTGATTATTTAAACTAATCTGTCTATACTCGCAAAAAATTGCTAGCTGATCTGCTCTCATACACTTGGAGGCCAAACAATTAACGTAGTCGCAATGTGCGCCACATATTATAGCCATTGAAGGAAGTGAGGAACCACTTCCCGGCCGGATGCAATTTTTCACAAACTCATGCTTCTTTGATAATTGCCTCAACTCTACTTTTGTGGTAGTTTTATTTGTACACTCAACAAAATTGAGTCAATCTTCAGTCTTTATTGCTACTCCCGCTCAATATCTTTAGTATTACTGTATAGGCATTCTTTTAACTTGGTATTTTTGTGCCATTAGGCTGTTGTGACAGTGCAAATTGTACAGAACAGGTTGATATATGGAGACTACCTGAAATATCTTCTCTGGAAGTTGTTTCCTCGCATTAGCTTGTCTATTTGGGTGGTTGGGCTGGACCCGACCCAGATCCTAAAGTTATTGCGGACCCGGACCCGAACACGGACCCTAAGGGTCTGAGAAAATTGGACCCGGACACAGACCCTTAGGTTCTATAGGGTATAGGGTCCGGGTCTAGGGTCCAGACTTATTTCTTTATTTTTGCCAAATTTACAGCATTATTAATATTTCATGACAAAAAATGATCATCTATAGAAAAGACCCATAAATAAGAAATATATCAATTACAATAATAATTATGTCTAGAGCAATTTATATTATTTAGGACAATACAAATAATGTCTTGGAAGATTAATATCCAAAAACAAGGAAAAAAAAGAAGTTAAAACTTATATATCAAATATTTTTAGGGTCTAAGGGCCGGGTATGGGTCCAAAATATCAATATCCGGACCTTATAAAATTTACTTGGACCCAGACTCGGACCCTTAGGGTCTTGAAATAGTTGGACCAGACCCTAAATTAGGGTCTGGTCCAGTAGGGTCCTGGACCCATGCCCATCCCTAGTTGGGATGGTGTTTGGGTGTTTGTGGTGGTGGTAGGGTTGTGTTGTGCATGTGGTCATGATGGGCTAGCTTAATATAAACTTAATAAGGTCTCTATGTGTATTTACATAAAGTTGGAGGTCATTTGATATAAATATTTTTTTGCCCTGCCACCAAATATAAAAATGCAAACTAGAAGGCCACCATGAAGAATTTCCCTTAATTTTTTTTCCAAAACCTTTGGGAGGCCAGGCCCAGTCTTGCCCCCAAGAAGGTCCGCCACATATTAAAAGCAATTTTTGTAGATTCTTTTTCTCTCTAGGTTACATAGTATATATGCCATGATATTCTTGTAGAAACCTAGATTTACATGAAGTAATGAAATTGAATAAAAAGCATTTAATCCTTCATAATCACAGTAGATCATGAATATATCTTAGTTAAATATCACATATAAGCAACGAAGACAGAAGACGATCAGAAGCTCCAATTATCTTTGCACCATTAGCTTTAGATTGCAACAAAATATGCATCACTCTTTCAGAGATCACTTCACCAGGAGTCATAATGGGAATACAAGGTAGGAATGGACATATCAATGTAGGAACGTAAACTGGTCACAACTAAACAAACTTATCTGATAACCGTGGTGTGAGAAGATCACTGGCCCAAAGTTGAATTTGCCCCGCAACAACACACGGACTCACAACAATCAACCTCCAGGGATACACGGTTTCTGCGTTTTCGGTGTTGACAGAAAAGCAAATTGAGAACGATCTTGAATATTGCCCAGAATAATAGAGGAGAAAGAAAGTTAGAAGAGATGTAATTGTGTTTCTGTGTATACCAAAGAATTGCAGAACACTAGTATTTAAAGGGAGAGAACGAGATCAGAATATGGCTGAAATCGTGGGAAAAACGGTCACTTAATGGGGAGTATAATGGTAGTAAATCAGGAGAGAGATTAGGGGGAAAAACGGCATTAAGAGAGAGATTAGGGGAAAAATGGTAACTTAAGACTGATAAAAACGAGCATTAAATCTGACAAATTTTTGACCCAAAAAGATAGTTAAGTTAATTCCAAAGCCCAAGGCCCATGGCCCTGGCTAGGTCCGGGCGGGCGGCGGCGGCGCGCATGTGGCAACCACACATCACCACATACCCACTAAAAGTCTCATTGCTACTCAACTCAAAGGGTAGAGGAAGAGTAATGGTTATAAACCTTACTCTTCCCTTATATGCGTTCAATGTGGGACAAAAGGTAAAAATGACTCTTCATATTCTTTTGAAGCAAACTTAGAGTTTCTACTATAAACTCCAACAATCCCCCACATGATTCAAAAGAAGAAAACAGAAAGAAACGGGGCTGAAAAAGATGATATGGGCAACATATACTAGGTTTTGAAGTATCAATGTCTTATGGACTTGAATTTACACTCAAAGCATACAAATATGTCTTACTGTCGTAATAGGTAGATTTCTCTTTGAACCTTTCACGAGGTTAGCAAACCATAGATGCGCACTCAACCTTTTTCAAATCAAGAAACGTTCTCGCATTTGTAATATCGGTGCCCCACAATTAACCTGGATTCTCATGAATGCTCTAGAGAGCCTAAGCCTTTTGACTCTCATAGGGGATTGGGCATAACCCCCACATTCACATAGGTAAGTTCATCAAGTTTGTACTGTCACAAACCACCTTAAGTAAGGCTATGAACTTATAAAGAGCTATAAGCTCAACCTTACACATATAACAATATAATGCAACAAAATACTACATCACTTTTATTAATAGGAATGGTAGTAGTATCAACAATTTGAGTTCTTTTGTGATTTCGTTTGGCCCTTTGAGCTTAGGAATTCCAAAGAAGGGTATCCATCACAATTCACTCCACAATAGGCTTTAAACCCGTTCCTTGTGCTGACTCCAGCACCATTTTTCTACAAAGGCCTTTGGTGAGAGGATCAACAATATTCCTCTCTGACTTTACATACTCGAGTGACAACACATTATTTTTAACTAAATTTCTAACTATGGCATGCCTTAAGCGAATATGCCTTCTCTTTCCATTATAGGCTTGATTATTCGCTACCCCAATTGCCTGCTTACGAGTCACACCGCATAGAAACCGATGGAGCCGACTTCCCCCACAATGGAATATCAGCAAGCAAATTCCTTATCCATTCAGCTTCTTGACCTGCCAATTCTAAAGCAATAAACTCAGATTCCATTGTAGATTTGGCAATACATGTTTGCTTTGATGATTTCCATGATATAGCTCCACCAGTAAGAGTAAAAACATAACCGCTAGTAGATTGAATTTCATCATTATCCGACACCCAATTGGCATCACAAAATCCTTCAAGGACACAAGGTGTCCTTTGATAATGTAGACCCCAATTGATAGTGACTTTTAGATACTTCAACAATCTAATCAAGGCAACCCAATGCTCTCGATTAGGACTGTGAGTATACCTGCTCAATCTACTAACCGCATAAGCTATATCAGGTCTAGTATAATTCATCAAGAACATTACACTACCAATTATTTTTGTATATTGTTCTTGGGATATACTATCACCCTTATTCTTTTTCAAATGAATACTAGAATCATATGGGGTTTTCACAGGAATGCAATCAAATTACTCAAACTTCTTTAATATTTTCTCAACATAATGAGATTGATTTAAAGATATCCCATATGAAGTTCTAGTAATCTTTATTCCAAGAATAACATCAGCCTCTCCTAAATCCTTCATCTCAAAACAAGAATTTAGGAAACTCTTAGTTGCATTTACTACGTCTATATTGGTCCCAAAGATTAACATATCATCCACATATAGACATATGAAAACACAACCAAGCTCATCAAATTTGGATAAACACAAGCATCCGAATCATTTACCAAAAAACCATTTGAAGTAATAGTTTGATGAAATTTATCATACCATTGTTTTGGTGCTTGTTTTAAACCATATAAAGATCTAATAAGCTTGCATACCTTGTCCTCTTGACCAGGAACCTCACATCCTTCAGGTTGCTTCATATAGATCTCCTCATTTAACTCACCATTCAAAAAAGCAGTTTTTACATCCATTTGATGCACAATCAAATCATGAATAGATGCAACTGCAATTAATGCTCTAATGGTGGCAACCTTAGTCACCGGAGAATAAGTATCAAAAAAGTCTAAACCATGTTTTTGGCGATGCCCTCCAACTACAAGTCTAGCCTTATACTTGTCTAAAGACCCATCAGGCTTGCATTTCATTGTAAAGATCCATCTACTACTTAGGGCCTTACAACCTCTAGGAAGGTCTGACAAAATCCAAGTATTATTACTCATAATAGCATTGATTTCACTGTTAATAGCCTCTAACCAAAAACTTGAGTCTACAGATATCATGGCCTCAGCATAGGTTATCGGGTTCTCTTCCAATACAAACACATTGACATCTTGCTCATCTAAACACTCTTTTTCAGCTAGAAAGGTAGTAATAAAATCAGGTCCGAAACTAGACTCAATTCTAGCTCTCTTACTCCTTCTAGGTTCTAAGGTCTCACTAGATGATGCAATGTCATGATGCACAAAAGAAGAAGATGCAGCAGGCAAGCATGATGGTACATTAACTTTCATAGGAAAAACATACTCAAAGAATTCAACATCTCTTGACTCTCTAATAGGACCAAAACCAGAAGCATCCTTAAGAATGAGCCTATATGCAGCACTGTTAGAAGCATAACCAATAAAAATACCATCTACAGTCTTAGGTCCAATCTTACTCCTTTTAAAGTCAGGAAGTCCAATTTTACCCAAACACCCCCATACTTTGAGGTAACCCAAATTAGGCTTGAAGCCTTTCCACAATTCATAGGGAGTCTTATCTAACTTCTTATGGGGAACTCGGTTAAGAACATAGCAAGCAGAAAGAATAGCCTCACCCCACATGTTAGTAGGCATACCTGAACTAATAAGCATTGCATTCATCATATCCTTAAGAGTCCTATTTTTCCGCTCAGCTATTCCATTTTGTTCGGGTGTATAGGGAGTTGTAACCTCATGAATAATTCCATTAGACTCACATAATTTCTTAAGGGAAACTTCATCATATTCTCCACCCCTATCTGATCTCACCCTTTTAATCTTAAGGTCCAATTGGTTCTCAACTTCGGCTTTATAAATTAAAAATTTCTCTTTAGCCTCATCCTTAGAACTCAATAAATAAACCTTAGTATAACGTGAGAAGTCATCAACAAATGTAATATAATACTTCTTTCCTCCTCTACTCATGGAATTCTTAAAGTCACCTAAGTCACTATGGACTAACTCTAATAAAGTAGAGGAACGGGATACATTTTTGTTGAATGCTTTCTTAGGGTGCTTAGTTTCTACACATACTTCACTTTTGTCAAAAGATGTATTGCTAAAGTCATGGATAAGACTAAGTTGTTTTAGCCTTTTAACAAATGCAACATTCACATGACCTAGTCTAGAATGCCATAAAGAAACAGACTTAGCAATATAAATGGAAGCATTAGAGTTCTTATTTTCAATAACAAAGATCCAAAACAAAAAGTCCAAAGACTACAAAATCCTTCACCCACAAAAACACCATTTCCGGTTAAGACAACTTTATCAGATTCAAAAGCTAACTTAATCCCGGCTTTGTTTAAAAGAGAATCAGAAATGAGGTTTCTGCGGATGTCGGGAACATACAAAACATTCTGCAAAGCAATGGTTTTCCCGGAAGTTAATTTAAGGAAAACCTTTCCTTTGCCTAGAACACTCACAGTGCTTGAGTTGCCCATGAAGACGCATTCTCCTTCTGAAACTTTGTTGTAGTCCTGGAACATCTCCTTGTTGGCGCAGATGTGACGGGTTGCACCAAGTATCCACGATCCATTCGAAACATTGCTTACCAGATTGACCTCGAGACACCACAACGAAGCAATGATGTCGTCTTCAAAAGAGTTGGCTTGAGCTTTGTTGTCTTTTGCTTTGTTTGGAGCTTCCTTTCTTTGACGGCAATGCTTGGCAGCATGCCCATACTTACCACAAATGAAGCAACTTCCCTTAAACTGACCTTTTCCCTTGAAGTTGTTATAATTCCGACTTGTAGCATGAAATTGATTTGGACCCTTACCGTTTGGTCCTTTACCTGCAGCAGCTTTATTTTCCACAAGATAAGCAGAAGAGGAAGACTGATCAACTGATTTCCCTTTGATTTGGATACGGTTCGCTCCCTCAATCTTACCGTGGGAAACTAATTCCCCGAAGGGTAAAGTCTTTCTGCCTATGTTTCAAGGTATGAACAAAATTTTCCCAGGAAGGAGGTAATTTCTCAAGTAAACAGTTGGCTTGGAACATATCAGGAATGGCCATACCCTCAGCCACAATATCAGCACACAAATGTTCATACTCATGAACTTGATCTAGTACAGGTTTATCATCAGACATAGTAAACTTCAACCAACAACTACAAGCATATTTCTTAGTCTCAAAATCATCAGTACCATACTTAGCATTCAAAGCATCCCAAATATCCTTAGCATTTTTTGACTTGCTATAAATCATCTAAAGGGCAGAAGTCATATAATGCAGTAACATCCCACGACAAGTCTTATTATCTTTCACAAAATCCCTCACAGAATTCTCAGGAGCAGCAACGACAAACAAACAATAATCAACCCCAATTTGACCCAAGAAAAATTCCATCTTATCAGACCACATCTTATAATTTTTCCCATCAAACGGATCTAACTTAGACATATCAGGGACCAAGGGATTGGTAATAGGCACAACATTAAGAATACGCACAGTATCATCAATAATTTAACCAGCCATAGTTCCCTGAAACAGATAAAAAAGTCAATTTTAAAATGTAGGAACATAAACTGGTAACAACTAAACAAACTTATCTGATAACCGTGGCGTGAGAAGATCACTGCCCTAAAGTTGAATTCGCCTCGCAACAACACACGGACTCACAACAATCAACCTCCAGGGATACACGGTTTCTGCATTTCCGGTGTTGACAGAAAAGCAGATTAAGAACGATATTGAATATTGCCCAGAATAATGGAGGAGAAAGAAAGTTAGAAGAGATGTAATTGTGTTTTTGTGTATACCAAAGAATTGCAGAACACTAGTATTTAAAGGGAGAGAACGAGATCAGAATATGGCTGAAATCGTGGGAAAAACGGTCACTTAATGGGGAGTATAATGGTAGTAAATCAGGAGAGAGATTAGGGGGAAAAACGGCATTAAGAGAGAGATTAGGGGAAAAACGGTAACTTAAGACTGATAAAAACGATCATTAAATCTGACAGATTTTTGACCCAAAAAGATAGTTAAGTTAATTCCAAAGCCCAAGGCCCATGGCCCTGGCCCGGTCCGGGCGGGCGGCGGCGGCGCGCATGCGGCAACCACACATCACCACATACCCACTAAAACCCTCATTGCTACTCAACTCAAAGGGTAGAGGAAGAGTAATGGTTATAAACATTACTCTTCCCTTATATTCTTTCAATGTGGGACAAAAGGTAAAAATGACTCTTCATATTCTTTTAAAGCAAACTTAGAGTTTCTACTATAAACTCCAACAATCAACTCACCACATATTTTTCCGAAAACATCTTTTATATCAACTCTTCATTTCCTTGTTAAAAAAGCATCTCTAGGAGATAGTTTCATGCAGTTGACAACATTCCATGGTTCCAAATCTACACCACTCTTTAATTCCTTCTTCACGTGATGTTGGGTGAAACGACGACGATAGATGCCTAAACGTACGCCAAGATTAGCCTATCAACGTGTTCTCTACCTGCTTGTGGAGCGAATGGAAATGTGATAAAGTGCGGTCCAGGGAGTTCGGAGATCACCTTTTGATCTCTATATATGAAGTCATCAACTTCATATCCGGAAAGCCCGAGATCATTGAATCTGACAGTAACTCTTAAGGGGTCAATGCAAGTATATTCAAAAACTGAGATTCCTGGAATTTGTTGGATTGTATTTTTAGCTTCTTTTGCTAATTTTACAGCATTGTCAAAAATACTTGTTGGGTTTTCCCTTAGTTTACTTGTAGTTGCATCTAGTGAAGCTAAAATTAGAGAACTTGGGCTAGTTGTTTGAGGGCTTTCAAGGCACTTACCAATTTTTTCTTTATCTATGATGTTATTATTAGATACATGCAACATAGATGATTGAGTAAGAGAGAAAAGCACTTTATGAGTGGATTGCACAAGTTCCCTGTTGAGATCTCTTTTATGTTGCTGCATACTCCTTGATAGGTAGGGGAAGTAATAAAAATAGCACTGGGTTTTAGGCTTTCTGATTCCAATTCCTCAATGGCCCTTTTCACCTATGATCGATGACATAGTGTTAGTACATTGTTTTGTAGCCTAATGTAAAGTTGCACGAACAAAATGGTATATTTATGTCTAATTTTGTAACGATGATGAACTCCTTTCAAGTTTTATACATGATATATAATGCAAATCCATCTCCGCACATTATTCTTTTTCTTCATAAATTTTCATGACCCGTAGAGTAACTTAAGTAATAGTCTTCTACATAGCATGCATATATGAACTCATTACTATTGTTATTGTCATTATTTATTACCACCTACTAAATAGGACTTAAGAACTAAAAACAACGAAACATAGAGGTATAAGTGTTTGATATGATATCTATTTCGGTGTTGAAACGGTGGCGGACACTGAGATGTCCGTCAGTAATTGAGTGGACGTCCGAGACTGGAAGTCTGCAAGGAAGACAAACGTAAACTACCCTCAGCGGGGATGCGAGGAAACCCCCTCCGACGCTCAAGTCAGTAAGTGCCCGATAACGATTTTAGAGAGAGAGAGAGAGATAGAGAGAGAAAGTAGTCTTTTGAATAATGCACCTGCAGAATTGTATTGTTTGGCTATTTATAGTAGTACTATTCACCTGATAGGATGCGTAATACTTCGACACGTGTACGATTGTGATGAGTCCGATTGGGAGGGATGATTCCCTTATTTTGCCCTTTATTATGACCGCGAACCTCATCTCGGACTATTATTAGAAATGGCTCAGATACTCTCGGTGAGATCGCGTCTCAAGTTATCCGTGTCGGCCACAAGTGGTGTGTCCGACAACGAACTTGGGAAGTACCCATACAACTAGCCCCCCAGCATCATTGGGGGTTTCGACCGGCATTGATGTTATAGGACGCGAGGGAACTTCTGCATGCTGAAGAATTTTCCCGTGCTGCCACATGTTGCTCTGAGGAGCCATGCAGATTTCAAAAAGTGCAATCATTACCTTTTTAAGGAATCCCGCTCAATTATTTTATTTTTATTAGGGTTTGCTCAGAGAGTGACATTTGGCCTGCATCTAAGAGGGCAGTTGATGGGACGCTTCATCCTAGCCATTCACTTCCCGCATTTATAAAGTAACGTCATTTTTCTTTTCTTTTTTACTTTTCATATTCAAACTTCCCGAATTTCTCTGGTTTGTGCGATTTCTCCAAGAACTTCAAGCCTACTTTTTCTTGCCAAGATCTTAGCTTTTTGCAACCGAATCACTTCAAAAGTATTCTAGGTTACTGTTCGTTTTTTATTCTTGAAGAATTTTGGCATTGTCGCCCCTTTTCATCTGTGTTTAGTCGAGGGTTTTCTTCAAAGTTCTCAACTTTTCCGGTGAATTTACTTTCTCCGGCGTTGTTGACTTTGGGAGTTTTTCTGTTCGTGCTTTTGGGACATTTTTGCTGCGCTTTTCTGGGAACCGCTTGGTTTTTCGGTCATTTTCCGTCGACTTTTTCTCAGGTACCTTTTTCCATCTTTCTTTCAACTGCTATTTCTGTTTCTTTCTTTCTTTGGAACTATGTTGGACCGTTCAGATAGTCAGAAAACTTTGAGCGATAACTTCACGTCTGAAAACGAACCTTCGTCTCCCTCCTCCCTTCATGGCGGACATAATTCATCTACCTCTAGCCTTAGGGAAGGAAGAACTCGTTATTAGCCGATTTACCCCGTACTGTTGATAGAGATAAAGAACTCAGGTCTAAGTTTCTTAACGACTGTTCCACTCCTGAGCAAGACAATTTAACTTCTCAATATCTGTCCGCGAGGATGAGTGCTGACAGTCAAACACTTCGAGAATTAAGGCACCAAATTTTAGCTCGTTGGACCGTTAGAAATCCTCCTACCGATGCTGTTCCCGGACTAGATATCCCACCATTAAGGGAGCATGCTTGGCTAGATAATATGGCCGACGCTGGGGTTGTGGTGTCGGATGACTTTTACACCCGTCTTACACGTGATGTCGACCTTTCTCATCAAGCTGTTGTTGATTTAGGTTCTAACAATGATTTTATTGACACTATGGACGAGACTGATGCTGGCCCCTCCACTTCTGGGAGGGAACAAGTTTCTTGTCGGACCGAAATTGCTTTGGGAGAGAGTTCCGGAATGGCTCCTGGTTCGCGGCCCGAGCCGATTCCCGACCGGGATGACGTGTTACATTCCCGGGATTTGGTGCGAGGTGGACTACAAAGAGTGACCCAAAGTCGGTACAAATTTGTTCATCATGGCGAGAGCACGCCATAACTAAGGATTAATGCCGGGTTGGGGAAGAATTGTATGGTTTCCCGGCTAAATACAAGTTGGTGGTCCCGGATGAGGGAGTTAAAGTAACTGAGTGCCCGGCAGCGCACATTGCTGTTTATGCCCACCACTTTGAATTTGGGCTGCGTTTTCCCTTAGATTTAACTTTAGTAAAGATACTAAAGGCCTTTAACGTCTGCCTAGCCCAATTAACACCCCTAGCCGTTAGGAACATCATAGCTTATATTTGGGTGTGCCGCTATTTGGAGTTTCCTGAGACATTAAACTTTTTCCGCCGGCTCCATTGGCTGCGAAGGAATGGGTCAACTGAGAAGGGATGGTGATCTTTAATGTCGGCCAAGAACAAACTCAATGTTCATCCCAAACTGACTGGACTGAAGGGATGGTAGCCAACCTTCTACTGAGTAAAGGTCCCAGACAATTTTCCTCTTCACCGTCACTTTACCAAACCGGTTACTCAGATGGAGGATGTACCCTCTTATGGCTTGTCTGCGGTCGAGAGGAAAGCCTTTGACTACTTTGAGACCGAGCTTGGCTTCGTGATTGTTGATGGTGAAAAAGTGGAGGAAAGGATTCTTCACACATGGCTTCCCAATGCCAAGTATATACTTGGAAATGAACCTTTGTCGGCTTTGTTTCTCTGCCGGACCCACCCAGAAGGTGTACATTTTGACTCAAGGTCCGACATAGGACTTATATCTTATCTTTTTGCCGATTAATCATGATACTAATCCTTGTCGGTTTACCTTGCAGGTCCTGGCAACCTAGATCTCGAAGAGTTCGGGCTGGATGAAAATTTACAACCCATGTCTAAAGCTCCTGAGGACCCCGTTTTTTTATTACGATACCATTCGCGACCTTACTGGAGGTCTTCGAGGCGCCGATCGTTGTCGTGGTGGCCGCAATCGGGTCGTGCCGACCGCACGCTCGGGCGGGCTCCCGTCGAAACACCGGTTGTGGGGACCAGGACTCTCCACGTTCCTATCCTCACGGCCTCGTGAACATTCCGATACCGAGAGTCCTTGGCCGTGGCAGGATTTGGGCCGCCGTCGCTTCCGAAACCCGGCAACTGGGATCTCGCCATTAATATCCCTGACAATAGTCCTGTTCGGGAGTCTGCTGCTGTCACTAGGGTTTCTCCTCTTAATGCTGCTATCGATAGCATTGGGACGGCATTGGGGTCTGGCTCTTCCATGCGCTAGAAAATTTATGACGTCCTCATCTCTCCTACTTTGCTGTCGGGACTGGGTCCGGGAATATATTCTCGGATTCATGAGTGGATCGAACAGAAAGAGGTGATCCTTAGTGCCACCGTTAAGGCTGCCTTTTCTGGTCCCCCCACTCTATGCTGATATCCCGGCCAACGGCGGTACCTTGGGTTACAGACTTCTGAAGGGCCTTCAACTGCCCATCGACTGTCCGACAAATAAACTGGTAGCGTCGGCTGCCCAGCTTGCGCATGACATGGCAGTGGTAATCTCTCCAACTTTTGATTTTGATGATTTTTTTTAATCTCTTTAACTTTTTATGGAGACCAACAATTCTGCCATTGAGCTAATCGAGCAGTATCTCCATTACCAATCATTGTCCGAGAGCCAAGGGAAATCTTTGGGTGATCTTCAAGATAAGCTTGATGCCTCCCAAACTCGCGCCGGCGAACTTCAACAGAATTTAGATGCTGAAAAGGCTGGATGTAGAGCTAGCTAATTTGCGGATTAAGGCTGGCAAGCTTGACGAGGCCGAGAAGAAGGTGACCGCTTTATAGAAGGCTCTGGAGTCAGCCAAGATTGAAGAGGCTACAACTATTGAGAAAGCGAAGTCTGATGCCGGACCTCAAGCTGTGGTCAACTTCAAAAGGTCTGAGGAGTTTATAGGCCTTCTGGGAGAGAGATGGTGGGTGGGTGGCCACGAAGAGATTTGTTTGCCACACCCATCCGTCTTTTGACCTGGAGGAGATTGAGGCCGCCTTTGGTAAAGGCACTCATACGCAACCTCTTGAAGGTGAACCCTTCATCTGTGAGGAAGAGGTGATTGCTAACGTCCTTCCAGTTATCCCAGACGAAGAAATGCCCACCTCCTGATGTTTTTGGCGGTCTTCTCCGGGCTCTTCAGTTGCTTCAAATAGCTGTTACCTGTTAGCTTTTGTACCAAATATTACATTTTTGAATTTGGTTTATTTTGGCTTGTAACCTGAATATACTTTAGTTACAATTACTGTTTTGACTTTTTCATGCCTCTTGTGATGGCTGCCACATTTTTGCATGTAGTTGGCCGCCACGCCAGTAATTCGTGAATGAAGTATTATGTTTATGTTTATAAATTCTTGCTTCTCGTTCTACTCTTGCTTCCAATTTGGACACATTGTCCGCGGTATATCATATATCCGACACTATTATTCGTTATAAAAAGCCTGTTATGTACATTATGCCTGTTATTTGGCTATTAGGGCATGTTGCATGGCCGTTTGTGATCTTTGCCTGTTATATGGTCGCTTTTGAACTTGACCTGTCATATGGTCGATTTGGTACTTGACCTGTTATATGGTCGTTTTTGTACTTGACCTGTTATATGGTAATTTTTGTACTTGACCTGTTATATGGCCATTTGACCTGTTATATGGACGTTAAGAATATCAATAGCGCACAATTTAGTTCTGTTGTACATGAGATATCTAAATATGATAAGACATAATTAATCGGGGTGCTAACGGAAGTTTATATTATTCAGACAAGAAAATAGTGGCCCTGGGCCCATTACATAAGATGTCTAAACATAATATTTCTTTAAAACACTTGCATTCCAGCAGTTCTTAAGTTCGATGCCGTCCATTGTCTTCAGAGCAAATGAGCTGGGATCAATTTCCTTAGCTACCTGATATGGTCGCCCCCCAATTGGCTGTAAGCTTTCCTTCTGCATAAGCCTTTCCAGTGGCGGCTGTCCTTCGTAATACCAGATCTCCCAGCGCTAACGGCCTTTCCAGAACTCTCTTGTTGTAGGCTTTGATACGATCCTTGTATGCTGCAGCTTTAAGTTCCGCTACCAACCTTATTTCTGGTAGGAAATCTAGATTCTCTCTTAAAGCCTGATCATTGCTCTCTAGATCTTTGTGCTTGATCCGATAGGACGGTAAACCAACCTTTACTGGCAAGACTGCTTCCGTCCCAAAAGCTAATTTGTACGGACTTTCTCCAGTCGCTTCCTTTTCAGTTGTTCTATTGGCCCACAATACTGCTGGGACCATATCGGCCCAAGCCCCCTTGAACTCGTCCAACTTCTTCTTGAGAGCTCCTAAAATCTGTTTGTTTGCGGCCTCAGCTTGCCCATTGCTCTGCGGGTGACATACGGCTGAAAGTGCAAACTTAACCCTGAACTTGGACAGGAACCTCTTGATTGGTCGACAATCAAATTGCGCTCCGTGATCAAAGACTATTGCAGCTGGTATACCAAACCTTGTCATTATGTTTTGCCAAATGAACTTTTTGACTTGGTTTGACTTTATCTTTGCTGTCGGCTCTGCCTCGATCCATTTTGTGAAATAATCGATACCAACAATCAAGAATTTCCGGCCACCAGTAGCCGTTGTAAATGGTCCGAGGATATCCAACCCCAATTGCGCAAATGGTATCGGACATAGTATGGGCTGAAGGTCATTCGCGGGCCTGTTAATGATGGGAGCGAACTTTTGGCACTTATCACATTTCTTGACGTAACTTTGCGCGTCCGCCAACATACTTGGCCAGTAAAACCCAGCCCTCAATGCTTTTAATGCTAGTGCCTTTCCCCCAATGTGATTCCCACAAATTCCTTCATGGATTTCCTCTAATATTTTGCGGGACTCCCACGCTGTTGCACATTTTAACAACTGCAGGTTGAAGGATTTCTTGTAAAGCTCATTCTGATAGATGATATACCAACTGGCTTGCCGCTTCAATTTCCTGGCTTCCATAGCATTTGGTGGGAGTGATCCCGTCAGCTTGTACGCCACTAACTCACCGAACCACTCACCCTGCTGATTGATGGTATTCACAGTTACAATCTTCTCGGTGATGCTTTTCTCTTCCAGAATTTCTACCATAACTGATCTATCTATGTTCAAGGAATCGGAGCTTGCTAACTTAGAGAGAGCATTTGCTTTGGTGTTGTCGGCCCGTGGAATGGCTTGAACTTCAAAATGACCTAACTAGGCTATCAATTCCTTGGCTTTCTCGACATATTTCTGCATATTTGCTTCTCGAACCTCAAACTCTCCTTTTAATTGGCCATTGACGAGTTGTGAGTTCGTTTTCAGACCTACGCTCTTAGCCCCAGCAGCTATAGACATCCTTAATCTAGCAATCGCAACCTCAGACTCCGCCTCGTTGTTTGATGCCGAAAAGGTGAACTTGATGGCGTACTCAAAAACATTTCCTTCTGGGCTATTCATTACAATGCCGGCCCCTGATCCGCTCACGGCTGATGAGCCATCCACTTCCAACATCCATGTTTCCTTCTCAACTTGCTCTTCTTCCTCATAAGATGCCTCTACGATAAAGTCCGCCAGCGCTTTGGCTTTTATCGCAGTTCTTGGTTTGTACTGGATGTGGTACTCGGACAACTCAACTGCCCATTTCAAAAGGCGCCCTGAACTGTCCATCTTTTGTAATGCTTTCTCTAGAGGTTGATTTGTCAAGACATGAATGGGATGACAGTCAAAATACGGTATGAGCTTTCTGGCCGCGATTATTACTGCCAATGCCATCTTCTTAACCAGTTGATAGCGGCTTTCTGGCCCGTTTAAGATATGGCTGACAAAATATATCGGCTGTTGCCTCTTTTCCTTCTCAACCAACAACACGGCCGCGACAGTTTTCGGCGAGGCCGAGATGTATAATTGCAACGTATCCCCAGTCTCTGGTCGAGTGATGTTGGGCAGAGTTTTCAGATGCTCTTTGACCGCGACGAAGGCTTTGCTTTGCCCCTCTCCCCATTCAAACCATTTGTTTCCTCTTAACATTGAGAAAAAGGGTAGGGCCTTATCGGCCGACTTTAAGATGAAACGAGTTAACGCGGCCATCCTTCTGGTTAATTTCTGAATGTCTTTGACACCCTTTGGCTCTGGCAGGTCTATAATAGCACGAACCTTGTCCGGGTTGGCATCAATCCCTCTCTTGCTGACCATGAACCCCAGAAATTTTCCTGCTATCACCCCTAATGCGCATTTCTTTGGGTTGAGTTTCATCTTGTATTTTCTCAGAGTGCTGAAAGTCTACTTTAAATCATCGATGTGTTCGCGGTTAGTTTTGCTCTTGACGACTGAATCGTCTACATAGACTTCGATCTTTCTTCCCTTCTGGTTCGCGAACACTTTGTCGACCAATTTTTGATACGTGGCTCCAGCATTTCTCAGGCCGAAAGGAAGTGCTTTATAGTTGAAGACTCCACAGTCTGTGATGAAGGCAACTTTCTTTCTATCAACTTCTAGGAGACTAATTTGGTGGTATCCTGAAAAAGCGTCCATAAAACTCAATAACGCATGACCGCTAGTAGAATCCACTAGTTGATCTATCCTTGGCAATGGATAGCAGTCTTTTGGACAAGCTCTGTTAAAGTCCATGAAATCAACACACATTCGCCATTAGTCATTTGCCTTTATTACCATAACAACATTTGCTAGCCATTCTGGGTAATCACATACTTCAATGAAATCAGCTGCAAACATCTTATCGACATCTTCCTTGACGACCTTGTTCTTTTCTATTGAAAAATTTCATTTCTTCTGCTTGACAGGACGGACCGAGCTGTCGACATTCAGACGATGAACCATCACGGTCGGGTCTATTCCCGTCATCTCATCCGCCGTGAACACGAATACGTCAGCGTTTTCTCATAGGAGAGTCACCAGGTTGATCCTGACCTTTGGGTCCATGTCAGTTCTGACAACCACAGTCCTGTTTGGATCATCCGCCAACATTTCCTACTTGGACTCTCCATCAGGGTTGGGCCTTGACAAGTCATCTGGCTGAGATTCTAGTTCCTCCATGGTTATTTTCATGGCATCTTCATTCTTTTTCTCAGACTCTTCTTCTCCTGCCACAGCCTTCTTTTTAGCTCTATTTTCTTTCCTTATTGGCGGATTCAGATCTTCAACAGGAATCCTTCGTGTCGGCTGCTTCAAAGCCGTTAAATAGCATGACTTTGCTGTCTCTTGATTTCCTCTTATCTTTGCTGTCGTACCCTTGTTGGACACACACATCATAGTCAGATGATAGGTAGATGCCACTCCCTGAACATCATGAATGAGTGGCCTTCCAATTATTGCATTGTACGCTCCCGGAACATCCACTACTAGGAATTCCGCCATCACATCTCTGGCATCATTGTTCTCGCCGACTCTGACTGGCAGCGAGACTGTGGGCCAAAGGCGGCCTCGTGAACATTATGATACTGAGAGTCCCAATAAGAGGCAGGCTTAGGACGCTGCTGCTGCTTCCGAAACCTGCAATCTGGGATCTGCCATTAATATCCCGGACAATAGTCCTGTCTGGGAGTCTGTTGCTGTCACTAGGGTTTCTCCTTATATTGCTGCTATCGATAGTATTGGGACGGCATTGGGGTCTGGCTCTTCCATGCGCTAGAAAATTTATGACGTCCTCATCTCTCCTACCTTTCTGTCGGGGCTGGGTCCGGGAATATATTCTCGGATTCATGAGTGGATCGAATAGAAAGAGGTGATCCTTAGTGCCGCCGTTAAGGCTGCATTTTCTGGTCCCCCCCACTACTCCTGAAAAGATTAACCAACCCAATTGGGATGTGAGGGAGTACAAGTCTCTCTATGCTGATATCCCGGCCGATGGCGGTTCCTTGGGTTACAGACTTCTGAAGGGCCTTCAACTGCCCATCAACTGTTCGGCAAATAAACTGGTAGCGCCGGCTGCCCAGCTTGCGCATGACATGGCAGTGGTAATCTCTCCAACTAACTTTTTATGCAGACCAACAATTCTGCCATTGATCTAATTGAGCAGTATCTCCATTACCAATCATTGTCCGAGAGCCAAGGGAAATCTTTGGGTGATCTTCAAGATAAGCTTGATGCCTCCCAAACTCGCGCCGACGATCATCAACAGAATTTAGATGCTAAAAAGGCTGCGAGGGCTGTAGTGGATGTGGAGCTAGCTGATTTGCGGATTAAGGCTGGCAAGCTTGACGAGGCCGAGAAGAAGGTGGCCGATTTACAGAAGGCTCTGGAGTCAGCCAAGATTGAAGAGGCTACAGCTTTTGAGAAAGCGAAGTATGGTGCCGGTCCTCAAACTGTTGTCAACTTCAAAAGGTCTGAGGAGGTTATAGGCCTTCTGGGAGAAAGATATGATGGTGGGTGGGTGGCCGCGAAGAGATGCGTTTGCCACACCCATCCTTCTTTTGACTGGGAGATGATTGAGGCCGCCTTTGGTAAAGGCACTCATATGCAACCTCTTGAAGGTGAAACCTTCATCTGTGAGGAAGAGGTGATTGCTAACGTCCTTCCGGTTATCCCAAACGAAGAAATGCCCACCTCCTGATGTTTTTGGCGATCTTCTCCGGGCTCTCCAGTTGCTTCAAATAGCTGTTACCTGTTAGCTTTTGTACCAAATATTACATTTTTGAATTTGGTTTATTTTGGCTTGTAACCTGAATATACTTTAGTTACAATTACTGTTTTGACTTTTTGATGCCTCTTTCGATGGCTGCCACATATTTTCCTGTAGTTGGCCGCCACGCCAGTAATTCGTGAATGGAGTATTATGTTTATGTTTATAAATTCTTGCTTCTCGTTCTGCTCTTGCTTCCAATTTGGACACATTGTCCGTGATATATCATATTTCCTACACTATTGCTCGTTATAAAAAGCATGTTATGTACATTATGCCTGTTATTTGGCTATTAGGGCCTGTTGCATGGTCGTTTGTGATCTTTGCCTGTTATATGGCCGCTTTTGAACTTGACCTGTTGTATGGTCGTTTTGGTACTTGACCTGTTATATGGTCGTTTTTGTACTTGACCTATTATATGGTCGTTTTTGTACTTGACCTGTTATATGGCCGTTTTTGTACTTGACTTGTTATGTGGTTGTTTTTGTACTTGACCCGTTATATGGCCGTTTTTGTACTTGACTGTTACATGGCCGTTTTGCACTTGACTCGTTATGTGGCCGTTTTTGCACTTAACCCTGTTATATGGCCGTTTTTGCACTTGGCCTATTATATGGCCGTTAAGAATATCAATAGCGCACAATTTAGTTCTGTTGTACATGAGATATCTAAATATGATAAGAGATAATTAATCGGGGTGCTAACGGAAGTTTATATTATTCAAAAAAGAAAATAGTGGCCCTGGGCCCATTACATAAGATGTCTAAACATAATATTTCTTTAAAACACTTGCATTCCAAGCAGTTCTTAAGTTCGATGCCGTCCATTGTCTTCGTAGCAAATGAGCCGGATCAATTTCTTTAGCTATCTCGATATGGCCCCTCCCAATCGGGCCGTTAGCTTTCCTTCTGCATGAGCCTTTCCATTGGCGACTGTCCTTCGTAATACCAGATCTCCCAGCGCTAGTGGCCTTTCCTGAACTCTCTTGTTGTAGGCTTTGATACGATTCTTGCATGCTGCAGCTTTAAGTTCCGCTACCAACCTTATTTCTGGTAGGAAATCTAGATTCTCTCTTAAAGCCTGATCATTGCTCTCTAGATCTTTGTGCTTGATCCGATAGGACGGTAAACCAACCTCTACTGGCAAGACTGCTTCCGTCCCAAAAGCGAATTTGAACGGACTTTCTCCACTTCCTTTTCAGTTGTTCTATTGGCCCACAATACTGCTGGGACCATGTCGGCCCAAGCCCCCTTGAACTCGTCCAACTTCTTCTTAAGAGCTCCTAAAATCTGTTTGTTTGCGGCCTCAGCTTGCCCATTGCTCTACGGGTGACATTCGGCTGAAAATGCAAACTTAACCCTGAACTCGGACAGGAAACTCTTGATTGGTCGATAATCAAATTGCGCTCCGTGATCACAGACTATTGCAGCTGGTATACCAAACCTTGTCATTATGTTTTGCCAAATGAACTTTTTGACTTGGTTTGATTTTATCTTTGCTGTCGGCTCTGCCTCGATCCATTTTGTGAAATAATCGATACCAACAATCAAGAATTTCCGTCCACCAGTAGCCGTTGTTAATGGTCCGAGGATATCCAACCCCTATTGCGCAAATGGTATCGGACATAGTATGGGCTGAAGGTCATTCGCGGGCTTGTTAATGATGGGAGCGAACTTTTGGCACTTATCACATTTCTTGACGTAACTTTGCTCGTCCGCCAACATACTTGGCTAGTAAAACCCAGCCCTCAATGCTTTTAATGCCAGTGCCTTTCCCCCAATGTGGTTCCCACAAATTCCTTTATGGATTTCCTCAAATATTTTGCGGGACTCCCACACTGTTGCACATTTTAACAATCAAGTGAAGGATTTCTTGTAAAGCTCATTCTGATGGGTGATATACCATTTGGCTTGCCTCTTCAATTTCCTGGCTTCCATAGCATTTGGTGGGAGTGATCCCGTCAGTTTGTACGCCACTAACTCACCGAACCACTCACCCTGCTGATTAATGGTATTCACAGTTACAATCTTCTAGGTGATGCTTTTCTCTTTTAGAATTTCTACCCTAACCTGTTCTCTACATGTTCAAGGAATCGGAGCTTGCTAACTTAGAGAGAGCATCTCGCTTTGGTGTTGTCGGCTGTGGAATGGCTTGAACTTCAAAATTACCTAACTGGGCTATCAATTCCTTGGCTTTCTCGAAATATATCTGCATATTTGCTTCTCGAACCTCAAACTCTCCTTTTAATTGGCCATTGATGAGTTGTGAGTCCGTTTTCAGAGATACGCTCTTAGCCCCAGCAGCTATACACATCCTTAATCCAGCAATCACAACCTCAGACTCCGCCTCGTTGTTTGATGCCGAAAAGGTGAACTTGATGGCGTACTCAAAAACATTTCCTTCTGGGCTATTCATTACAATGCCGGCCCCTGATCCACTCACGGCTGATGAGCCATCCACTTCCAACATCCATGTTTCCTTCTCAACTTCCTCCTCTTCCTCATAAGATGCCACTACGATAAAGTCCGCCAATGCTTGGGCTTTTATCGCGGTTCCTGGTTTGTACTGGATGTCGTACTCGGACAACTCAAATGCCCATTTCAAAAGGCGCCCTGAACTGTCCATCTTTTGTAATGCTTTCTCCAGAGGTTGATTTGTCAAGACATGAATGGGATGACAGTCAAAATACGGTATGAGCTTTCTGGCCGTGATTATTACTGCCAATGCCATCTTCTCAACCAGTTGATAGCGGCCTTCTGGCCCGTTCAAGATATGGCTGACAAAATATATCGGTCGTTGCCTCTTTTCCTTCTCAACCAACAACACGGCCGCAACAGTTTTCGACGAGGCCGAGATGTATAATTGCAACGTATCCCTAGTCTCTGGTCGAGTGATGTTGGGCAGAGTTTACAGATGCTCTTTGACCGCGACAAAGCCTTTGCTTTGCCCCTCTCCCCATTCAAACCTTTTGTTTCCTCTTAACAGTGAGAAAAAGGGTAGGGCCTTATCGGCCGACTTTAAGATGAAACGAGTTAACGCGGCCATTCTTCTGGTTAATCTCTGAATGTCTTTGACATCCTTTGGCTCTGGCAGGTCTATAATAGCACGAACCTTGTCCGGGTTGGCATCAATCCCTCTCTTGCTGACCATGAACCCCAAAAATTTTCCTGCTATCACCCCAAATACGCACTTCTTTGGGTTGAGTTTCATCTTGCATATTCTCAGAGTGCTGAAAGTCACTTTTAAATCATCGATGTGTTCGCCGTCAGTTTTGCTCTTGACGATTGAATCATCTACATAGACTTTGATCTTTCTTCCCTTCTGGTCCGCGAACACTTTGTCGACCAATTTTTGATACGTGGCTCCAGCATTTCTCAGGCAGAAAGACAGTGCTTTATAGTTGAAGACTCCACAGTCTGTGATGAAGGCAACTTTCTTTCTATCAGCTTCTAGGAGACTGATTTGGTGGTATCCTGAAAAAGCGTCCATAAAACTCAATAACTCATGACCGCTAGTAGAATCCACTAGTTGATTTATCCTTGGCAATGGATAGCAGTCTTTCGGACAAGCTCTGTTAAGGTCCGTGAAATCAACAAACATTCGCCATTGGCCATTTGCTTTTATTACCATAACAACATTTGCTAGCCATTCTCGGTAATCACAGACTTCAATGAAATCAGCCGCTAACATCTTATCGACTTCTTCCTTGACGACCTTGTTCATTTCTATTGAAAAATTTCTTTTCTTCTGCTTGACAGGACGAACCGAGCTGTCGACATTCAGACGATTAACCATCACGGCCGGGTCTATTCCCGGCATCTCATCCGCCGTTAACACGAATACGTCAATGTTTTCTCATAGGAGAGTCACCAGGTTGATCCTGACCTTTGGGTCCATGTCAGTTCCGACAACCATAGTCCTGTTTGGATCATCCGCCAACATTTCCTGCTTGGACTCTCCATCAGGGTTGGGCCTTGGCAAGTCATCTGGCTGAGATTCCAGTTCCTCCATGGTTATTTTCATAGCGTCTTCATTCTTTTTCTCATACTCTTCTTCTTCTGCCATAGCCTTCTTTTTAGCTCTATTTTCTTTCCTTATTGGCGGATTCAGATCTTCAACAGGAATCCTTCGTGCCGGCTGCATCAAAGCCGTTAAATAGCATGACTTTGCTGTCTCTTGATTTCCTCTTATCTTTGCTGTCGTACCCTTGTTGGACACATACAGCATAGTCAGATGATAGGTAGATACCACTCCCTGAACATCATGAATGAGTGGCCTTCCAATTATTGCATTGTACGCTCTCGGAACATCCACTACCAGGAACTCCGCCATCACATCTCTGGCATCATCGTTCTCGCCGACTACACCGGGCGGCTTTATAATTCCTTCTGGTATTACCGACGCCCTAGTGAACCCTATCTCCGGGTAACGTACCAGCTGCAAATGCTCTAGTCCAATCATCAACTTCTCAAAGTTGATAAAAATAAAATGTTGGCAGAACTTCCTCGATCTACCAAAATTCTGTGAATCAAGCAGTTTGCGACTTTCAGAGTGACCATAAGTGGGTCATCATGGGGGTATATCACATGCTTTGCATCTTCTAACTAAAATGGCATGGCTGGTGGCTTCCTCCAATGGCAACTTTCATTGAAGTTTACCTGATGCCGGAACTCCATCAAGCTAGCCTTTTCCCCACTGACACTTCCGCCATGAATTGAGCCGCCACTGATCACATGTATTTCACCTATCCAAGACTGAACATTATGATCTCTAGATTTCACCAAATCACCTTCACTAGTCTGAACTTTGTATTAAGTGAAATACCCTCTGCGAATAAGATCCTCCAAATTATCTTTCAAGTGCCTGCAATCCTCAGTTACGTGGCTGTGATCTCCATGGAAATCACACCATTTTGTCTTGTCACGGTTCTTGTGAAACATCTTTCTTTGCCGCTGCCATTTATCACTTTCCTTATTCATGGTAAATATCTATGCCCGGGAAGTTGTGAGCTGAGTGTATGCATCAAACCAATCCTTACGTTCGCTTCTTACCCGATCACCATGATCTCGGTCATTTCCTTTTTTGACCATATTTGATTCCTTCCTTTCATCTCGGCCACGATCACTTTCACGACCCTTGTCCTTTCGTGACTTGTCCTCATTTTTCTTATCGGACTCACGATACTGATTGCTAGCTACCTTGTCAAATTCTTCTCCTCTTATGAAATCATTTGCTTTACCAAGCACTGGCCCAAGTGACGTCAAAGTCTTTCGGCCAAGATAACTTCTGAATGCTGATCCTTCTCTCTGTCCCGTCATCAAGGCTAAGACCGCCACATCCTGTTGCAGCCTAGGAATAGATACGACCTCAACATTGAAACGTTCAATGTAGTCCCGGAGAGATTCTGCTTCTCCTTGTTTAATTGACAGCAGTTCGCCAGTAGTGCGCTCACGGCGCCTATTGCTCACGAAATGAGTACTAAATATAGACGAAAGCTGAGAAAAACTGGATACATTACCAGGTTTGAGACTTTTAAACCAAGTCTGAGCGATGCCAGTGAGAGTGGACAGGAATACCTTCCACCATATTGCATCTCCTTGCGTGTACAAGTACATGTGCCCCTCATAGGCTGCGACGTGATCGTCTGGGTCTGAACTGCCATCATATTTGCATGACGACATTTTGATTCTCGGCATCGGGTGATTCAAGATTTCTGGCATGAATGGGGAGAGTTTAGGCTTGATTAGCAAGTGTCCGCGAACCGAATAGTTACTAGCACCATTGGTGTTGTACTCTCGGTAGGAACGACTTTGATTCTCGTCTTCTGAATTGTCAAGCTCTTCGGTTTCCATTAGCGTCTCTTCATATTCAGGGTCATCCAACTGTCTCTCCAGCTGCCGTCCCTCCTGAGTGAAGGAACGCATTCTTCTCAATGGTGTATCGTCAGCATTTCTACCGACCAATGGCGGTAGTCGCTTACGAGTTTGATCGCCTCTAGCATTAGGGGTTGGAGTATTACCATTAGGCTGTGGAGTGCCCGTTAGCATCTGAATGAAAGATGCTACCGTCTTCAGCTGCTCCGGAGAGAACTGACTCAGCTGAGCCAGATTGATTGGAACTCCATTAGGGTTTACCTGGGATACATTATTCTTAGGAGTTTGCTGCCCATTGTTGTTCTCGGTCACCATCGAGTTAAAATGTGGTGCACCGAGGGGTCCAGTGATTATTGGTTGAGAAGATCCCTGACCGACCTCGAATCCCGGCGGACCACGACTTGCGTTACTTGTCTTATCCATGACTGCTTCTCAAAGATAGGAGGCCCCTCCTTCTAGCACCAAGTTGTTTCGGTGTTGAAACGGTGGCGGACACCTGGAGCCGTCCGTCGGTAATTGAGTGGGCGTATGAGGCTGAAGTCGGTAAGTGCCCGATAAGGATTTTAGAGAGAGAGAGAGAGAGAGAGAGAGAGAGAGAGAGAGAGAGAGAGAGAAAGTAGTCTTTTGAATGTACATGCAGAATAGTGCTGTTTGGCTATTTATAGTAGTACTATTCACCTGGCAGGCTGCGTAATCCTTCGACACGTGTACGACTGTGATGAGTCTGACTGGAGGGAAGACTCCCTTATTTTTGCCTTTATTGTGACCGCGAACCTCATCTCGGACTATTATTAGAAATGGCTCAGATACTCTTGGTGAGATCGCGTCTTAAGTTATCCGTGTCAGCCACAAGTGGTGTGTCCGACAACGAACTTGGGGAGTACCCATACAATATCAATTAAATTTACGCCTACAAAGTGAAAATGAGTTCATTTTTAACCTAAAGTGATCATTGTAGAGATCATTTCATACTAATCTGAGATGGTGAGACTGTAGTAGGTATATCCCAATCAAAATCATAGTTAGGAATTATGTACTTGGGAACCAATCCAGTTAAGACCATTGCAGACAAGGTTGTCAAAATCGCGATTCTACTTTAAATCGGAAGGGCCTGTCAGAATCGGATCGTAAAATCGAATCGTAAAATCGTAAGATTCTACGAATTTTGCGGGAATAAGATTCTATGATAAAATATGTAAACTGTTTACCTATTTTTTCAATGATCAACACTAAAAGTTCAATTTTATGCGTAGTAATGTGAGATGAAAAAGGACACCATCAATAAAATTTCAATCCCTGCAAAATCTCGCTCTCAACATACTTGTATTCTAACAAAAAAATAAATCCACAACGGCTAGAAAAAGCCCACATCATCATCAACCCAAATTTAAACCAACCAAGCATAAACCCTAACCACCAACAATTAATTCTAGCAAACAATTAACAAGGTCACAATATTTCAAACGACAACTGCACAAGCGTGAACTTCCATGTAATAATGAACATCAACCAAAACAAAATGTCAAATAATTCAATTACAATACTAAATTAAGCACTAATTTTAGCATTCAGAAATACAGAATACCTAAACAAACAAAAAAAGAGGAAAGTTTGATGATCTGAACCTGGAAAAGTTAACTGATTTTTGACTGAAACAAACGCGTCGATCGACGAAAGTTTTGACAAATTCAGTTGCACCAATTTTCGGAATTGTGAGCTCATAAATTGGAAGGTTGAGCTGAGTAGAATAAATTGATGAAGAAAAGAAATGGTAGTATTACTAATCGAAAATTACCAAAAAAAAAAAATCGAAAACTAAATTACAATAGAAGGGCAGTAGGCAGTAGCAGTACTACTCGAAATAATCGAAAAATACCAAAAAAAATTGAAAACTAAATTACAATAGAAGGAAGTTCAATTCAGTACTACTCGAAAAAAATCGAAAATTACCAAAAAAAAAATCTAAAACTAAATTACCAATTAAAAATTTTAAAAAACTATTGATGAGATCGAAAGAAAGAGATAATACGCAACAAAAAATCGAAAACAATTACCTGGAGGCTGGGGCTAAAGATTTGTAGAACTGAAGAACTGAATAATCGAAGGAGAGAGAAAGAATTATGAGCAGGAAGAGCAGCGTGTTTCATTAGGTATTGGAGATTTGGAGCAGCGTGTTTCAACTTTCAGGTGAGAGAAAATGGGTGCAGTGTTTTGATGAGGGTGAGAGAAAATGGGCCAGACCCATTTTTTTTAATCCCCAGCTACAAGAGTCAATATAATGGGCTAAAAATAGAATCGGTAGAATCGGTTAAAAATCGCGATTTTACCGATTCTGACCGATTCTACCGATTTTACATGCGATTTTTTCAAAAACCGATTCTGAGTGCGATTTAAATCTTTTGGCGAAATTTGAATCGTAAAATCGTACGATTTTACGATTCAAATCGCGATTTTAACAACCTTGATTGCAGAAGTTGCTGATTTGTGCGAATTACGAGGAAGAATTAAGGTTTCTCCGGGACTACATACACCCATGATAGCGGCATGAATATTCCACATGTTGTACCTCCATCAAGAAGCCATGATTTTGATGCCCCAAATATTTCCGTTGCTTGATTTTGTGCTTCCAAAATAGGGCCTTTTGGATTAGGAAGGTTGTCTAATTCAGGTAAGTCATGAAGGAAAGGTCTCGTACCGATGATTTGAATTATTGACAATGGAGCCGATTGACCTCTGTTGTGTCCGGGAAAGATAAAAGTTGCAGCATTATCTTCAGCTGCAACTTTCAGTGCGTTAACTAGTGGAGGTGAGTCGTGCCATTTAGATGCCTCAATACGATAGTACTGTTATGTAAAACAGGTAAAAACAAGTGTAAATCAATTAGTAGTACTAACTAACTTGGAGTTAAATGCCTCAACACGACAACTTTCCCTAAAAGAACCTAGGCAATTTATATATATAAATAACTGAGCTTTTTAGTGGATGAAAGTTACTGAGCTTAACAATACAATAAACCTCTCCTTTGATTATTAGAACTTAGAAATCGTCCTTACCCCTCCTTTCAGAAATCCACCTTGGTTATTTTTGGGCCCTTGAGTGGCTGCAAGACAATAATAATCATCAAAACACTATAACTTACTAGCTCTTGTATAATAGTAAATGCAGCAATTGCAATTAATCCGTTTTCTTGATTGGAAAGCTCTTGCAATTTCTCCCAAGCATCGTATAAATCATTATTAGATTTCTAGCTATTTCTACAGCCATTGCGTGGCTAATTAAGGTGCTTTCTAATATGGTAAACGTTTTGCTCGTGAAAAAGAACACTTCCCTGAACATGTAATAAACCCAAAATCCACCCTAGATGTCTATCTAATTAGCAAGCGATTAATTTGCAAGGAAAAAGAACACTTGCCTTCATATGAGAATTCACACGTAATAAGCTTCTATCATTGGTTACGTATCTCCTAGGAATCGATCCAAAGCCCAACTTCTGTTTTAAAAAAAAAAAAACAAAGAAAGAAAAATATAAAACAATGAAGCTGATTACTAGGGGTGCTAATCGAGCGAGTCGATCACGAGCAGAGGGTTGCTTGATTTGTGCTCGCTAAGTTTCGAGTCGAGTCGAGTTGCTCACGAGCAGCTCGTTTAAAGTTTCGGTTCCCCTTGAATTCTAGGCATTTGATTATTATATATTCTTTTCTTTACATGTTTTTCCTTTTATACTAGATCAAATTATTTTTATTGAGTGTTAATGTATTTCTTTATTTCAAAGTGCAATTAATTGAAAACAATTGAGTTTCGTGCAAGGTTATCGAGTTTCGTGCAAGATTATTGAGTTTCGACCTCAATTGAGCGAGCTCGAGCTAACTCGAGTCGAGCTTTGACTGAGTCGAGTTCGAGCTGCTCGCGAGCTACTCAACTTGATTAGCACCCCGAATGATTACTAACATTTATATAATGATGAGTTAAGCTCCCCTAAAAAAATTGAGTTAAGTTAAATTTTTCTCAAGATTAGTTTACAATGAGTAATGAGGAATATTTAAGTAATTTTCACTATTGTTAAATCTGGTACTTTCTTCTTTCTCGATATTCAATAAATCACTTCGTCCCTATCTAGGTACAACAAAAACTTAATATATAGTTTTTTTTCTACTTATTTTATAGGAAAAATGGTTAAGAATAAGCCAACCTTTGTGCGGTCCGCTAAAAACAAGCCAAACTTTTGATTATCTTGGAATAAGCTAACTTTGATATCACTTAAATTTTAAACAAGTCAAATGACTTTTTACCGATTTGACGGGTCCACTTTTTATTTTTACAATAATTTAAAAAGAAAAAAAATCACCACCACAACCACCCTAACCCATAAGCACCGTACCCCACCATAATAAGATGAACGGCAGTGATAGGAGGAGAAAATGAGGAGAGAGAAGTAGAAGGAAATGGAAGAGGAGATATTACTGGTGGTGGTGCGCGATGAAGCGAGCAAGAAAAAGAAGGAAATAGCTGTGGTGGGGCGTGGTACGACTGTCGTGTGTCTACCAAAAATAAACCTAACTCGAACCTCCTAATAATGTAGTAGGGTAAGTTAAGGTCGATGATAAGTCATTTTTATATATAGTTAAAGTTTCATAAGTCATTTTTATATATAGTTTTTAGGTGCATTTAGGTTGCATTTTAGAGCATTTAGATTCATATTTAGGTTCATTATTGCATTATATTCTTAAGTTATGTTATTCTACTCCTATTCGGTATGTTTTTTTGTTTTTGATGAATTTCAGGTAATGAGAACGTATTTAGAGTATAATTAGCTAAACTTGAGGATTAGGAGCACTTGGATAGAAGCTACAATGCATATGGATCGTATGGATATGTCATAGTACGAGTTTGAGCGAAAATGAAGCGGAAAATCATTAAAAGAAATGTGAAAAAGGAGTCATGTTTACTCTTCTGATCATAACTTTTGATGTGCTTCTTATAATCGAGTAATTTCAGCATATTTGGAAACTAGACTTGAAGAGCTTTCCAACGATAGGTGGCACACCCCGAGGAGACTTCTAGTCAAGGAGTTATGCCTTTCGGAAGATTGCACTGTTTCTGCTGGAATCTGCCACGCGTACGCGCGGATCACCATTCCGCCCATTTGATTTATTCAAGACTTTCCTTATCTTGTAAAATGACTTTCCTAGTCTTATTAGGTTACCTAGTATTAATTATATTAGGTTTTCACTCTACTTTTTTTTCACCTCTCTCCTCCTCCCTTATCACATTATTTTTTCTTAGTTTTAGTTTTTATTTTTCTTCTTCTCTTCTCTCTAGCTTTGTAGTAGTAAACCCTAGTTTTTCTTGTTCTTGATTTTTCATGAGTTATATTATTTCCTTCTCTTTATTTCATTGTTTTCTTTAATTATGTTTTTCTTTGTAGATTTAGATTTTATTATTTATTTCATGATAGAGTAGTTTTTATTTCTAGGGTTTGGGAATCCATGTTTATATGTTATAATTCTTGATGGATGTTTATTGATGGTTTCATTAGTCATTGTTATTTCTAATTGATTAGTGTTTTCATTGTTAATCTTGCAATCTGATCAATTGTTTGATTAAATATTGCTAATGAAAAGTCATAGATCGAGAGATAGTACTCTTTAGAGGCTTACCTACAATTAGCAAATCTGATTATGTTGAGCGACCGTACTGGCATATGTTGATTTGAGAGCGTTAAGGCCCGACCGTAGGATTAACATGTGCTCTAGATATCTAATTAATTGAATCATTGATGAAATTTTGATAGAGTATAGTTATGAACATGGTGAACCATTGCCCTAGATCCTTTTTAGCTTGATTTTCGTAGTTTGATTAGTTTAGAACTTTAATTCATTATTCCCAATCTTGTTTAGTTTCTCCATGCATTAGAAGCTAAATTAAAACAACCATCTCTCTGTAGATTCGACCCTACTTACCCTACTACATTGTTAGAAGGTTTTGCAGGAATTATTTTTGACTGGTGTACGACAGCCTATCAAATTTTGGCGCCGTTGCCGGGGAGACGGTATAGTTTTATTTAGTTTTTATTGTTGGTGAGACTAAACTGTATATATTTTTTTCCCTTTTGTGAATATTTTTCTTTTTTATAATTTTTTGTTTGTATCATGGATTCATGTTATTTTGATGATGGGGATAATTCTTTTGCTAGGCAACATAGTAATAATTATTGGAATTCTCATGTTTACAAAATCCACCCAATTTTTGCATGAGTTCTCCTGAATTACCTCATATGTTATGTGAACCCCATGTACATGTTAGTAATTCTAGAGCAATTTTTTCTCTTATTCAGTATGAGAATGAAGTGTTTTGGAAATACTATCATAGGCTTGGTGATTATATTGGTCCTAATCATGGAATTGAACTGTGGGATATGTGCCTAGTGATTTATGAGGGGTTAAATGAAGAAACTAGGATGGTGGTGGAATCTATGTCTAATGGAGGATTTCTATTTCAATCACCTGATTATTGTTGGGATTTAATTGCGTGGTTGGCTAGGGATACTTATGAGTAGGAGATGTCTTCATACGCTCTTTCACCCCAAACTTACATGACACCAACACCTTATTGTTTAAATTGTCAATCTACTTCACATGATTTTTCTTCTTGTGATGTGACATTAGTTTATGGTTTTAACCCCTCTTCCCAATATGAATGTCAATCTGCTCAAAATTATAGCCTCAAATCGTTTATTTATGATGATGAGGAGGGTTGGATAATAAATGAGAGCTATTGGGATGATGAAAAGATTGAGAGTGAGACTAATATGATGGATGTTTTGCAGGAGCAAGAAACCATGGTTGAAGTTTCCTCTTTGGAGGTAAGTCAAGTTGAGAGTGAGGTGATTTATGAGTCTTTATCGATGCCACCTATTGTTTTTGAGTCTCGTGTTCATTTCTCTCAAAAACTTGACCTTATTCCTTCTTCTCCTATATTATATCCGCCATCGTTCATTCTTTCTTCCCTTTCGAATGACTCGCATGATCATGTAACTAATGTACACTTAGTTTCTTTTCCTTGCTTTGAGTTATATAAAAAGGCTAAAGTTTTTTTCTTTTTTTTCTTGTAAATATAATTTTGCCTTTGATTTTTCTTTTTATAGTTTTAGTTTTTTTTAAGACTAATTTTTTTCATCTTTCCTTTTTACTCTTATATAATATGCTCTGAGATGTTTGCAGGAACATATGATAAACTTCTTAGAGCATTGAACTATTATGAGTGATCTACTAATCTTACTATTTTCTTTTTAATTAATTGAATTCACTCGACTTCAATATTTTTAGGTTAGTTATTTTATTTTTATTTCTTATTTTTGTGAATTCACTTGAATTCTCATTTTCTTATTTTAGTTAATTGATTTTCGTAATTTATTCTTTGCCTTTGGATTCACTTGAATTTGTTTTTTTTATTTGTTTTAGTCCACTAACGAACTAATAAAATTTGTGAGTTGTGTCGTCATGGTTTGAAAGCATATGCAGGTTGAAGTTGCGCATTTGGGCAATTTAGGCGTAAGCACAGACTTGTCGAGAGCCCGCTGCCCACCCATTGGGTCTCACACGATGCACAACCCAGGCTCTCGCCAACCCGCCGGTTGGTTAGCGTTAGATGGTCTACCCGGCGCCCCTCTAGCCATTCGCGGCGACCAATGGGCCTTATTCCCCGTACAATGCAAGGTTCTGCTCGGCCCGAGTGGTGCTCGGCGTCCGCCGGGCTTGCTAAGTGTAAAAAAAAAAAACGCAGGACGACATCGAGAAAGAATTCGCAGCACTGCCGCACAACTCTTCTTAACCAACGCGCACAAGAGATCACCGCACCACCTTCCCTTCTACGACGAACTTCCATCCTCACCGGACTCCTTCGCCGGCATCTAGCACCGACCACCGGTTCTCCTCGCCGGCACTCAACTCTCCTCGCGACATCCTCCTGTGCCGGGCAAGAACCCGGCCGTGCTCTCCCACATCGCCGGCCTCCCGCTCTCTCCCGAGTCCGCGCCGGCCGCGACCCACGCCACCACCGTCCACCCGTGCCACACCTTCTCCGACCACCCACAAGCAGCAGCCGCACCTTCCCGATTCACACACCCAAGCCTCCTTCCCGCCCCCCCCCTTCTTGACTTGCTTTCTTCTCATTCTGGTCCTATTTTTTTCTATTCGTTTTTTTTTATTCCTTTTTATTTTTAGTTTTTTTTTTCCTATTCTTATTCTATTCTCTTAACACTTTTTTTGTTTTGTTCTGTTTTGTTTAAGGGTTGTTATAGGAATTGTGCAAGTTGGCAATACAATGTTTCAAGTTGGTCTTCCAAGAGTGGTGCTATGTGATTGTAAAGCTTATTCGATTCTTCATTGGGTTGTAAGCCTTTCTTTTTTATATTGTTCATACTCTTGATATGACTTTCGAATTTTTGCTTGGATTTTTGTATTGGGGTCATCTTGTTGAGAATCTTTGGACACATTGATCGAATTATTGGTTTATTGGATTGTCGGAGTTTGTGTGTGGTCTTGGTGGTTTGTTGTGGCTTTTGGTGGGCGGCTTTGGTGATTGGATGAATGTTGTGGTTTGGTTTTCATTCCTTCTCTAATCTGGTTTATGCAGTGAGGACACTGCATATTCTAGCTTGGGGGAGGAATATTCTATCATTTATTTGCTTTCTAGCGTAGTGATGCGCTCAAGTTATACGATGTTCTTGTGGTATTTTAGGTGCATATTGCTAAGGGATTTGTTCGTAATTATTAAGGTTTGCATATAAATCATCCTTAGCGGAAGTTCGGAGTTTTGCGATATAAGTTGTGTTAATGTCATGCATTCCGAGCTTCCAAGGTAAAATGCATTTGAGCCGAGCATCACAAGCCACAAGCTCGCCAAGCCAAGCTCGAAGCATCGCTCGCAGCCCAAAGATCATCGTCGAGCACAACCAAGCGGCATCGTCGAGCCTACCCGGCGGCCTCGCCCATACAGCCCATCGCACGCCCATCGCACCAAGCCAACGCACGCCCAGCGCTCGTCCAAGCGCCCAGCAGCCTCGCTCGTCCAGCAGCGCTGGCCCAGCGCTCAGCAGCTCGCACCTCGCGAGCATGGTCGCACCTCGCGACCTCCATCTCGCACCTCGCGAGATTCCTCGCACGGTGCGACCTGCGTGGTTTTGGCCCAGCTCTTCAGCTCGTTGCGAAGGCAGTAGCTTATCGCACGGTGCGACTGTATCGCACCTCGCGACCCCTAGGTCGGTTTAAATGACGGCTAACTTTTGAGGCTTAGTATAAATACTAAACTTTGTTTTTAGACCTAGGGGGGCAGCCCACAAGGGGATGGAGTTTCCAAAACTCCACTCCTCTCTTGTTGTCTCATCTTTTTAGTTTTTATTTTCTAATTTAGTTTTTGTAGATTTCAATTATGGGATTGGCTTATGCTATGCCGATTGTAGCTTGAACCGTTCTTGAACGAGATTAATATGGAGCTTCAAGCATTATTGTGAGATCTTTCCCCTCTATTTAATTCCTTTGATTATGGTTTAATTTCTATGCTTGCTTTCTATGATTTTTGCATGATTATGCTAGGAATATTACTAGTTTGATTGTGTAATTAATCTAATGCTAGATTTAAGAATAGAATCGGATTGTTTTATTCTTTTATCAATTGGTAGCAAACTAGGGAGTAATTTAGATGCAGATCGTCTTGGTTATTTCTTGGGGAAATTGAATCAACTGTTGAACGTTTATCGCTTGTATGACGTTAGCAGGTCTGTTGGTTCTCTGTGTTTATTGCTGCTATTGGATTGAACTTAGACGCAGATCGGACTAGGTTATCCTTTAGTTAGAGTTTTATAGTCACGCTGATCGTGCTATTCAACTAGGAATAAGGAGAACACGAGATTAATTCTCGACAATAGATAATTATGGAAATAATTAGAGTGGATGTTCAATGACCGATAATGAATTGAAGTGTATGTTAATCGGATTCAAGATCCTTCCTATATTGATTTCTCATTTTGTTTATATGTTAGTTGTAGTTTAGTTTGTTCGTAAATCTACTTGAAACCCCCCTTTGTTATTATTATTAGGTTTCTCGGCCCTTAGCTTAATCTAGGTTTTGAATCACGCTGAATATAAACTCGTCCCTGTTTCCCTGTGGATACGACCCCTACTTCCATTATACTTGTTTATTGTAAAAGAGAGTAGGAGAAATTTTATCTTTGGCCGGGCGGCGGCGCACGACGACGCACGCATCCGCGGCCCGCCCAAATTTTGGCGCCGTTGCCGGGGAAACGGTGTTACTTGTTTTTATTTAGAGTGATTTTTGGATGGTATTGCTTGTGCTCTTTGTTTTTGGTTGGCCACTCTCTTGGGAATGATTGATTGAAGCTTTTGACGGATTATTGCTTGGTTATTGTCTAGCTTTAAACATTTATATTAATGGTCATGACTTGGATTAGCTAGGAGTACTACTAGTTGATGTTTGTTGTTGCCTTAATGCTAGGTTTGGGATGTAATCAGATGTTATATGCTCAACCATGTTGTAGTAAGCTAGGTATTAACGATGCATTGCAAGAGTTCTTCTCAATCAATTTTGCAGGTACTTGAAGTGGAGATTGACATGGAACCACCATTGTCACACATGGAGCACAACCCAATGATTAAGCTTAAGGTATTAAGTCGAGCTCACGACTTTAAACAACAGCGCTTCTCGGGAGGCAACCCGAGACCCCTTTATTTTCTTTCTTTTCCTTTATTTTTCATCAAATTTCCACCACCACAACAAATTTTCTTTCACCCACCACCCACCCACTAAAAAGATCCACAACCAATCTTAATTCGCTTGGAACCAAAATCCACAAAAGAAAATCCGTTGGGAGGACTTCAATAGCTAGGAGTTGGTACACTAGAGGATTGAGATTGTTAATGTATCTTTTCGATCTCTTAAGCTAGGTGCAAATCTCACAAATTCAAAACTTTTGAGCTTGTCATTTGTTTGAGTGATTCGAGGGAGAGGGTTGTGAGTTGATTTATGAGATTTGAGTTGGTGTTGTTAAGAAATTTGAGTTTGACGGATTGTTTGGTCATGAGTTTTGAGCATTCGATCTTCGATATACCCGATTTTCGATTTTCTCCCTCCATTTTCAGTTTACTTTTCTCCTAATTGTCGACACATTGAGGACAATGTGTAGTTTAAGTAGGGGGGAGGGTATTCTCATTCTCATGTATCTATGTTGTGTATATTACTTTCAATTTGAAAAAAAAAAAAAAATGAAAAAAAATAAAAAAATAAAAAATAAAAAAATGATGATGAAATGAAACCCGCTGAGTTGAAAACCCACAAGGGTGGGCGACTCAGGCAAAAATGGGGGCCCGGATAGGTTGAAAACCCGAAAGGGCAACTTATGCAAAAAAGTGGCTTATATTGAGCGGGTAAGATGGTGAGATGAAAAAATGTGAGAAGCTAGGATGAAAACCCGAAAGGGCTCCTAGGCAAAATGAGAGATTAAGAGAGAATTATACACTTTGAAAACTCATTTGCCGGAGATGGTGTCATAAGGTTAAAAGCGTTTTCGGGTTGGGTTAGTGAATTCATCCTTTGTTTTGTGAAGATTTATTTATTTTGGCTTTCGCATTCTTTTGGTTGATTGTTTTTGGGAGTAAGCATGGAATTTATCCCTTTTTGTCTTTGTTCCATGGCTTGCTATTTTAAGTTAGTTGTTGTAGTAGTAGGTCATATTTTGAGGTTTGGGAGAGCTGATACTTTAGTGTGTCGTGAGCTGGCATTTTGATTCTCGTTGGTGTTGTTGGTTAAACTTGTTGGCGTTGCTGGTTATTATTGTTGTCGCGTCTTTGTATATTTCAGGTGAGCTCGAATCTAAGTGTGGGGGAATCATCATCCCTTACGTTTAGGTTTTGAGCGTATGTTGTTAAGATGTGATGATGATGATGTAGTTGATGGGGAGTGTAGGTTGGTTTCGATAGCTTGGGTGATGATTTATTTGGTGATCCTCATTTTGAGTTTACTCGAGGTCGAGTAAAGTTCAAGTGTGGGGGTATTTGATGCGCTCAAGTTATACGATGTTCTTGTGGTATTTTAGGTGCATATTGCTAAGGGATTTGTTCGTAATTATTAAGGTTTGCATATAAATCATCCTTAGCGGAAGTTCGGAGTTTTGCGATATAAGTTGTGTTAATGTCATGCATTCCGAGCTTCCAAGGTAAAATGCATTTGAGCCGAGCATCACAAGCCACAAGCTCGCCAAGCCAAGCTCGAAGCATCGCTCAGCAGCCCAGCATCATCGTCGAGCACAACCAGCAGCATCGTCGAGCCTACCCAGCAGCCTCGCCCATACAGCCCATCGCACGCCCATCGCACCAAGCCAACGCACGCCCAGCGCTCGTCCAAGCGCCCAGCAGCCTCGCTCGTCCGGCGCGGCCCGCCAGGCGCTCAAGGCTCGCACCTCGCGAGCATGGTCGCACCTCGCGACCTCCATCTCGCACCTCGCGAGATTCCTCGCACGGTGCGACCTGCGTGGTTTTGGCCCAGCTCTTCAGCTCGTTGCGAAGGCAGTAGCTTATCGCACGGTGCGACCTGTATCGCACCTCGCGACCCCTAGGTCGGTTTAAATGACGGCTAACTTTTGAGGCTTAGTATAAATACTAAACTTTGTTTTTAGACCTAGGGGGCAGCAGCCACAAGGGGATGGAGTTTCCAAAACTCCACTCCTCTCTTGTTGTCTCATCTTTTTAGTTTTTATTTTCTAATTTAGTTTTTGTAGATTTCAATTATGGGATTGGCTTATGCTATGCCGATTGTAGCTTGAACCGTTCTTGAACGAGATTAATATGGAGCTTCAAGCATTATTGTGAGATCTTTCCCCTCTATTTAATTCCTTTGATTATGGTTTAATTTCTATGCTTGCTTTCTATGATTTTTGCATGATTATGCTAGGAATATTACTAGTTTGATTGTGTAATTAATCTAATGCTAGATTTAAGAATAGAATCGGATTGTTTTATTCTTTTATCAATTGGTAGCAAACTAGGGAGTAATTTAGATGCAGATCGTCTTGGTTATTTCTTGGGGAAATTGAATCAACTGTTGAACGTTTATCGCTTGTATGACGTTAGCAGGTCTGTTGGTTCTCTGTGTTTATTGCTGCTATTGGATTGAACTTAGACGCAGATCGGACTAGGTTATCCTTTAGTTAGAGTTTTATAGTCACGCTGATCGTGCTATTCAACTAGGAATAAGGAGAACACGAGATTAATTCTCGACAATAGATAATTATGGAAATAATTAGAGTGGATGTTCAATGACCGATAATGAATTGAAGTGTATGTTAATCGGATTCAAGATCCTTCCTATATTGATTTCTCATTTTGTTTATATGTTAGTTGTAGTTTAGTTTGTTCGTAAATCTACTTGAAACCCCCCTTTGTTATTATTATTAGGTTTCTCGGCCCTTAGCTTAATCTAGGTTTTGAATCACGCTGAATATAAACTCGTCCCTGTTTCCCTGTGGATACGACCCCTACTTCCATTATACTTGTTTATTGTAAAAGAGAGTAGGAGAAATTTTATCTTTGGCCGGGCGGCGGCGCACGACGACGCACGCATCCGCGGCCCGCCCACGTAGATTTTATTGCTTTCGTAAGATGTTACACGATTTGTACCGCTTACTAGGAGTGGGAGTTTACGTGTAACCAAAAAAATTGTATTGCTTTCGTAGTTGCATTAGCATATTTCATCTCATATTAGATTTCATGTCATCTTAGTTTGCATCTATGGGACTATTGCTGACACTTTTTGAGAACCTTGATAATATGTTACTACATTTACTGCACGTCATTCATCTTGTTCATGATTCTTCATAGCACGATTGTTTCGCAATTGATTATTTGTGGTAAGATTATTTGATCTCCCTCTGGTTCGATTTAACTTGACTATGCAGACACCCTAGCCTAAGTGAGCTTCTGTGCCTATAAACTGACATTTCTGTGTCAGTTATGTTCTTTCATGTGTAATTAGTTCCTTGTTGCATTGATCTTGATTTTGACTTGGTACTCTTTGATATTTGATAGTGCATACATTTTGATATGATTGAGGCGTTTCATTTCATGATCTTAGCTCCAGAGTTATTCTTTTTTTTTTCATATTATCCTTTCTCTAGCCCCATTGAGCCTTCCTGACTATGTTTGATTGATACCTACATTACAAGCCCTTGGCCTCATTTGATATTTGTCCTAAGCCTAGCTTGGGGGAGCGAGTATTAGTTTTGGTTATGTTTGTATTGAATTGAAGTGCTCTATTTGTGGTTTAGATGGATGGAAAAGTATGTTTAGTGAGCTTTGAAATTGAATTGAAAGTTCGAAAAAAAAAGTGAAAAATGAAATGAAAAAAAAAAGAAGTGAAAAAGAGTTGTCAATAAAGTGAAAAAAAAGGGTTTATTTTGAATTACTTGAGCAAAAGTGTTGTTGATTATAATTGGAGATTGTTTGGTTGTTGCGTGGAGTTGTTGTGACTTTTCTTGGTCATGTTTTCAGCTATATGATGCTCCCCCTTCTTGGTTTCTCCACCACAATTCCCAAATTATTTTCCATACCTTTAACCTCAGCCCCATTACAACCCTTAAAAGTCCCCTTGATCATTGTGTATTGTATTGTTGAGTATTAAGTGAGTCAAAAAGTCAAAGTTAAAGAGTATTTGCTTCATCTGAGTCGACTTGATTAGGTTGAGTGTCATCATTTATGCCTTAAACACATGAGAGATTTGAGTGCACATAACTATAGTGAGGTTTGTCAGGTTTTGTTAAATCCAGCTTGGGAGAGATGGTTTGTGGTATGATTGGAGAGTCGATTGCGATACATGACATGCTATGCGGCTTTGTTCGATGTTGTTTTGATGCTTGGTTTGTGTAGTGATTATATCTCTTGTGTTTTCAGTTGAGTGTTTGCCCTATTGTAGTCCTATATTGTAGGTTGTCATTTTTTTCTAATGTCTACGTCTTATTGCTTGGGGACAAGCAATGGTTTAGCTTGGGGGAGTTTGATAAGTCATTTTTATATATAGTTTTTAGGTGCATTTAGGTTGCATTTTAGAGCATTTAGATTCATATTTAGGTTCATTATTGCATTATATTCTTAAGTTATGTTATTCTACTCCTATTCGGTATGTTTTCTTGTTTTTGATGAATTTCAGGTAATGAGAACGTATTTAGAGTATAATTAGCTAAACTTGAGGATTAGGAGCACTTGGATAGAAGCTACAATGCATATGGATCGTATGGATATGTCATAGTACGAGTTTGAGCGAAAATGAAGCGGAAAATCATTAGAAGAAATGTGAAAAAGGAGTCATGTTTACTCTTCTGATCATAACTTTTGATGTGCTTCTTATAATCGAGTAATTTCAGCATATTTGGAAACTAGACTTGAAGAACTTTCCAACGATAGGTGGCACGCCCCGAGGAGACTTCTAGTCAAGGAGTTATGCCTTTCGGAAGATTGCACTGTTTCTGCTGGAATCTGCCACGCGTACGCGCGGATCACTATTCCGCCCATTTGATTTATTCAAGACTTTCCTTATCTTGTAAAATGACTTTCCTAGTCTTATTAGGTTACCTAGTATTAATTATATTAGGTTTTCACTCTACATTTTTTTTCACCTCTCTCCTCCTCCCTTATCACGTTATTTTTTCTTAGTTTTAGTTTTTATTTTTCTTCTTCTCTTCTCTCTAGCTTTGTAGTAGTAAACCCTAGTTTTTCTTGTTCTTGAATTTTCATGAGTTATATTATTTCCTTCTCTTTATTTCATTGTTTTCTTTAATTATGTTTTTCTTTGTAGATTTAGATTTTAGTATTTATTTCATGATAGAGTAGTTTTTATTTCTAGGGTTTGGGAATCCATGTTTATATGTTATAATTCTTGATGGATGTTTATTGATGATTTCATTAGTCATTGTTATTTCTAATTGATTAGTGTTTTCATTGTTAATCTTGCAATCTGATCAATTGTTTGATTAAATATTGCTAATGAAAAGTCATAGATCGAGAGATAATACTCTTTAGAGGCTTACCTACAATTAGCAAATCTGATTATGTTGAGCGACCGTACTGGCATATGTTGATTTGAGAGCGTTAAGGCCCGACCGTAGGATTAACATGTGCTCTAGATATCTGATTCATTGAATCATTGATGATATTTTGATAGAGTATAGTTATGAACATGGTGAACCATTGCCCTAGATCCTTTTTAGCTTGATTTTCGTAGTTTGATTAGTTTAGAACTTTAATTCATTATTCCCGATCTTGTTTAGTTTCTCCATGCATTAGAAGCTAAATTAAAACAACCATCTCTCTGTAGATTCGACCCTACTTACCCTACTACATTGTTAGAAGGTTTTGCAGGAATTATTTTTGACAGGTGTACGACAGCCTATCAGTCGATCCCACAGATAATCTCACAAGCTCGGATTGTGCAACTTAACAGATTGATAATCTTAGGTATTGTGACAAGTTTTAGTCACTAATCAAACACCTAATTGCTACAAACGGAAATAACAACGACAATTACGTATCACAAGTCGATTCCTAGCAATAAAACTAGCAAATTACACAAAGGTGGCCAATCTAAAGTATAATCAAACTAAGTTCTAAACAATAATACAAAGTATCAATCCAAGCAAAATATAATTATGACCCAAATATGAAAATCACAACTTTTCATTCTCACAATATAATAATCCAATACTAAATATATCTCCCTACCTTAAAGAGATTTAGCCTAACATATTAAGAACAAAAATAATACTAATAAGAGTGAAAGAATTTATAATTGAAGGTTCATAAAATCTAATAAGTATATTATTAATCCAAGTTCAAGTGCCAATTGTATGGAGATAAAGCGAACTATTCTAAAAGTAATAAAGAGCATCCAAAACAAAATACCACAATTGCCGATGGAAGGAAAATTCCTACTGCTATCTGTAAGCTGTAATCTACTGCTATGTTGTTGTCTGTAATCCATAATCTTCTCGCTAGTGCTGCTGCTGCTGCTCCGTTATTTGGTGTTGTCTACTTGTTCGCTGCTACTAACCCCTCTAATTCGCTGCTCTCCTCCAATATATGATGGTCAACTCTTGGTTTCTTTTTCATTCCCAAAACCTAACTTTCCTCATTTTCTTTTGGGTTGCCTATTTTCACTCCACAAACTAACTGGTCTCTTTTTTTCTCTTCATCAAATCACACGCACAATAAAGCCCATGTGACATTCTTTTAAATCACTCACAAAACAACTCTTTAATCCAATTGCAGATTCGTTGCTCAAATCATCTTCCTGTAGACAAATAAATAAAATAGTAGTAACCCGTGTCTCGGAAGAAAAATAACTTAAAACTCCTTGTAAAATATAAAACGCAGTATTAAATTAAGGGTTTAAGATAACAAAAATACACACTTTTATGACCATATCAAACTCCCCCAAGCTTATACTTTTGCTTGTCCTCAAGCACAGACATGAAAAACAAGGAAAGTTCAACTCTTGACAAAGGGATGAGATGTAGCCAAACACAGCAAGCATCTAACAATAGTATCAAACTAGCATATATGCAATCAATGAACTCTTTAGGCAGCTTACAACTTCTATGAACCAACCACAAGTTACGTTTGCTAAATAGTAGTGAAACAACCTCAAAGATCATTAGGACTTTAATCATGGATGTAATGGGGCTAAGGTAAAGGAAGGTGTGGAAAATATTTAGGAAAGTGGTGGTAAAAACTCTAAGACTAGTAGAGCGAAGCGGCACCACAAACATTATACAAAAACACACCAACTTTATTAATTTGATAAACCATTTCACTAAGTTTCATGACTCTAAATGTTCTGTCTTTGTCAAGTAGCTCTTATAACGTGATTTCAACTAGTGACTCCCGGTCCAATTGGCCCAAGGCACTAGGCATGAAAATACCCCTACGAGTCTACTCACTCGAGCTACCTAAAGAAAAGATAGAAACACCACACGTACATATTTGGGCAATTTTTTTCTTTTTGATATCGTAATCTTTTTCATGTTCTGTTTTCAAAGTTTTCAATTTTTCACTTTTGTTTTTCCATTCCCAAACATTGGTACGCAGAGCCTTCAAAATGTGAAACTTTTTTTTTTCAACATATAAACATCACCACTCAATTATGACATATTCCACTTTACCATTACAAATGCTCTACTAATCTTAGATAAGGGTAAAACACTTGTTTTTTCCGGTAAAAGTTTATTATGTGAGTGTAACATGAAAATAAGCTAACAAAGCTCGAAGTTGGCTCACTAGAGGAAAATGTCATTGGTAGGCTTTTTGGCTCAATGTGGTGGTACAACTTAAATGCCTAAATCATCTCTTATTTTTCACTTCACTACAAAAATAGCTTTAGCAAAACGATTGAAAATTCACAAAGTTGGGACTTTAAGAAGTTCATACAAAGGCATATATACAAGTCCAAACACTAAAGTCAAATATAATGGAGCTAAGTTTTGCAAAATTTCGGCAACATCTCCCCTAAAACTGGACAAAAACCAAACAACTAATAGTTGTTTTCAACCAAAAAAAAAATCATAGAAAAATCCAGCACAAACATTTTCAACACAACCACACATTCTCCATAAATTCAAGCATGATTCCTCCCCCCAAGCTTAGATCATACATTGTCCTCAATGTGGGAAAAAGAAAAAAAGAAGAGAAAAAGGAAAGGAGTAGAGCTCACTTGGGATTATAGGGAGATGTTGAACATCGAACCTTGCTCCCCAAGCTTGGAGTGCACAAGGGTTAAGGACAAAGACCAGTTGGTGTGCTGTGAAAGGCAGCAGGGAAGTATGAGGTCACTACAGATCATCGAGCATAGTGTGTAATCAATCAGGCTGCAAGTTTCGTCAACGCTGCCGGTGTCTTTACATATAGCTGCCATATCCATGCTATACCAATCAGAACCGAATGTCGTCCCTCCCCCAAGCTTGGACGACAAGAATTGTTGATATTTGATGCAAACAGGAGAGAGTCCTGCATCAGGAGAAAGAAGACAACATGAGTAACACCAAACACAACAGAGGTGGGGGGGGGGGGAAAGAAACAATGAAAATTAAAACTAATTCCTACAAAACAAAGAAAAATGAATGAAACTAAAGAGGAGTTATAGAAATCCTAGAATGAAAAAGAAAACTCACATAACCTAAGAAAAAGAAGATATTTTTGGTTTTTTTTTTTTTTTTAAAAAGAAGTAACATACGGAAGAAAAAGAGGGGAAAAAAATATAAAATAAAGAAGAAAAGGATCATGGAACTTGGGTTGCCTCCCAAGAGCGCTTCATTTAACGTCGTTAGCTTGTCGTCTTGCATTCTCACTTAACCAGCATCAATCGGGTTAGCCAATTTCCCATCAAATTCATTGCTCTTCACATGCCCAAGTGGAGTAACTAGTGGATGTTTCCTGCAAAGTGCATGCACTTGACAAGCACTCACATTAGTAGCATAAGCAACATTAACATCTACTGCATTTTTCAGTGAATCAAAAATATTATTGTTAACAATTTCTCCATCGAACTCCATAGAAAGAGCCCCTGCTCGAACATCTATCTTAGTTTGGGATGTGTTAAGAAACGGTCTCCCTAATAAAATTGATGTAGGAAGAGAAGAATTATTGTTATCCATATCAACAATGTAAAAATCTGTCTGAAACACTAAACTATCAACTTGTACTAAAACATCTTCCAATACTCCAAACGAAGATGTATGAGAACCATCAGCTAACTGAATAATGTGAGTTTTCTTCAAGGGAGATAGATTGAGAGCCTTAAAAATGGATAATGGCATGACATTTATCGAGGCTCCTAAATCTAACATAGCCTTTTCAATTCTCATATTTCCTATGCTATAAGAGATAGTGAAGGAACCTGGATCCTTGCATTTAGGAGGGAGTTTACCTTTTACACCATCACAAATGTTCTCTTGTATACTCACCTTTTCATCTCCCCGTAGATATATGTTGCGTAGGGACAACATCAAGGTGCTCTTGGAGTTGTTCTTGCTTTTGATCTCGGCACAATAACCTGCAAGGAAAAGGAATGCGGTCATACTTAGGATCAAAATAAAATGTTTCTCTCACCTTAGAAAGCTTTTTATCCGTCTTTTCCTTTGAATTACTTTTGATCTCTTGCTCCTCAATATTTTTCTGTGAGCTACACATTTGCTCGCCAATTAATGTGATTGAGCTTACATTCTCCCTCGAATTTCTCTCTTGTTGGCTAGGTAATTTGTTAGAACTTTGAGTTTGCAATTTGCCTACAGTTTCAGTCAACTGAGACACTTGATTCTCTAAGTTCTTCAAACCACTCCTTATTTCTTGTTGAAATTGGAGAGTGTTGGTAGCCAAACTTTTCAATATCTCCTCCTATGTCATACTACATGATTGTTGTTGTGGAGGTCGAAGGGGTTGATATGGTGGCTGCAAAGAAGGATAACCATGTGGAGTGTGGAATCCTTGCTGTTGGAAGCTTGCTGGTCTCAAATTAGAGGTGCCTCCATATGGTTGCCCATGGACATCTCCTATAGCATGAAATTACTGCCCAACTATCTTTCCAGCCATCATTTTCTCCATTAAAGATGTAAGATTTGCTACTTGTTGCTCAAGCTTAGAGTTACCTTCCTCCTTTACCTGATGTGACGAAGTTGAATATCGGTTCCTACACCCAAAATACTGAGAATTAGCAGCCATATTTCCTAAGAGTTTCATTGCCTCTGCTGGTGTCTTATCACCTAGTGATCCACCACTTGCCGCAACAACCATGCTTTTATCATTGTACGTTAACCCTTCCGTGAAGTACTGAACTAGTAGTTGCTCACTGATCTGATGGTTAGGACAACTGTTGCATAACTTCTTGAAGCGTTCCCAGTACTCATGAAGTGTCTCTGTGTCATCTTGCCTAATCCCGCATATATCCTTCCTAATGTTGGACGACAAAGATGCTGCGAAGTACTTTGCTAAGAATACCATTTGCATTTCGACCCAACTGGTGATGGATTGGGCGGGTAGATCGTAAAGCCAATCTCTAGCAACGATCGGACAACGCAAACGGAAATGCCTTCGGTTTGATTCTATCCATGTAACTCCAAGATGCGTTTCATTGCGGAAACAAGCTATGTGAAATTCCTTCAAAAACTTGTTCGGATCGGTCATATAAGCTGAACCTAAAGAGTTGGTATTACGGAAACCCGAGAAAGTAGGTAATGTTCGTAATAACCCAGGCTTGATCTCACACTCGGTCTCCTCATCTTCATAGACAATGCACAATAGGTTTGGATCGAAAATAGGAGCTGCTAGCTCCTTCAAAGCGCGCGGCATCTCAAATTTAGCCTCTTCTTCCTCCTCCGAAGATGAACTTTCACTAAGAGGAAGTGGAATACGACACGCCTCCTCAAGTTGTTGAGTGGGGTGAGAGAATGAAAGTTGAATGGAGGAATTACAAGTCCCCTATTACTTGTTGCAAATGCTCGTACCCCTTTTGTGCTTTAAGTTTCGTCAAACATTCACAAACAAAGAACACGAGAACTAGCAGGAAAGTTAGTAATGAAGGTTAGTGAGAAAAATTAGTGAAAACACAAAAAAATACTAAAATAAAACGCCAATTCCCCGGCAACGACGCCAAAATTTGGTACGACTGTCGTGTGTCTACCAAAAATAAACCTAACTCGAACCTCCTAATAATGTAATAGGTTAAGTTAAGGTCGATCCCACAGAGAATTGGATTTATCTTATTATTTCTTGTGTTAGTTAAAAACCCCTGTTTTTGGTAGAATATCAATTAACTAAATAAATTACTAACTATAAAATATCTACTAATTAACTAAAATACGAAAGAGATAACCAAAGATAATAAAATAGGGATCGGGAGATATATATTGGTATTGGAATATTAATCGATCATTGAACTAATTAAATCACGCATATACTTTGACGTTAACTCAAGAATGCACGTAGACACTCTAAACTTTCTAAATTGCAAATAAACCAAACAAGCTCTTGGAATATTATCTAACTAATTAATAATCTAGAACAAGCTCTCTAGACTCGATTAATTAGCAGCATTAACACTGTAGAAATAGTTAACTTAAGCCACAATCTCACAAGCTCGGATTGTGCAACTTAACAGATTGATAATCCTAGGTATTGTGACAAGTTTTAGTCACTAATCAAACACCTAATTGCTATAAACACAAATAACAACGACAATTACGTATCACAAGTCGATTCCTAGCAATAAAACTAGCAAATTACACAAAGATGGCCAATCTAAAATATAATCAAACTAGTTCTAAACAATAATACAAAGTATCAATCCAACCAAAATATAATTATGACCCAAATATGAAAATCACAACTTTTCCATTCTCACAATATAATAATCCAATACTAAATATATCTCCCTACCCTAAAGAGATTTAGCCTAACATATTAAGAACAAAAATAATACTAATAAGAGTGAAAGAATTCATAATTGAAGGTTTAGAAAATCTAATAACTATATTATTAATCCAAGTTCAAATGCCAATTGTATGGAGATAAAGCGAACTATTCTAAAAGTAATAAAGAGCATCCAAAACAAAATACCACAATTGCCGATGGAAGGAAAATTCCTACTGCTATCTGTAAGCTGTAATCTACTGCTATGCTGTTGTCTATAATCCGTAATCTTCTCGCTAGTGCTGCTGCTGCTGCTCCTTTATTTGGTGTTGTCTACTTGTTTGCTGCTACTAACCCGCTCTAATTCGCTGCTCTCTAACTCTTGGTTTCTTTTTCATTCCCAAAACCTAACTTTCCTCATTTTCTTTTGGGTTGCCTATTTTCACTTCACAAACTAACTGGTCTCTTTTTTTCTCTTCATCAAATCACACGCAAAAGAAAGCCCATGTGACATTTTTTAAATCACTCACAAAACAACTCTTTAATCCAATTGAAGATTCGTTGCTCAAATCATCTTCCTGTAGACAAATAAATAAAATAGTAGTAACTCGTGTCTCGGAAGAAAAATAACTTAAAACTCCTTGTAAAATATAAAACTCAATATTAAATTAAGGGTTTAAGATAACAAAAATACACACTTTTATGACCCTATCAGGGCGTGATGGTGCGAGCGAGGAGAAGGAGAAAGAAGGAAAATCACGAGCCGTAATTCACGAGCACATACACACTTGCAAAATCACTCATATATTGCATCATTCAAAATGAAAAGACAACCTGATCTCAACATCTGTACAAAAAGACTTAAAGCCTCAACGGTAAACCCTCTATGCGAATATGCCAAAATCATAGCAGTCCACGAAACAACATTCCGTTCAGGCATTTCATCGAACACATGTCGTGCATCACCCAAACATTCACATTCACATTCACATTCACATTCACAGTACAAGATAAAAAGCCTAGTTCTAAGATACACTGGTGGAAGATATTGAGTTTTTATCATGCGAGAATGTACTCTTTGACCTTCTTTAAGAGCCCTTTTATTGACACACTCATTCAAGATTGTATCATAACCTTCAAATTTTATTTCCAGACCTTGAACTGACATTTCTAGCATGGCTTCTTGTAATTGATCGTTGGAACATAAGACCCTTAACTTTGATTGAAGTGGCGGGAACATTTCATGAGAAAGTTTGTGGGAGAATGACTTTTTGGAAGAGAGAGAAAGTATGTGTTCAACAACAATGGCTGACCGCTTTATTTTCTTTAGCATTTCAGATTATCTAATAGTCAAGAGCCAATGTACTGTATTATATTCAGTTGTCAACATTTTCTAGCAGTTGCTTTCAAGTTTCAGGGATATAACTCTATAACACAACACATAAGTATTGTTTTATCCACTTGTCCAACAAGTAAGCGGTAGGCTTAGCTTCCTTGTCGAGCAAGTAAATTAGTATCTTGAGTGTTCTTCAGATGGAGACTTGTGCAACAATGCCTGAATTATAGCTTAATCCTGAGCCTTGGCTTCGCTCCCGAACCTGCACAAAGGGACCCACCCTGGAGGTTTGGGTGGTGGTTCCCCCTCCGATACTTAAGTCAGTTATCAGGAGTTGTAAGAGAAAGTAGAGATAGAAAGAGAAAGTGAGAGAGAATTTTATCAGAGTAACTTTACACTGTTTGCATTGAATGTGTTTTCTCCTGATTTCAGGGGTATTTATAGTGATAGCAAGTTGACAGCTAACCTTAAAAACTGACCTACAATAGTGGCCTCTGATTGGCTGAGGAATCATATCATGACACGTGGCAGACCATGACTGGGGGATGTCTATTAACCACTCTCCTTCAGCCATTTCGCACTGCTGGGCTCTGACTATTGGGCCAGAAATTCAATCCTTTTACCCAACTGAGTATAGCCCAGAGATTAAGCCTTATTTTTATTTTAAAATAGGAGGACACGTGTACGGCTCTGATGAGCCCATGTGTCGTTAAGGGAGCCGTAGATATTAGGCTACAACATTTGCCCCTAAAAGGGCTTTCACTGTTGGCCCATCTAACGGTTAATGCCCTTTTACCCAAGGTAGCTTTTTGTTGGCCCGTCTGACGGTTACGGCCCGTTATACAGAAGGTAGTGTATTCAAAATGAAGGAATGGATCGCCCTTTCTTGTGTTATACCGGTCATATTAGACCGTGGGACTCCCTTTTCGGTCAATTTTGACCGGCTGAGCAGGTTTCTTATTCTTCTATAAATATCCTTGGTGTGAAAACATTCAATCATTTAACACCTCGAACAAATTTTTCTAGAGAGAGAGGCTCTGCAATTTTCTAGAGAGAGAGAGAGATCGTCCGGCTTCAAGATCCTTCACCGAATTTCCCAGGACGTTCTTAGCAGGTATCGTTTCTTTGATCCTTTTATTCTTCTTTATTCTTTATTTTTTCTTAGAAAATCAATAAAATGGAATCATCATCGTCAAATAATCCTAGCCGACCAAGAGCTTGTCTTGACCCTTGAACCGATACTTCTTCTTCGGCACATTCTAGAGTTGGGCCTCTTCCGGCCGAGTACATATTTTTTTCATAGTTTTGGCCGAGAAAGTCGACGACCCGGTCTTTACCCGTGCGGGGGTAATCGCGCGCGTCAAGCAAACGGCCCGTCTAAGACGAAAAGCAATAATTCCATCAAATAGCTCGGATATGGAGGAATCGACCGGACGAGTGCCGGATGAGGCAAGAGAGGTCCAAAGTGCTCGGTCTTTGGACAGGCCTCCCGTTTGACCATGATGCGAGAGACTTGAAATAAAACCGAGACCCGTACCTCGGGCCGGGACGCCGATACGGAGGGAGATCGGCGAAGGTAATAATGGTAGCGATCCCGAGGTTGCCTGAAGAATCGAGACGAGGCCTCTACCACCTCGTCGGAGATTAGAAAATGTTTAGGTCCCCTTTCGATCCCGGCTTCATTTTAGTTAACCGTAAGTGGTTAGAGAAACTAGGACCAGACCCTAATTTCTTGTCGTCTTTCATGCCCATGCCGGGCTTCTCCTTTGTCATTCCTAATAACGACGCGACGATCCCGAGTGCTCCCGGGGAGCCATTTCGCCGTCTATAAACCGGCCTTAGATGCTTGGATTAAGATTTCCTCTTCACGACTTCGTAGAACAAGTCTTTGCAAAGACTACCACATCGGCCATAACCAGGTGGCACCAAACGCCGGCACAACATCCCGACGTTTATTGCCGTCTGCGAGCTACGCGGCCTAGCCCTTTCCCTTCAAGCCTTTACCCATATCCATTATGCGTCTAAGGTACTGGGGCTATGGACGGAGCATGGCTCAAGCATCGGCAACCGTCCGGAGCTTCATGACAGCTTGGGGAAATCGTCAAAGATGCACGATTGGAAAGCCGATTTCATCTTTTTTACGGGCGCCCAGCGACTATGTCACGAAGAGCTACATATATTATAATAGATCCGTCACTAATACCGGACGGAAGCGGTCTTGGCTGGAGCTGGAGGACGAATTTGACGAGAAGGTGGTGGAGCACTTCAGAGTGAAGCAGTACTCCAGACCCGGCCAGCGATCTTTTAAGGGACCGTCTAACTGGATACCCTTTAAGGAAATGTTTTACCAAGACGACTTCTTGGTCGCCGGCTTGCGGTTGGGCGAGGATAAAGGTATATTTAAAATCATCCAAGTAAAACTCTTCGTCCATAACTCATATGACGAACACACATATTTTTTTTTTGTATTTTCGGACTCGGCCGGACAACGCCGCAAACCATCTTGGACGGGGAAATCGGCATGTCCCAATTTACGAATAATCTGTGGAAGGAGTATGCAAAGAGCAGCGCCGAAAAAAGGGCGGAAACATTGGTAATTATATATATATATATAATTTTTTTTTTTTTTTTTTTTTTTTTGACGAGGACCATATGAGCTCGTCCGGAATTGGCATCCAATTCTTGGACATGGGTCACCCCAGGAAGGAGAGCGTCCAGACTTGGACAGTCACCTCCTTGGGCCCACGCTCGTCCAAGAATTGGTGTCCAATTCTTGGACGAGAGTTACCCAAAGAAGGAGAACGTCCAGACTTGGACGGTCACCTCTTTGGGACCATGCTCGTCCAAGAATTGGCATCCAATTCTTAGACGAGGGTCATCCGAAGAAGGAGAACGTCCAGACTTGGACAGTCACCTTCTTGGTGTCTTGCTCGTCCAAGAATTGGTGTGACTTGGACGGTCACCTTCTTGGGGCCATGCTCGTCTAGGAGATAGTGCTCAAATTTTGTGACGAGAGTCACCCAAAGAAGGAGGACGTCCAGACTTGGACGTTCACCTTCTTGGGGCCATGCTCGTCCAAGAGTTGGTGTCCAATTCTTGGACGAGAGCCACCCAAAAAAGGAGAACGTCCAGACTTGGACGTTCACCTTCTTGGGGCCATGCTCGTCCAAGAGTTTTGCACCAAATCTTGGACGAAGGTCAGCCAAGGAAAGAGATCGTCCAGACTTGGACGGTCACCTCTTTGGGACCGTACTCGTCTGGATTTTTGCATCCCATTTTGGGGCGAGGGTCAGCCATAGAAGAACGTCCATACTTGGACGGTCACCTTCTTGGGGCCATACTCGTCTGGATTTTTGCAATAGTAGTTATTTTTTATTTTTTGGACGATCAATCTGATGCCTTTACTTTTTGCAGAAAAATGCTCCTACAAACAAGCTTCCACACGGGAAGTCGTCCTCGTCCAAGAAGAAGCCCACTACGATCGACCCGGCCTTCGGCGAAGAAGCCTAAGGACTTTACAAGGAAGAGGGCGGATAAGGCGGCTCCTGCTGCCGAGAGTGGGGAGAAAAGAATGCCTCCCCCACAAGCCAAGGCTCTTAAGAGGGAGCCTTCGACTGCCGGATCGGCCGAGGAGGGAAGGGATGCACCCGCTCTGCGTTTTGCCGGCCGACTCTGCCGAGGTCAACCCAGAGTCCGCCTTGGCTTTGGTTGCACCGGGATCGTCTTTGCTGCCGAGAACTATCCAGGGGTTCGGCGGCTCGGTGGCAAAGCTGGTGACGCAGATGCCTCTAGCTGTTAGGACGGCATCAATTTCGTCTGGTGAGTCGTATTACCCCAACATAGTTAGGACGATGCGGGTCGGTGGACGGTCCATGAGTCCGTCCAATAGACAAGCCATCGTCTTCCCTATCAAGATAACCGACTCTCCCCCTCTTTCGATAAGGGCAAAGGCCCCGCTATTCCCCCAACTCCTCCCACCGCCGACTCGGACGAGGAGTCCTCTCCCCGCCTTCGCCAAAATGTCAAGGCTTGGAGAAATAGCGGCTGAAGCAGGGAGCTCTTCAAATGCTTCCCCGAATCCTACATCAAGGGATTAAGGGGAGCGTCCGCCGGGCATGTGGGCTACATGTCTCGACTTGCTGCCGAGGTAGTGCTTTATGGATCGCCTTGTTTTATACTTGTATAAATTTTCACTTTGTAAATCGTCTAATATCTCGACTTGTTTTCCTTGCCCCGACTTCGGCTCGCAAGATGCTAACGAAGATTGGGCGAGGGGAGCTTAGAAAGGAAAATAAGCACCTCGTCCACCAAGCTACAACGGCAGGGGACAAAGCCATTCACGACATCGAGATGGCTAACACCCTTCATCGCCGATCGGCTGGAGGCCTTGGAGAAGAGATCGGCACTCCTCGGAGTCCGAGAACAAGAATCACCTTGTTAAAATCAACCAGCTATATTCCGAGCAGGATCGTCTAAAGATGATCATAAACATTCTCTCTCGCGAGTTGAAAGGCGAAAGGGATGTCGCTCTTATTCTTGCGCTGCCGAGCCGAGAAGAGAGAACATGCACCTAAGGGCAAAGACGCCCGTCCGGGAAAGGGAGGCGGCCAAGTCCTTCGACGATGCCAAGGAAGGGTTGAAACAAGTCGTCAAAACGACCAAGGGCCCGGGCCGTCAAAGCCTTTGGGATGCTAGGCGAGGAAGCCGAGGTCCCCGGCTTCGTTCGTCGTCTGGAGTATCAAGAGAGCGTTCATCGGGCTATGGTATGCGCCGAGGAACCTCCGGAGTTTGGAAGAGTCGGACGACGAGGAGGCTGCTGCCGAGGTGGAGACCCCAAAAGACGACCAAGAAACCCGCTCGAAGACGAAGCCTAAGCTTAGGTTTATTTTCATGTTTCTTAGCTTGCTCCGCTTTGTATCTTTAACTCTTCGACTCTTACGTTGTAATTCTTTACCAATTATATATGAAAGAGTATTTTTGCCAATTTCCCGCCTTTTATCTTTACGAATTCTAATTTTGACTAAGTATAATATCACCTTCGTCCTGAACAATCGGACGATCTGCTTTTCCTGGAGTACAAAATTCTGTCCGAAGTAAAAATGTGACTCGTCCTGATATTATTGGACGGTCTACAATATTTAGAGCCTTTGATAATTGCATATGCATCTAAGTACCAAAAGAGGCTCGTCTGGGATTGCCATCCTAGGATTGAACGATTTCCATCTTCGTCTAGGATTGAACGATTACCAATTTGGACGAGGGTCACCCAATGAAGGAGAACGTCCATACTTGGACGGTCACCTTCTTGGGGCCATCTTCGTCTGGGATTGGCCTCCAATTTTTGGACGAGGGTCACCCAATGAAGGAGAACGTCCATACTTGGACGGTCACCTTCTTGGGGCAATCTCCGTCTGGGATTGGCCTCCAATTTTTGGACGAGGGTCACCCAATGAAGGAGAACGTCCATACTTGGACGGTCACCTTCCTGGGGCCATCTTCGTCTGGGATAGGCCTCCAATTTTTGGACGAGGGTCACCCAATGAAGGAGAACGTCCATACTTGGACGATCACCTTCTTGGGGCCACCTTCGTCTGGGGCCATCCTGGTTTTTGGACGACCTGCTCTCCTTAGCTCGTCCTATAGGCTTCTATTATCCCCCCTCTCTTGGGCTTAGCTCAATCGTATATTGAAGGGGAGCTGAAGTCCAAGAGGGAGAGCGGCCAGCCTTGGCTGAGCCTGCTGAAGTTGATGGGCGAGCGTGAGATACATGTTCAAATAATGTTTTAGCCGGCTTCCTTGAGGGAGCAACACTCGTCATTAAGTAGCGATCCCTTACTAGGGTCTGGACTACCTAGCTGTCCGTATTTTTGAAAGTAAGTATCCTTTACTAAGGGCTTATTTCAGGCCAGCTTTCTCTCAGAGACTTTGACGTTACTCTTACTAGAGGTTTTGTCAATTTGTCGGCCATATATGCATTATATATTTGGCCGGTCTCTTTGAGGGAGTGATGTTCAGCGTAAATGCGAGCAATTCTGACGTTCTACTATTGTTTGTATTTTTGTCCAGGTTATTGTCACTTTTAGACGAGTAACTGATTTAATGCCCCGAAGTGAAGTAACTTGGTGAAAATAAACAAAAAGATAAGTTAGTAGGAATTGTATTATATGGATTTTGTTTGGCTGAAAGCCAAGATGCATGTATACAATTCTTTTCTTACTAATATGTGCCGTGGCACTTTGGAATAACTACAAATTACCCTACTTATATCTGACGAAGATCTGAGCTAGACGTGGTACTTCTTTAAGTTGTCTGAATTCCAGGTACGCTGAATAGATCTTCCATCTAGACCTTGCAGACGAAAAGTCCCACTGTGTATCTCCTGGACAATCAGATAAGGTCCTTCCCAATTTGGTGTAAGTTTTCCCAACTCTTTAGCTCGTCCAACTGCTTCCATCTTTCTCAGAACAAGATCCCCCACCTTTAGCGGTCGTCTAACAACTCTTTTGTTAAACTCCCGAGCCATACGCAGTTTGTACAATTACATTCTTAGCAAGGCATTGCCCCTGACTTCTGGGACTTGGTCCAAGGCCGTACGCAATGCGGCCCAGTTGGCTTCCTCTGTGTATAACATGACTCGTAGGGTGGGCTCCTCGATCTCAATGGGCAAGACGGCTTCAGTACCATAGACTAGCATGAAAGGCGTCTCGCTTGTAGAATTCTTAGCAGTTGTTCTAATGGACCATAACACCAATTGCAGTTCTTCAACCCATTGCCCTTTGGCGTTGTCCAGCTTCTTCTTGATTCCATTTGATAGAATCTTGTTGAAGGACTCGACTTGCCCATTAGCTTGTGGGTGGGCGGCTAGCTGCAAAGTGAGCTTTGATTTCTCTTTCTGACAGCCATTCTTTCAGCTTAGGCGTTTCGAACTGTGGACCATTATCAAAGACGATTGACTGAGGCATGCTAAATCGAGTTATAATGTTCTTCCAGATGAAGCCCTTGACGTTGTTTGTTGTTATTCCTCGCATGGCTTCAGCTTTTATCCATTTAGTGAAATAGTCCACTGCTACAATCACAAACTTCTTTTGCCCAGCGGCCACAGGGAAAGGTCCTAGGATATCCATTCCCCATTTGGCAAAAGGCAGAGGGAACAAGATGGGGGTCAAATAGTTGGACGGCTTCTGATGCACATTTCCATGCTTCTGACAACTGTCACACTTCTTTGCATAGACTAAAGCATCCTCCTTTAAGGTAGGCCAGTAGTACCCCGTCCTTAAAGCCTTCTCGCCTAAGGCTCTTCCCCTAATGTGAGAGGCACAAGCTCCTTCATGGAGTTCTTTCAGAATCTCCAGACCATCTTTTCTGGTGACGCACTTGAGCAGAGGCCGGTTGGACGACTTCTTGTAAAGTGTCTCGTCCCATAGTTCAAACCACTTGTCTCTGGCCTTCACATACTTGGCCTCTACAGGATCCGAAGGCAATCGCTCTGTCTTCTTCTATTCTATGATCGGCTCCATCCCGACATTCCCTCGGCTGAGAAACATAATCTCCTCTTGGTCGATGCTCTTTTTGGGTTTGACTTCCCAAAAGACTGTTCTTGGCACATCACCCTCAGCCGAGCTGGCCAATTTCGAGAGAGCATCTGCTTGATGATTTTCTGACCTTGGCACTTGGTCGAGGACAAATCGTTTTAATGGCTCAATCTCATCCTTGATCAGTCGCATATATTTGCCCATTGATGCTTCTTTGCATTCAAAATCTCCGTTGACCTGGCTGACAACTAAGAGAGAGTCCGATTTTGCCTCAATCTCTACAGCTCCAGCCGCCTTGCACATTTTGATTCCAGCCAAGAGTGCTTCATATTCAGCTTCGTTATTGGACGCTTTGAATTGGAATCTTAATGCATATTCAAATTTGTCCCCTTCGGGAGATTGACAAATGATTCCTGCCCCACACCCATTGACTGTGGACGATCCATCAACCATGAGCGTCCAATGCTTCCTTCCTTCAGCTGGATCAGATATTGGCTTTATGGTTGGTCGAGTAAGCTCAACTATAAAATCAGCCAAGGCTTGCCCCTTAATGGCCTTCCTTGGTTCAAATGATATGTCAAACATGTTGAGCTCAACCGCCCATTTTAACATTCGCCCAGTGCTTCCATCTTCTTGAGAACTTGCTTCAAAGGTTGATCCAGTATAGACGAGTATACTGTGTGCCAAAAAATAGGGCCTTAACTTTCTGCTGGCCATGACAAGGGCCAATCCAAACTTCTCAACAGGAGTATACCGGTTTTCCGCGTCCTTGAGCACGTGACTCACGAAGTATATTGGGATCTGGACGGATTCTCTTTCAGCCAATAGGACGGCACTCACAGCTTGAGTGGATACAACCAAGTATACAAACAATTTTTCCCCCTCTGCGGGACTGACCAACCTAGGCAGCTGCTGAAGATGATCTTTGACATGCTGAAGGGCTTCCTCCGCCTCTGCGGTCCATTCAAACTTGGCTTTTTTCTTGATCGTGGCAAAGAAGTGATGGCACTTGTCGCCTGACTTAGACAAAAATCGTCCAAGGGCAGCCAAGCAACCCGTCAGCCGCCGTACCTCTTTTACCTTCGAAGGAGACTTCATGTCTAGAACGGCTTGAATCTTTTCAGGGTTGGCTTCTATTCCCCTCTGATCCACCAAGAAACCTAATAATTTCCCTGACAAAACCCCAAAGACACATTTGCTGGGATTCAGCTTCAACTAGTATTTCCTGAGAGTTTCAAAAGTTTCTCTCAAATCACCAACATGGCTTTCTTCTTGACGGCTCTTGACTATCATATCGTCAATATATGCCTCCATATTTCGTCCTAACTGCGGCTGAAAAACATTATTGATCAATCTTTGAAAAGTGGCCGGGGCATTGCGTAGGCCGAATGGCATCCTCACCCAGCCATACAGCCCTTTTTCAGTAATGAAGGACGTTTTGTCCTGATCCTCTGGCCACATTGGGATTTGATGAAAACCTGAATATGCTTCCATGAAGCTCAGCAAAGCATGGCCTGCTGTGGAGTCTACTAGACGATCCAACTTAGGCAAAGGGAAACTGTCCTTAGGACAAGCCTTGTTGAGGTCCGTGTAGTCCACACACATTCTCCAGGTGCCATTAGGCTTTGGCACCATAACCACATTTGCTATCCATTCTGGATAATAGGTTTCTTTGATGAACTTGGATTCCAACAACTTCTGAACTTCTTGGTCGACCGCCCGGGTTTCTAGCCTGGTCCCAAATGCCTCTTCTTACGGCGAACCGGTTTCAAATTTGGATCAACATTCAACCGGTGGACGGCTACTTCGGATCAATTCCCCGGCATTTCCTCGACGCAATAGGCAAACACATCTTGAAACTCCTTCAACAAGTGGACTAGATGACCCTTCAAACCAGGACTGAGCGAAGATCCAATTTTGAGGGTCCTTTCTGGACGAGCTTCATCCAGACGTACTTCTTCAGGGGCGTCCACTGGCTCTGGACGTTCTACTGTTAGCCCCATGATGGCCATAACCTCTTCAGACGAGGAGGGTTCTTCCTTGATGATTTCATATTTCCTCTTCTTGCTGGGGAGATGGTCAGACGCCTTCCTTGAGGGAGCAAGAGGCGTCTCGAGGGCACTCAAAGGTCAGCTTTAACGAGGCGACCTGATCTTTGACAAATCCAGACGTTTTCCTCTCGCTAGCCATCTTCGTCTGATCTTTCTCCATTCCAGACGTTCTCCTTTCGCTAGCAACCTTCGTCTGATCCTTTTCTATTCCAGACGTTTTCCTTTCGCTAGCAACCTTCGTCTGATCTTTCTCTATTCCAGACGTTTTCCTTCCGCCGCAAACTTGCGTGCGTCTTGCTTGTCGGCCTTCCATGATGATGGTTTCGAGTAGTTAGGTAACATTCCCTAGCCGCCCGCTGGTCTCCATACAAGGAGCCAATCTTGCCGTCATCACACTCATACTTCATCAACATCGGGTGAGTTACTATTACTTGCTTTGACATGATTCGAGTTGGTCGTCCAAGAATGACATTGTAGGCCGTCAAGTCTCGGACCACCAAGAACTTGATAAACGAGTTCTTGAGGCTTCCTTCTCTCCCACTCGAACGGGCAAAGTCACGGTTCCTATGGGATGGATAACTCCTCCCCCAAACCCTATGATGGGATGGTGAACGGGAACTAAGTTCTTCTCCTCAAACTTTAGTCCGGACGGGCAATCGGCACTAATGATGTCCGTCGAACTTCCGTGTCGATCGGGATCCTTCTGACTCTCAAGTTTGCTATTTTCATTTCTACGACCAAGGGATCATCATGGGGAGTCCTCAACCTGCCCCGATCTTGTTCACTAACTACCACCCTTGGGAAGGGCTCAGCCTTCGTCTGATCAGCTAACAAAACTTGGCCGAGCTCCCTAAGGTAGTTTTTGTGCCCTCTATTAGTTGGTCCCCCAAAAGAAATCCACCGAGATTACGAGAACAACATCTTCGTCCGTGCTTGCACTCTATTTCTTCTTGTTATGCCAATCATCTTTCCTTGGAAACTTCCTTCCCCTTGCGGCATATAGGAATTCATCTTTCCTTTTCGGGCTAACTCTTCCAAAGCTCTCTTGAGGTGCTTACATTCATTAGTCTCATGACCACAATCCTTGTGGAAGTGACAATACTTGCTCTTATCCCTATTTCTATAAGGGGTTTTCATCTCAGCTGGGGCCTTCAACTCATATTGATCCTTGATCTCCATGAGAATGGAGTATTGGTCTTTGTTAAACTCAATAGGATTGGATGAGGATGGCTCGGCCTCCTTTCTCTTGCTTCTTCTGGACGAAGTGGTAGTTGCGGCTATAGCCCGGGTCTCGGCCTTTTTGGGGTTGCTCTTCTTTGGGCCGAGCAACCTCTTCGAGGCTTCTTAGACTCGGGATGTTTTGCTTCAGCACACACTTCGGTAGCGTGGATAAACGCTTCCGCTTCTCTTAAAGCCTCAGCAAGAGTGGAGATTTTCTTCTTAACAAGATCAAACTTGAAACTTCCTGGCCTTAGACCCCTAATGAAGGCGTCAAAGGCTACTCCAGCATTAAGATCTTGGATCTGAAGTGCTTCTAGGTTAAATCTCTTAACAAAACTTCTAAGAGCCTCTTTAGGTCCCTGGACGACCTTGCCTAGGTGCATGCTTGTCTTTTGCTCTTGCTTGTTGGCAACAAAGTGACTAGTGAATAAGAAACCGAGTTCGATAAAATTGTTGACTGAATTAGGGGGAAGATTATTGAACCACTTCGAGCTACTCCCTTCAAGGTAGTTGGGAAATTCTTACACCAAGTAGCATCGTCCACTCCTTGGACGTACATCCGATGTTTGTAAGCGAGACGGTGATCATCGGGATCGGTTGTTCCATCAAAAGGCTCAATGGTTGGGAGTTTTACCTTTGGGAAGGGGGCGCCTCCATGATCCTGGCCGAGAATGGGGTAGGCCAGTTGATCCGGAGGGCTCCCAGCTGTCCCTCGATGGGTATGAACTCCTTGCGATATTCTTTCATTACAGGATTGGATGAAGTGTTCGCAGGCACTGGACGCCTATAGACCATGGGCTGAGCCACTGTCTTCTCCTGTCGCGGATGAACAAGAGAGTGGCTTAAACTTCGTCCCTCCCCTCTGGACGACAACCTCAAAGGAGGGTTTCTCAAATATGGTGTTGATCCTGTCGCTGATCGCTGTAATGCAGCAGCTTTCTTTGCTTCTAGATACTCTCGGCATCTGTTTCCATGCGGTGCCCGCTTGGACGAACATGGTCCCGAGTCCTCACCACCAAGTTCCAGTCCATCTTTCTTCGTTGATCATTATCCTCTGGCTGCTTTCCTCTTGACGTCCTCCTAGAGGGCTCCTGGCGAACATGGAGACTAGGACCTGGACGATCTACTAGAGAACGTCCTCTAGGACGAGGTGGATTGTTAGCAGCGGGCTCCGGGTTGTGATGAAAAAACAGCATATTGCTTTTAATCTGTTCCTGGACGACCGCCGCCATCTTAGTCCGAAAGTCATTCAAGACATTCTCCAGGTGGGCGGCGATCCACTGGACGATCCAGATTCACTTGGATGACCGGGTTCTTTGGCTTGGTCCAGGAACATTGACAATGGACGGGGGTCTATCTCTTCCTCTAGGTGGTCTTTCATGCTCCACCGTATCTTCGACATTAACTTGAAGGCTTCGATTCCGGGCAATGTTGGACGATTGACAATCAGTCATCGTTGCGTCTCCCCACAGACGGCGCCAAATGTTTTATCCACTTGTCCAACAAGTAAGCGGTAGGCTTAGCTTCCTTGTCGAGCAAGTAAATTAGTATCTTGAGTGTTCTTCAGATGGAGACTTGTGCAACAATGCCTGAATTATAGCTTAATCCTTAGCCTTGGCTTCGCTCCCGAACCTGCACAAAGGGACCCACCCTGGAGGTTTGGGTGGTGGTTCCCCCTCCGATGCTTAAGTCAGTTATCAGGAGTTGTAAGAGAAAGTAGAGATAGAAAGAGAAAGTGAGAGAGAATTTGATCAGAGTAACTTTACACTGTTTGCATTGAATGTGTTTTCTCCTGATTTCAGGGGTATTTATAGTGATAGCAAGTTGACAGCTAACCTTAAAAACTGACCTACAATAGTGGCCTCTGATTGGCTGAGGAATCATATCATGACACGTGGCAGACCATGACTGGGGGATGTCTATTAACCACTCTCCTTCAGCCATTTGGCACTGCTGGGCTCTGACTATTGGGCCAGAAATTCAATCCTTTTACCCAACTGAGTATAGCCTTATTTTTATTTTAAAATAGGAGGACACGTGTACGGCTCTGATGAGCCCATGTGTCGTTAAGGGAGCCGTAGATATTAGGCTACAACAAGTATATAGTCACTTAGTCAGTCTTTATATTGATAATACATTCGTGTTTTATGTTTTTGTCAACACGAATCTCTTATCTTGCTACTTTTATAAACATTATATGATGTCAACCTAAACAGTGCTGATGATGGTGTTGATCATGAGTTCATGGCGGTGGAGAAGAAGAATTCGAGTGAATTGTTGGAGGAAGGAGAGACAGGGTCTAAAATAGGTGATAATAGAAGTATGGAAGTTAAAATTGGGGGAAAAGGTTGTGGACCTTTACGACCTGTTTGGTAATCGTTAATAAATTATGGTACTGGGAATGAATTTCATGTGTGATATTACAAAGGAAGCACCCTTAAAATTTCCATGGAGAGACAATTTCAACCCTCAAGTTTGTGTTTTTTCTCCATGGGAAAGCAATCTCACCCCTAAGCTTGTGTTTTCTTCTCCAAGAGGAAGCAATTTTCATTACCACTCATTACCACCTATAAGGTGGTATTGGATGGGAATGAAAATTTAAGAAGAAAAATAGACACTTTAGGATTATTTAGCATTACCATGGGAATGAACAATGATTTTCTTTACAAATTTACATACGAATTCATTTCCATTACCACCATTTATAACCAACTACCAAACGAGCCATTAGGGATTTTGGAGGGATTAAGAAAGAGTTGGAAGAATTGAAATGGGAGGTAATTCAACCACTGCGTTATCCGAAATTACTGCAATGGATAAAGGGGCGGGAACTTGGGAGAGATGAGGGTGGTGGACTGGTGTAATGTAAGGAGAGAGGGGAAATTTTTTTGTTTTATTTTTTTTAAAATTTAAAAATCTGACCAATAAAAGCATAATAAGTAGCACATTTTACCGGTTTAAGAGGTTAGTAACAAGTCACTTATCAACTCAACCTATCAAAAGTTTATGTAAGAACAAAGTAAGCTGATCCCAGAATAATCAAAAGATTGGCTTATCTAGCGAGAGAGCTAATGGGAGAGGGGATTTATAAGAGGTGTAAATGTGTCTATACATGTCAAATACACATGCGAGATATAAGGTTAGATTAGTTAGCTAGCTATCCAGCTTTCAGGTGGGAGGATAAGGTTCAAATCTCACCAAGATCATTCTAAGAAGGATTTCTTTCTATTCCCTCTTCCTAGAATCGGCCTTCTTACAACAAAAAGAGGGTAAAATACACATGCGATATTATAAAGATAAAGGGCTTCTAATAGAAGCTCATATTTACTCTCTACTTCTTGTGTTTTCCACCCTTTATTTCATTACTGCCAAGAAGAAAAATGGGTCAATGATAAAAGATGGGTCATTCTTTTGTGAATTGGACAATTTGGTATCACCTATATTTCTTATATTACTTTTTTGAATAACTATTTTTAATTTTTTTTTTAAATTTAACTACCTTTCTTGTCCCTAAATTATTGGTTTTAATCACACCAAGATCATTCTGAGAAGGTTCCCTTATTCCCCCTTTCTAGGACGGGCCTTCTTATATAAAAAAAGGGGTAAAATACACATGCGATAGGACAAAGATATAGGGCTTCTAATAGAAGCTCACATTTACTCTCTACTTCTTCTTTATTCCACCCTTTATTTTATTACTGGCAAGAAGAACAATGGGTCAATGATGAAAGATGGGTCATTCCTTTGTAAATTCAACAATTTCCTATTAACTACATTACACAAATTCTAATATGTGGCTGGCCACACCTATATTTAAAGGTGTGGCCGACCAATATATAAGGCCCACGCCGGATTTTTACAGCCAAAAACACGTGATTCAAATTTTCTCTCCCCTCTTTTCATCTCTCTTCCTCCTTCCTCTTTGAATTTTTGGAGTTGAGGAAGAAAATTTTCACGACCCATATTTTCTCTCTCTTCCTCCTTCCTCATTGAATTTATGGAGTTGAGGATGATGAATTTTGGAGAAGAGGAGTTCAAATTCCTCTACATTGTGCCATTGATGATGTTTTGGAGGTGGAGGAGTTCGAATTTATTGCTTTTGCGTCATTGATGAAGTTTTTGAGGTGATAGAGCAAAGAAGAAGATGTAAACAACTCATTTGCTATTTTAGGAATTCTATAGATCTGGAACTGCAAACCAGGCCCAGCAATAGAGCTAAAGTGCTAGTTAGGAACAGTTTTGTTGCTCTTGAATTCTTCTTATAAGTTATAGTTTTTTTAAGTTACTAGAGAATCAAAATAAGAAATTATCAATTAATTAAATTAAATTGCTAATTTAGGAACTCTGGCTCATGACCAATGTCAGGCTTCTTGGGTTTTGCACTTGTGATAGATGATGATCACTTGTGACAATTGAAGTTATCATGGTTGATGTCAAATTTCAGCAATTCATCTCTTTAATTCTTGTTGTTCTTCCTCTTTTTTATTTTGGTGGAAATGGTTCTTATATCTAATGCCTTTTCATTACTACTAAACGGTTGGTGAGGTGAAGATGGCTAACATGATGAGTAAGGTAGTTGGTTACATAAGTAAACCCATTTTATTTACATAAGTAACCCCATTTTGTTTATAAGAGTAATCCAATCTATTTGTTACGCTTAACCTTAAAATATTATAAGAGTAATCCGTTTTATCTTTTGCAGTAACCTCGTTTAGTTTTTGGAGTAATATTGTTTAATCCTATGAGTAACCTATTTAAATTAAACGAGAAACCTAGTTTAATCTTATGAGTAACCTTATTTATTCATACCAGTAACTCCAATTGTTCACACAAGTAACCTTCATTTATTAGTACAAGTAACCTTATTCGTTCATAAGGAGTAATTAACCCCATTTATTCATATCTATAACCCCATCTAATCATATGAGTAACCCCATTTTGTTCACATAAGTAACCCCATTGTGTTTATAAGAGTAACTCATTCTATTGTTACGCGTAACCTTAATAAATTATATGATGAGTAACCCCTTCTATTGTTACTTGTAACCTTAAACTATTATATGAATAACCCCATTTATTTTTTACAGTAACCTCGTTTAGTTTTGGAGTAACCTTGTTTAACCCTATGAGTAACCTATTTTGATCATATGAGTAACATAGTTTAATCTTATGAGTAACCTCATTTTAACATACCAGTAACCCCCAATTGTTTACAAAAGTAACCCCCATTTATCAATACAAGAAACCCCACTTGTTCACAAAAGTAACTCAATTTCTTCATACAAGTAACCTCACTTAATCATATGGCAACCCTATTTAATCATATGAGTAACTCCAATTATTCACAAAATTAACCTCATTTATTTATACGGGTAACTTCATTCATTCACATGAGTAACCTCATTTAATCATATGACAACCCTATTTAATCATACGAGTAACCCCAATTGTTCACCAAACTAACCCCATTTCTTCATATGAGTAACCTCATTCGTTCGTAAGAACAAAATGATTAGTACAGTGTTCCCTTTTGTTATAAAAGTAACCACATTTATTCATAGGAGTGATACCCTTTTATTGTTAAGAGTAACCAAATATTCATACAAGTAACTTCATTTGCTCATAAGAGTAACTCCATTTGTTCATAAGCGTTTGTGCACAAGGGTCAACTTCAAAAGGCCATATCTCACAACACACTCAATATATTTGGAAAATTCAAGTTGGAGATGAAAATTTGGCTCGATATAATTCCAACACCTGATCAAAAGCACAATTCCGATGAGAAACGAGTGAGATATGATCTTTTGAAAATGAGCTGACTGGCTGACAAACGAGCGCACTCGGCCACACGCATGACGTGTTGTATTTCTTATATCATGTTTTAAAATAACTATTTTTTTAATCATTTTTTAGATTTAACTACCTTTATTGTCCCTAAATTATTTGTTTTGCTACACTTACACAAATTTTGTCCCTTATTTTGTTAAGTGGGGTCTACACTCATTTTTTCCCCCAATTTCATACATATTCCTCTCGAATTTTCTGCATATAAACCCAATGATCCAACTTCAAATACAGTTTTCTCAAAATTTCTTCAAATCAATCTTCAAAAACATTATGAAGTTAGGTTATTTTCCAATTTCAGTCCCTCGAGGTAGGACTTAAGTTATAATTCTGAAAATTAGAGTCATATAAATTGGGGGTTTTCTCAAATTGGGGTTTTTTCCCAAAAACTAGAGCTTTCAATTCAAATTGAATTACGCTTATTTTGGTATATGTTGAGCAGATCATTGCTAGTTGGGTGAAGAATTAGAGGAAAAAGAGTGGAGGAGGAAGACATTGCACTACAGAGAAGAACCTTCAAATCAAAGATATAAAATTTGCTCAACATTGATGCAAGTTAGTAGAATTTAGTGCCAATTAGAAGTCCTTATTTTGCTAAAACCCTTAGTTCACAAAATTCTCAATATTCTAAAAACCCTAATCCAAAAAATTGAAACAAAAATCTTACCTTGATTGGTTGAAATTGGTTAATTATCTGTTTCTAGAATGTAATGAAAATTAGCAACAAATTTCCAATTTACTTTTTTAGGAGATTGTTTGAAGAGAATAAGAAGGAAAATATGTTTAAAGAAGGAAGAAGGGGGTTATAATTATAGCACAACATTTGAGGAAAAATGCCAAAGAATTGGGAGGAAAATCATATGCAACCCACCTATAGCCTGTAACATATTGTTGGATGAAATCTATTTAAGGGTAGCAAACGAAATTATAATTTAGGAACAAAAAAAGGTAGTTAAATCTATACAAAAAAAGGTAGTTATTTTGGTGGGTGCGGATTTGTCGTGTGCACCTAACCAAAGATAAAATTTCTCCTACTCTCTTTTACAACTAAATGTAGAAGGGAAGTAAGGTTCGTATCCATAGGGAAACAGGGACGAGTTTAATATTTAGCGTGAATCGGTACCTGGATTAAGCTAAGGGCCGAGAAACCTAATAACAAGGGGGGTTTCAAAAGAGTTGTTATTAAACTACAACTAACTAGCATATAAACAAAATGAGAAATCAATATGGGAAGATCTTGAATCCGATTAACATCCACTTCAATTCATTATCGATCCTTGAACCTCAACTCTAATTATTTCCATGATTATCTATTGTCGAGAATTAATCTCGTATTCTCCTTATTCTTAGTTGAATAGCACGATCAACGTGACTATAAAATCCTAACTAAAGGATAACCTAGTCCGATCAGCGTCTAAGTTTAATCCAATAGCAGCAATAAACACAGAGAACCAATAGACCTGCTAATGTCATATACGCGATAAACATTCAACAGTTGATTCAATTTCCCCAAGAAATAACCAAGATGATCTGCATCTAAGTAACTCCCTAGTTTGCTACAAATAGATAAAAGAATAAAACAATCCGATTCTATTCTTAAATCTAGCATAAGATTAATTACACAATCAAACTAGTAACGTTCCTAGCATAATTATGCAATAATCATAAAGTATAATCATAGAAATTAAACCATAATCAAGGAAAATAGATAGAGAGGAAAGATCTCCCAATAACGGTTGAAGCATCATGTTAATTTTCTTCAAGAACAGTTCAAGCTACAATCCGATAGCATAAACCAAATCCATAGTTGAAATCCCTAAAAACTAAACTAAGAAATGAAAATTAAAAATAAGAAATGAAGAACAAAGAAATGAAAAACAAAGAGGAATGAAGAAGGAAAGATGGAAAGAGGAGCATGAAGAAGGAAAGATGAAGAGATGAGTATCCTCTCTCTCTCCTCAAACTTGCTGCTCCAACCCCTACATTTCGGCTCTCCTCTTTTTCCTCTTCGTCGTCTCCTTATAAAATAGGTTTTGGGAGGCTTTTAAACCCCGCACAAAACGTGGCCGGTGAACCGACAAAAGCGTCGCGAGTCGCGACGGGCTGACTGACAATCCACATACATTCGGCGGGCAAGGGCGTCGCGAGTCGCGGAGAAGCTCGCGAGGTGCGGCAAGCAGGGGTCGCGAGTCGCGACATCCTTCACGAGTCGCGAGCCTGCCGAGCTTGCGGCGGGATGGGCGATCTTTTGCGTGCGATGGCTGCCGAGCTTGTGGTGATGCTTGGGCTTGCTGGGCATGACGTTGCTGCTGTGCTTGGCTTAGGCATGCGGTGGAGTTTGGTTGTTGTTGGTGAGATGGCAATGGCACAATGTTGTTGAGCCTCTCAAACACTTCCAAGCATATCGCTCAAACCCATTTTACCATAAAAGCTCGGAACATAAGACGTTAACACCATTTTAATTCACAAAATTCCGAACTTCCGCTAAGGATAATATATATGCAAACATTAACAAGTATAAACAAACTCCTTAGCAAAGTGCACCCAAAATGACGTAAATACAACGTATAACTTGGGCGTATCATATTTCAAAAAAAGTGATACCGCCTATGATTTTTAAAGATCGTCTCATTCACTATTCAAGTGGTCAGAGTTTAAAAACTTTGACCGTATGTGTTAATTAATATATGTGAAAAATATTATGGGTGGTTTCATTGGACTTATGTCATTGTATATTTTTATAATTTCAATTTTTTCTAATTTTTTCTATTATACAATAAAAGATATTAATGGTCAAAGTTGTACATTAAAGACAGCGTAAAACACAAGGGGGGAGATCTTTAAAGAATGAAGGGAGTATAAGACTAGAAGTTAAAATCAAAAGTTCATTGTAAAATTGATAAGTCGAACCCACTATAATCTTAATAATTTTATTTTGTGCCCCACAAAATATTTTTTTCTAGATTCCCCACTGACCTCTATCCTTTTAATTATAAAATGAAGTCCTATACACATATTTTATGTAAGATATTGTTAAATTTCCCTCAACATATATTTTTATAATTTTTACTCTTTGATAGAGGTAATTGAGTATATTATCCCTTAAAAAAAGATAATTGAGTATATTAATGATTAAAATATAATACATCCACAAATATAACAGTCAAAATATATATTGATTTAAAAGAAAAATAGTTTCTACTTGCAAATAATCGAAAAGTGTGATTTCTTTGTTTTTCTTTTTTTTTTCTCCCAAAAAGTTTCTTTTTTTTTACCCGACTTCAATACATGTTTAATATTTAAAATTTCTTTTGTACACAAACTACATCAACGGAAGAATAATAAATTTCTGCATAGCTTTGTAAGAAAGTCTCTTTACCCATATAAATGTTGATGGAATACCATCTTTATATTTTATTTTTCTATATAGATGATAAATTACATTGGCACTCAACTAATCATAAAGTGGACATAAATGATAATGATGATAATGACAATAACCAAAGATTCTAATGCTATTTTGGGAATGAAAAGCTACAATGACTACAAAATACTTAAATGGACGCGGTGCACACTAACTTATAGTGCACCAAATTGGTAATCAATATTAAATTCATATAGTGAGTTTTACAGAGATATAATGAACTTATATATAATATAGTGGATTTTATTAACGGAAAACATATAGTGAAAGCACATGCAATATAGTGGAGGATTTAACTTTAATGTTTTGACATGCAGGAAGACGTAGGTTGTGTAGTATATATCGTAACACATGCTTTAACATATAGAAAGACGTAGTGTATGCATGATATAGTGAATGACTGAATGATATAGCGAGTTTCTGCATGATATAGTGAGTGTCTAAATGATATAGTTGATTGTTCATAAATGATGTAGTTTTCGCATAATATGTAATATGTTTCTGAATGATATAGTGAGTTTTTTCATGATATAGTGGGTTTCTGAATGATATATTGAATTGTTTAGAAATGATATAGTTTATTCATAATAATATGTATTTGAATGATATAGTGAGTATTTGCATGATATAGTGGGTTCCAAGCCGTCGTTAAACTGATTAATGTGACTCTGAAATTTTGTTTACCTAAGGCGACGGTCTGAAACGGTCGGTGATGGAAGGAAAAGGGGGTTAACATAAAGTGGCCCCTTTCAGTCGGGTTTTGTTTCAATGCAACTTAAAGAGAGAAGTTGCCTGTTCCTCTTTGCCGTCGGCGAATTGAAGAAGGCAAGAAGCCATTGACGGCCGACCTCCCAACCGGCGAACGGCGACCTCATTTTCTCTCCTCCCTCTTTGCCGCCAGGTTAGCAGACCTTTGCTTCATTTTACTGTTCTTTTTTTTTTTTTTTAATTTTTGTTACTCATGAAACCAAACCCTAAAAAGTGGGTTTTCCTGTCGAATTAAAGCCGCATTGCGAGGCTGAGCGATCCAACTCCCTCCTTTTTTCGTTTTTCACCGTGCCACGTCGGCGGCGCCGCCCACGCACCGACATTCTTGCTTCTGCCCTCCTCTATATTTTTTTTTGGTAAGTTAATTTTGCAATTAATACAATTTTTTTCAATTCATATTTAAATTACTTACTTATATTACATAATATATATACATAGTTATTGGTGTAAATTTATTAGTTCAATGCAATCATAGTTATCATTCTGCACATTTTTTGTTTGGAACATTGAAGAATCAAATTGGAGGGTTTCAGGGGTTTAAGAGGCAAATTGGAGGGTTTAAGGGTTTGAAGAGGATTCACTGTTGTAATGTATGTTTAATTTGGCTTGAATTAGAAATTATCTAAGTGTAAATAATTGTTGATTTTCCTCTCTTTTTTGTTGAATTTCGATTGATATTGTTACTTGTTAGTTTATGCTCGGGACACTTTATCGCAACATCTGAGGTTGATATTGATATTGTCAATGTAGGTGGCCAAACACCGCGCCCCGACTGCCGTTCGCCTGTGTCGGAGCCCTGCCGCCTCTAGATACTCTTTAATTTTTAAATTCTTTAATTTTAATAGTAAATTTAGTTTATATGTTTAATTACTTAATTTTATGTATAAATTCTGCTAAATGCTTAAAGATTACCGTTTAATAATTGATTTTCTACATGATGTAGGATTACGTAGCATTTTGGTGTTTCTCTTTGGCTTAATTGTAAGGTTAGTGGCAATTTTGACCATATTTTGTCTTCATTTTCTATTTATATCATGAAATGTAATGTATTAAAAAAACTTTTGTTTAGAGAATGTTAAAAACTATATAATTTATTAGTTTATATTACTTTGAAGTTTAAGTTACTTTAATTGTATAAGTTTAAGTTACTATATAATTATCACAATAGTTTTTATAGTGGTTCGTTTATTAAAGGTTATAAAAGTGAAAAACTATATAATTATCACAATAAATTATTTATTGCACATTCCTTTATTTAGTTTACACTATTTAAATTGTTTATATTGTTTTTGACATATTTGTTTTCGTGGAAATAGTTTAGATGATGTTATAAATTTAATTTAAGTGTTTAAATAAATATGTTTGCATCATCATGTGCCTAGATACCCGTTCAAGGTATACTCATTAGGAGTATATCTTGAATAGTCCCCGATTGGGACTGTTCTTCGACGTTTGACCTCACTTAGGTGGTGAATGTATGCCTTTTGTTCTATTCTATGTAATTTCCGGTGATGTTGTTTCTCTATGTTGTTCTCTGGTACATATGTAAGCTTTTACGAAGGCGACATTGTGTACTTGGAGAACTCATGGGAAATCTTTGCCGGAATTTACGTAGAAGCGAATAGTTGGCATACATTCACTAGTGGGGTTAGACGTCAAAGAATGGGTTAGGTTGGAGTGATAAGGACATTTGGACATCATTTTAGGCCCTATATGTATTTCACAAATATGTTTTAATTGTACGTATGTTGGTTGTTAATGAGTATTGTCATTGAAATGGTTTAGAATTGTAGAATTGGTCACCATGAAACGGAAGGAGCGTTGGTGGATGTATGATAGATATGACAATGTGCGTAACTTGAGGCCCGAGTTCTTGAGGGGGTTGATGAATTCATTGATTTTTGCAAAGTCAATCCCGAAACCCCAGGTAAGGATGAAGTTACATGTCCGTGTCCGAAATGCAAGAACAGGGCGTATGCATGACGCAGAACACGGTTAAAGTGCATTTGTATAGCAAGGGCTTTATACACGATTACTACGGTTGGTATTCTCATGGTGAAGAGTTACCTCAACCCGCGAAGAGCTATCTAATCCGTACCGTGAAATGGTTTTCGATGCTCTTGGGAATAACCCGGAACCGTCCACTTGTTGAAGAGCCTAGTGGAATGGAGGAGGAGCCTAATCCTCAAGCAAAGGTGTTTCTTGACCTATTAAAGGCTTCGAGGAACCGTTGTACGACGGGAGCTCCATGTCTCGTGTTGGAAATGGCATCTAGAATCGTATCTTTGAAGTGTGAGTACAATTTGCCACATAGGTGTGTTGATGCTTTTGCTTCATTAATGAAAGAAGCAATACCTAGCAACAACAACATGAGTAACACATTTTACGATACGAAGAAGATCTTGGAGGGATTAGAGCTTCCCCACGAGAAGATTCATGCTTGCCCCAAAGGTTGTATCTTTGTTTTGGAGAACCGATGCACACTTGGACAATTGTAGAGTGTGCGATAGCGGCAGAATACAAGAGGACTTCTAAGGGGTCTTTAGTTCCAATGAAAGTTTTGATTTATTTCCCAATCACACCGAGATTGCGAGAGGTTGTATGCAACAAAGAACGTTCTTGAAGAAATGACATGGCATGCCAAAAATCCAAGAGTCGAAGACAAAATGGCTCACCCTAGCGACAGTGAAGCTTGGAAGCATTTGGATAGATCATTTGGCGAATTTGCATCCGAGCCTAGGAATGTTCGGCTTTGGGTTTGTGTACCGATGGGTTTGGTCCACATGGAAAGTTTGGGGGTCAATATTCATGTTGGCCGGTCATCTTAACACTGTACAACTTGCCGCCATCGATGTGCATGAAAAAACCCTTCATGTTCCTTTCGTTGCTCGTTCCTGGTCCTAAAAATCCGAAGGGAAACTTGGATGTGTACATGCAACCCTTAATCGAGGAATTGAAGCAATTATGGGATGTTGGAGCAACTACTTATGACATTTCTAGGAAACAAAATTTCAATATGCGTGCCGCCATTCTTTGGACAATAAATGATTTTCCCGCTTACGGTATGCTATCCGGCGGTCTACCGCCGGGAAAAAGGCTTGTCCTTATTGTATGGATAAATCCAAAGCTTTTTGGCTCGAGCATGGGGGTAAAGTTTCTTGGTTTGATTGTCACCGTCAATTTCTTCCTGAGGATCATCCTTTTCGTAAAAACAAAGTAGCTTTTTGCAGAAATAAGGTTGAAAAAGGGTCCCCACCACACATCATGTCCGGGGAAGAGTTGTGGTCAGGTGTTAAAGACTTGCCGAAGGCTACAGATGGACCAAATGCACTTAACGCTTTGAAAAAGTTGAAAAATGGGTGGTTCAAACAAAGCTGTCTTTGGGAGCTCCCATACTGGAAAGATCTGCATCTTCGTCACAACCTTGACGTCATGCACATTGAGAAAAACTTCTTCGACCAACTCATTCACACGAGTTATGGATGTGAAAAAACAGACGGCAGACACCGTTGCATCTAGAAAAGACATTGCTAAATTGTGCAAAAGGCCTCAACTTCATGTCACCAAGGATGCGAACGGAAAAGAAACTCCACCAAAAGCACCTTTCGCACTGGACAAGTCCCAAAGGAAAGTATTATGCAACTGGGTCAGAGATTTGAAATTTCCCGATGGCTATGCTTCCGACTTAACAAGATGTGTGGACATGCAGTCCGGTAAGCTGCACAGTATGAAAAGCCATGACTGTCATGTCTTCATGGAAAGATTATTGCCGATTGCATTAAAGGAGTTGCTTCCGGTTCATGTGTGGAAAGTTGTCACTGAGATTAGCCTTTTTTTTCCGTGATTTGTGTTGCTCCACCATCACAGTAAGTGACATGGAAAGGTTGGAAAAGGACATAGCCGAGATCCTTTGTAAACTCGAAAAGATTTTCCCACCATCATTCTTCAATTCCATGGAACACTTACCAGTTCACCTTCCACGCGAAGCTAGGCTATGTGGTCCCGTGCAATACCGTTGGATGTATCCCTTTGAAAGGTACCTTATCCTTCATTTTCATATATCCTTTTTTATTGTTGTTCGCAATTGTGTAACTCTTTTTTGTAACCACCTTCTTAGGTTCCTCAATCATTTGAAACGCAAAATTGGTAACAAGGCTCGTGTGGAGGGTTCTATTTGTAATGCGTACTTGTGTGAAGAGATTGCAAACTTCTGTTCAAACTACTTTCAGCAAGGAGTGGATACTAAGACACGAGATTCGGCCGTAATGTAAATGATGAACTTGATAGGATGCTCGACGAAACCGTCCCGCAGGCTATTCGGGGTTAATTGTGGTCGGCCGTCTAATGAAAGAGGAACACGATTTTTAACGAAGTGGAACTACAACGTGCACACCTATATGTGTTAGCAAATACAGGCATCTTACAAGAATTTGAGAAGTAAAACACTTGTTATTAATCATATTATTTATAAATTTAACTTTCATTTTAAATTTAGACATTAACAATTGTTATGTTTGTAAGGGATTTCGAGGACCACATTCTTCAAATTCGACCTACTCTACGTAGGGAAGATGTGTGGGTGCAACATGAAGCGAGAATACCTTGATTGGTTTAGATCGAAAGTGAGTTTGTGTGACTATAGGTTATTCAATAGGTTATTCAAGAAATGTTAATGTATTAACAATATGAATGAATTTCAATAGGTTATTCAAGACAAACCCAATGATGATGTACTTGTTTGCTTTGGCAATGGGTCCTTCGACATTAGTTCGCACTTGGAATAGATACTATGTTAATGGATACAATTTCCAAACAAAAGCATCAAGTAACCACAAATCCACCATGAATTATGGAGTGTGTGTGTCTAATGACGGTGGGAGTGATTTCTTTGGGATTCTAGATGATGTTATAGAATTGAAGTTTACCGGTGCTCGTAGTCAATATAGCACTTGTTTTGTTCAAGTGCAATTGGATGGACAATGTGAGGGGAATGAACATCGATCAATACAAGCTAGTTGAAGTCAACCACACCAAGAAATACCCCAAGTTTGATCCCTTTGTGCTATCATACCAGGTTAGCCAAGTATATTTCGCACCGTACCCAAGCTTGAAAAGAGATCGTGCTCAATGGTGGGGCTGTGTTTAGGACAAAGGCAAGGTCCGTGATTGATGCTCCGGTTGACTTCGACTTCCTTCGGGAGACAAGTGTTGGGACTCCAATGCTTTGTGATCCAAATGATATTCCCGATTATGAAGGTGGTAATGATGTCGAGTGTGTTGAAGGAGATGACGAAGAAATTTTGTTTGAAGCCCCATCGGGTGATGATGAAGAAGAGTCTAGTTTCGAGTCCGGAGAAAGCGAGGATGATGACGATGACGATGATGGTTTTTGGGATGACGATAGTGATGATGAACTAAGCGAGGATGGGAATTCACTTTGATTTGTTTGAGTATATCATAGCTTGTATTAAGGACAACATTTCAATAAAAATATAGGACTTTTGTAATGAAATGTTGAAGATTACTTGTTATGACATTTCCATCTCGTAGTTTTTCTTATTGTTGTTGAGTAACATGATCCATTCCGCACTTGTGGTTTTTCTTAGTGTTTTTCTAATATTTAATTAGTACTTGCTTTCTCCCCACTTCTCTTTTCGCATTAATATTTATGTTTCCTCCGCCTTGCTTTCTCCCCACTTCAAACCTAGTAATTATTATACGGGGGACACAAACTTCTTTTGTTTTTTAGATTAAAAAGCTAAAACATTGATTACATAAATTATATAGGACTACTTCATAATCTACCCCACCGACTTAGTTTGGATTATTGGTACTTGCAAATCTCTAACAAGGCCCATCTTTATATGTCTAGTTTGAATTAGTATGTCTAGTAATGTGTTGTGTAGACATACAAGGGACTCTATATGAATATGATCTATAATTTTTTTGATAAAATCTCATATATGCTCTTTATTTGTATGGAGTTTATTTGTGTTTATTGGTTCTCCCTATTTCACTAACATTCTAACAAAAGGGGGGAGGGCGGGGGAGAGGCGGGAGGGTCGGTGAGGGCCGGCAGGGGAGTGAGGGGGGGTTAAGAAATAACTTACATTTTATTGTGTTTTTTTTAATCTTGCGCGTTTCTACTTTCTTGCATTTTAGGTAATCATGTCTAATCCTAAGGGCCGCGGAGGTCGAGGTGGCTTAGGTGGAAGCCAAGGTCGTGGGACTTTGACTCCGAGGAGCTTTTTCGGTCACCGGATGTACAAGGAAGCCGGAACCCTATGTCGGAGACACGGGGAGATGATTCACGGCACGTGACATTGGTGACCACGTACCGGAGACTCCGATGACTCATACGGAGGAAGGTGAAGGTTCAAACCGTGCACCAAGAAAGGTTTTAAGCCCTACTTGGATTGTGGTAAGTTCGTAAGCCTTCATTTCATGATATTTGTATGCAATGATATTCACAATTCACGTGTTTGTTTGGTTTTCAATTCAGGTTTGATGATAACAAGGTTAGTGGGTCCATCACTGACATTTTCCAGGGCCATTTTCGACAACCATGGTTCAATTACAGTGAGGTCGATGATGCAACAATGACGCATTGGTGGAACATTTTCACGGTATGTATGAATCGAATTATGAAAAATGAAATTGATTATATTACTTTATTAATATCTTTGTTTAATGTTTGACTAAAGGGTATTTACGAATGGTCTCCCGAGTTAGAAGGCCTAGTGAGGAAGGATTACAAGAAAAAAGCTTCATCTCATCTCACGAGACTTGCGATCTTTGGGTGGTTAAGAAAGCCAAAGAAAGGCCAAAATGGTTGGGGGAGACGATATACGAAGACATGAAGAAGAGAAGTGAAGACCCAACATTTCGGGAAAAATCGAACAGGCGAAGAAGAACCGAAGAGGTGGCTCCCTGTCTAATCCAATTGAGCCGTCACACTTTCGGGGTTCTATTTCGGCGGCACAAAGATGCTAGGAAGATGGTAAATATGTTTCATATCTACTACTTAGTGTAATTTACATGAATATGTTCCATAAAGCCTTTGTTAATTCAACAATGTCTACAGGCAAAGAGTAGAGGAGGAGTACTCCCTACTCGCTCCCGGTTGTTCTTGAAGACTCATTTCAAGACTGTTCCCGGGAAAAGGAGAAATTCCAGCAAACAAGAAATCAAAGCAAATCTCGGTACATACTTCTAAACATATATTTATAGGCAAATATGATTGAAAAGTTTGATGGTAGTTTAAGTTAGAACCAAATGTAGGCTAATATAGGCCATTTTAGGCCTTTTTACTCGAAATTGAATGAATACGAGTACTTTGATGCTAGTTTAAGTTATAACCACCTCAAACATCATATATGTAGTTAGTTTAGTGTATTTATAAGTTGTTTTGATTGAAAATACACAAAGTAGGAAAGTTAGAACCAAATGTAGGCTAATATAGGCCATTTTAGGCCTTTTTACTTGAAATTGAATGAATACGAGTACTTTGATGCTAGTTTAAGTTATAACCACCTCAAACATCATATATGTAGTTAGTTTAGTGTATTTATAAGTTGTTTTGATTGAAAATACACAAAGTAGGAAAGTTAGAACCAAATGTAGGCTAATATAGGCAATTTTAGGCCTTTTTACTTGAAATTGAATGAATACGAGTACTTTGATGCTAGTTTAAGTTATAACCACCTCAAACATCATATATGTAGTTAGTTTAGTGTATTTATATGTTGTTTTGATTGAAAATACACAAAGTAGGAAAGTTAGAACCAAATGTAGGCTAATATAGGCCATTTTAGGCCTTTTTACTTGAAATTGAATGAATACGAGTACTTTGATGCTAGTTTAAGTTATAACCACCTCAAACATCATATATGTAGTTAGTTTAGTGTATTTATAAGTTGTTTTGATTGAAAATACACAAAGTAGGAAAGTTAGAACCAAATGTAGGCTAATATTGGCCATTTTAGGCCTTTTTACTTGAAATTGAATGAATACGAGTACTTTGATGCTAGTTTAAGTTATAACCACCTCAAACATCATATATGTAGTTAGTTTAGTGTATTTATAAGTTGTTTTGATTGAAAATACACAAAGTAGGAAAGTTAGAACCAAATGTAGGCTAATATAGGCCATTTTAGGCCTTTTTACTTGAAATTGAATGAATACGAGTACTTTGATGCTAGTTTAAGTTATAACCACCTCAAACATCATATATGTAGTTAGTTTAGTGTATTTATAAGTTGTTTTGATTGAAAATACACAAAGTAGGAAAGTTAGAACCAAATGTAGGCTAATATAGGCCATTTTAGGCCTTTTTACTTGAAATTGAATGAATACGAGTACTTTGATGCTAGTTTAAGTTATAACCACCTCAAACATCATATATGTAGTTAGTTTAGTGTATTTATAAGTTGTTTTGATTGAAAATACACAAAGTAGGAAAGTTAGAACCAAATGTAGGCTAATATAGGCCATTTTACCCACTTTATTTTACTTGAATTTGAGTATATTTAACCAAATGCAGGAGACGTACAAGAAGAAGCTGGATCATTGTACCACTCAGGGGTCACAGCCGAACCCTGATCTGTTGTATTGGGAGACAGTTGGGGGGAGGAACCGAGGAAAAGTTCAGGGGTTGGGTCAGGGAGATCATTTGTACTACAACTCTTCATCAGGGCGAGGAGATAGCGACTCTTCACAACCATATGAGCCGTCCATTTTATCTCAGATTGAGGCGCGGTGGAGGCAAAGGTCGGCTGCGCGGAAGGAAGAGGTGGAGGCAATGGTCGCAAAGACGGGTGGAAGCGTCAAGTCGGGCCATTGTTGAGGAAATGATGAGGAACATGTCTAGTTTCGGCCACATGTCCTCAGGTTGCAACCCAGGCCCCCCTCCACATCGCAGACCAGACGATGACCCAGGGTTTGGTGGTGGCGGTAGTGCTACACAGACACCCTTGACAGTGAAGTGTTTTTGGTTTCGGCAACTTGGTAACTAACTTTTATGCATTTAGTGTCAATATTTATCGGCATCTCGCTTTGTTTCTAGATGTGTCGGGTTATTTTTTTTGGAACCCGACTTCTACTTTATTTCTCGACACCGGGATCTATTTTGCGTACATATATTTAATCTAGGTAGTTTGTCTAACTATAGACATTTAGTGTCTATATTTATCGGCATCTAGCTTATTAGTTTCCAGCTTTGTCGATATATATTTTTTGTAAACACAGAATTCTACTTTATTTCCCGACATCGGGATCTATTTTGTGTACATAATTGTAATCTATTTCATGTAATTATACAAGTATCAATGCAAATTACAAGTATCAATGCAAATTGTAATATATATCGCATATTTTTGTAATTGAATGCGATGGTGGAACAGCTTTAGTATGGTCCACAAGCATGCAGCTGTGCTGGTACAGGTTTAATTATTGGTAACAACAAAAATATTCTAAATAATATTATTTCAAAAAAACAACGACGGCTAAACATTAAATCAACGACGGCTAGGCAGTCGTTGTAAGGTATACTATGGACCCAAGGACTTCCTCTTCAACGACTGCTTTTACATAACAGCGACGGTTTACAACAGACGTTGATGTGGCCCATACAAATATAACCGTTGGGGAATTACCGACGGTTTTAAACTGTCGCTAAATCAACGACGGTTCCAAACCGTCGTTGATTTAACGGCTGTTTAAAACAGTCGTTGGTTTGGTGCCAGCGTCGGTTTTTAGGAACGATCGCTGATTACAAGTAAGCCGTCGGTAAATTATTCACCGACGGCTCAGCGGTCGTTGATTCTAAATTCAGCGACCACCTGTGCACCGACGGCCATTTAACGACGGTTTAGCGGTCGGTGATGTTTTACCGACGGTTTCCCTAATATTACCGACGGCTTTTAGCCATCGTTAAAAACGACCTTTCTTGTAGTGATTGTTAAGAAATGATTGTATTTTTGGCCTGGTGGCTGGTGCACACTAATGTTAACGTGAATCGGCTCCACGCAAGTAAGATTGACAATGACATTTGTCACAAATGTATATATAAATCCATTAGTACCATATTTATTAACGTCTACCATAGAAATAATAAGACCTATATGTAGATTTGGTAAACGATTTGTGACAAATTTGTGTTGGGTTCATCGATAAACTGGTTGAATCCTTTAAACTCTAATCTGTCCCATTTATTAAAGAGGTCAGCGTCCCTTACCCTTAAACCGACCCTTTTATTAAACGGATTACGCAACCCATTTATTGACCCGTTTAATTATTATGCCTGTGCATAAACATAAACCAAACAAACTAACCTCAAATATATTTTAACTAGTCCTGAGAATTCTCTCTAAGTTATCTCTCGAAACTTGAAGTGTCGTTGCCATGGCAAGAAAAAATGGCGGGAAAACTCAGGACAAAGAGACTTGAATATAGAAGGAGAAAGCTCGTGGACCTTCATCGGATTCGCAGGCATTGAGAATTAGAATGATGGATGAAGTTTTAGGCATTGAAGCTCTGGATTTTGGATTAGGAACAGTTCTTACTCCAAAAACCTCAATCCAAAATCTGCAACAACAATCGAATGTTAGACACACATTCAATGAGTGGTTGCAATCATTGCATCCGAAAACGCAGAGTAGACAACAGAAGGCAAACCAAGGTATGGCTGTTATTCCAATCTTACAACAATTTGATGAGGTTGCGGATAACATAGAGATTCCGAATGAGATTGATAAATTGTTCATTCATTTGGATTATGAACATGAAATTGAACCAGTTAGAATCGAATTGGAAGATATAGAAGATGAAATTAACTACTGGAATTCCTTGATTATATGCTATGTTGTTGGAGCCAATCCACCGTCACATGTTATGGAAGGATTTGTGAGGAGGATTTGGAGGAATTTGAATATAGATAAGGTTGCAGCTGTGAAGAGAGGAGTGCTTCTTGTGAGATTTAATGCGATGGATTCTAGGGATCAAGTGTTGAATGGCCATTATTTTTTTGATAATAAGCCAGTTGTGGTGAAGAAATGGCATTCAAACATGGATTTTGAGCGTGATGAACTCAAAACAATCCCAATTTGGGTGCAATTGAAGATTGACACGAAGTATTGGGGGAGAAGTCACTTGCACAAGATAGTCTCTCAATTGGAAGATCCTATAAAGAGAGATGAAGCAACAAGGAAGAGAGAGAAGTTACAATTTGCACGAATTTTAGTGGAGATTAAAATGGATCAAAAGTTTCCCGAGGTAATTTCTTTTGTGAATGAACATGGATGCAATACTGAAGTGCCAGTGGCATATGAATGGAGGCCTTTACAATGTACTAATTGTAATGGTTTTGGACATGACACAAATGATTGTAGAATAAAGAAAACCAGGAAGATCCGGGTTCCAAAGGTGGCACAACCAAGTATAGGCGAGAGGTGGCAAGACCATTAGAAGTGATTTCGGTGACAAAATCACCAAAACAAAGTCACCAGGTGAAGTGGATCCTCAAGGTTTTCGGCGTGCACTAAAACCAATCAGGGTCAGAGTGGGTACCAGGAAGGAAACAAGTGTAGCAAATACTTTTCAAGAATTGAATGTGTTATTTCACTAGGAACAATACAAGAGGGGGGTGAATTGTATGTGTAGAAATAAACGTAACTTTTTGCGGAATTTTAAGCTTAAACAAAGAAACATGCTAAAGGAACACAAAGGAACACAAGGGATTTTTACGAAAAAAACTTCTTGGGCCCAACAAGAAAAAACAACCTCGACCACTAGGGATTTTAAACTCAACTCTTTCACTAATTAGGTCAAACAACTTTGTTACAACCTAATTCTACTCACGGGCCACACCTTGAGTTTCTAAACTCAAGTTCCTGAACAATTGTTCCCTTAACAGCTATTCCTCTCAACTTCACTTGAAGTTTTCTCACTTTAACTTGCTTAACTCAAAGCTTCTCTCTTACATAACTTCACTCAAAGTCCCCTCACCCCAAAAACTAAAATACAATTGATCAAATAAACTTAGTGGAATTAGAGTAAGAAGGCAAAGAACAAATGACTTTTATGAGAGAATGAAGGCACTGACACTTTACTTAGTTAAACTCAATAAATCACTTAGTCAGTCACAAATTGGAACTTCATTAGAGCACTAGTATTTATATTGGTAATAACTTAGAACGTGGGATTAAAACACGTGTTAGTGATAAAACCATTTTCCCATGATGTTCCTTACCCGGAGGAACACGTTTCTCTTTAAACCCATGATCTCCATGATCACTGTTAAACGTGGGAGATAATCATGTTACTGCTCCCTTAATTTTAGCAACCACTTAAAGCAGTAATTTGAAAATCTCATTTAATTAAAAAGTATTTTAATTATCAAAACCAAAATAAAACCCTTTTACCAAAAATATTATCTTTAAAATATTTTCCATAAAAACCGAAAAGGTATATTTATTATCTTTATAAAAATAAAATCTTTTCCTTAAAAAGATTTTCCTTAAAATCAGATTTTACCTTAAATAAAACAGTTACCTAGAATCTAGGCATAAAATACTCAAACGACATATTTAATTGTTATACTTTGCTTCATCCTAAGTCTACTTCCTTTTAATAGTTAGTTCCTTTAACTTATTATTACAACGTGATGTCTTGTTTATTGCTTTACTTTTTGATAGTTTTTAGTTGGTATTATAGTTGTTTTTGAGTTAGTTTAGGCTAGTTTGTTAGCTATTTCCTTAATTTGTGCAATTTTCCTTCTTGTATGCACTTTCTTTGGGCGATTTATTTCATTTCAGGACCTAGGAGCATGCTTGGAGGACACTTGCACAACCCCGAATACTAATATCAAAGAGGAAAGTCAAGTAAGCATAACCGAGTTCCTGGGGCAAATATAAGAAGTTTTGGAAGGGTTTGCGCACAAGGGTCAAATTCAAATGACCATAACTTTCAGCACACAAAATATTTTAGAGCGATTCAAGTTGGAGATGAAAGCTTGGCTCAATATATTTCCAACGAGTGGTCATAAGCTTAATTCCGATGAAAAACAAGTGAGATAAGGCCGTTTAAAAATGAACTGACGAAATTGATTTCAGTTCTGATGGTCCGACCCGCCCGGGTCACTCCACCCGCCTGGGTTGCTGGGCTTTTCCGAAAATCTTTCATTTTAAATCCTCTTTTTGAATGGGGGTTAATTTGTAATTATGCCTAGTTCATTTTAGGACTATATAAGGCAAACTCCTCTCATTTAAGTGCAAGCTAATTTATATTATATTTTAATAAAGGGAGATTTGAAATTCTTAGAACCCTAGGAGAGAGAAAATCTCATTTCTAGAGAGAGAAGTGAGATAAACTTGTTGAAAGCTTGGAATTTGAAGAATCTAAGAAGGAAACTTTAAGATTTGGAGGCTCCTTGCAATTTTAATGAGAATTTCTTACTCTCTCTCATATTTTATTGCTTTATTTTCTTCTTTTCATGTCATTTTCACTATATTTACTTGTTCATCCTAGATTATTGTTTTAGTTCATGTTAATAGTTGTTAATGTCTTTTAGTTTATAATTTATCATGATTTGTGAGTAGCTATTTCTTTGAGAAGGGTTTGAAGCCATTAATGAGTTCATGAACCTCTAAATCCAACATTGGGATTTTGACTTGGGATAATTTTGGTTAATTGATTTGGCATTTTCATGAATGTTTGTGTGATTGGCCACCATAGGAGCATAATTTAGGTACCCTTAGTGAAGGATCGAGGGATGAAGTTAAGGGGTTGCCTCAAATCGATTATTAGGCTTGAAGGACCATGAGAATAGGGACTACTTAGCCTAGGGGACTTAGTTTGCTTGTTTAAGTTCATCATGTTTATGGATATGCTTGGTTGAATGCCTTAGCCATGAGAATAGGTCTTCGGTAAGAGACTAGGCCAATCTATCTAGCTCGAGAGAGTGGTTAGAGTACCAATGGATGAACAATTCCCCTCAATTGATCCCCATTGTTGATTCCCATTGTGATTGCTTGGTTTGTGAATGAGTTGATTGGTGGATACCCCTTCCCAAAATCATTTTTCTTATTGTCTTTTCATTTATAAATCTTCAAAAATATAGACTTTGCTTAGTTTATCATAAATCGATACTTATTGGTGCTTCCCTTAGTCCTTGTGGATTCGACCCTTTACTTGCCCTATATTGGGTAGTTTAGGTATCTTTGATGTATTTACAACGAGCGTGTCAAATTTTGGCGCCGTTGCCGGGGACTTCGACTTTCATTGATTTGTGTTGATTAGATAATTCTAGGCCATTTGTGATTACTCTTATCTTTTTTTTCTTTCTTTTTGTTTTGAAAAGAAAAAAATGGCAAATACTTCTTTTCCTCAACATGAAAATGAGTCTTTTTGTGTTTACTTTGAGAGACTTGGGGAATTTATAAAGTTTCATGGCTATGATATTGAGGAATCTTGTGAGATTACCTATTGGGGACTAAATGAACATACTAGAGGAGTTGTTGAAAATATGTTTAACGGTGACTTTCGAGCGACATCTTCGAATGAAGCTTGGAATTTTTTTATTTGGTTAGCTAGGGACACTTATGATTCGACTTTTATGCATATTGTCATGATTCCTCTAATATTGGCATAAATTTCTTTGATGAGTCAAATGTTCCCACTACCGAGCCTATTATGCATGATCATATTCCCTCATATGTTTATTATAATGAGGTAGACTCCAATGTTGATGATATTGATGCTACTTCTCGATTTTCATCAAATTTGTGCATGAATTTCAATGATGTGTCACATGTCCCCAAGATTGATTCTCATATGCTTGATTGTGATCCCTCCCCCAAAATTAATTTTCAATTTTCCTTGAATTTCGAATCATCGAAATCTGAATTGGAGCTTACTTTTGAGCGATATCTCACTGGGGCAAATTCTAGTGCCAATTATGAGCCTCTCCCTAAAGTTGACTCCAAACCCATTGATGATCTCTTTTTACAATTGAAAAGTGATTTGAATTCACTTAGGGAAAATCGGGGTTGCAAAAATGACATTCTCAAGTTTAATTATGTTGATTTGAATTATGTTGAAAATGAAAATCAATTGGGAAAACCCCATGATCTTGATGATGGTTTTTCGAGTAGTGATGATGAGGGGTATGCTTTTGAAGAGAAGATGCCCATTATTGAGGATGTTATTGAAAGTGAGGATGTTTGTGAATCTTTGCAATCTCTTTTTGAGTATGATGTCCCTAACTTTAGTGGGTTTAGCCTTACTCCATCTCCTTCCATCTTAGAGCACTCATCCTCTCCTATCAATTCTAGCTTGAGTGAAGATTTTGGCCAATTAGAAAGTAATATACCTCATTTGGTAGCTGGTGATGATTTTAAAGTTTTGATGGATAATGAAAATGTTGTTGATAATAACTCATTGGTGAAAGAAGTTTCCCTTCTTAAGTCTTGTGATGTGAGTGAAGTTGTTAGTGAAAGCTTTGTTTCTATCTCTTCCCCTCATATTCCATTTACAAGAAGGATTGACATTATTCCCTCTACTCCCATTTCATATCGATTTTCATCTCTCAAAACTCCACCTCTTGATGAGTTTCTTGCCTCATTTGACATTCAAGTGCCCAATTTATTTATTTTTGAGGAAGAGAGTGAGATTACCACAAAAAATGAGTTTGTTGAGGAAAGTTTGTCATTTCATTGTTCTTCTTATTTTGATTCTTCTTCTTCTTATTTCTTTGTTTTTCCTTTTGTTGCTTCTTTTAGGCATCCTTCTCCTCATTTGCATGGAGTTGCATTGCACTATATGCACACTTTGCATTTTGTCATTGCATACTTAATAATAATGGAAATGTGTGCTAGTGCATTTGACAAACTCTTGCGATCATTGAATTGCTATCTACTAGAAAGGTCAAGCTTAGGATCTTAAATAAGCCTTTCTCGGGAAGTAACCCGTGATTTATTACTTTCATTTTTTTATTTTAATTTTACTCAGTTTTTTTTTTCTATCTTTGATTTTGATTTAGGCACGTAGTTCGAATGACAACCATTCTCAATAGTACGTGGAAAGCAAATCATGGTTTTGAAGAAGTTTATTAGCAATGGAGAAATTGGGTCATTTGCGGGTATTTGCACCCACCTACTAGCCGGTAGTTTTCTTCCTTTTGATCTTTCTTTAATGCTCTATGATTTGTGGAACATATGTTTGTTGGTTGAATGTTTATTCCCTCCCTCCCTTTGATCGTCTTGTTCAAGCATTGAGGATAATGCTTTATTCTAGCTTAGGGGAGTAGCTATTTGCTAGCATGGGGGAGGTGTATATCGTTTTTATTTCTTTGTTTTTCCCCTTTTTCACACAAAAAAAAATCTAAAAAAAATTATCTTATTTTCATTTCTTTTCTTTCTATTTCAAGTTTTGATTTCCTTCTCTTTAGTTGTAACAAAGTCAAAACTGAAAAAAAATGAATTGAAAAAAACAAGAAAAAAAAAGAAGCAAAAAGAAGTGTTAGTTTTAAATAAAAATTTGGTTTCCTTGCCCAAGGAAGATGCTAGGTAATGATATAATGTGGATTCTTTGCTTTGTCTTTGAGTATATATGTTTAGAGGCTTCTTTTGGAAGAGTGTTAGCATGGGTTAAGGTGTTTTAGGAGTTGATTAATCTTGATTGCATTATAATCTACCAAAATGAAACTAATGAATGCTCAATTGGATGCCTAGTCTTGAATCTTGACTAATTTGCTCATGCTTGGTTAATTTTAGCTTCAAATTTGCTGTCCCTTGTGTCCCTAGATATACTCATGTCCCGAAACAAAGCTCAACAAGAAACTTAGTTTTTATTTATCTTTGTATGAAATAAGTGGCACAAAAAGCCATAAGTTATTATGTCTCTCTTTAGTGAGTAGTTACTTCACCTTTGTATAGGAAAAATTCCCATAATAAGTGAAAAAGAAAAAGCCAAAAACAGTCAAAAAAGGCATGAAAAATGAAAAAAAAAAAAAAGTGAAGAAAAAGGAAAAGCACAAAAAGAATAGAAGAAATTCAATAAAAGAGGTCGATTTGTGGATGCCTCCCACACTTAGTTCTACTTTTCTTAAGTTTCAAGTAGAGTGGAGTCCAAGGCCTATTTGTGTGTCTAGGGAAGGTGGACTAGTGATTTAAGCTTCTATAACACTTGAAGAGCCCTAAGTCTTTTGGATAGATAGGTATTCCTCTAATGAGCGAGTAAAAGGTCTAATTAGGGGTTCTATTGCAATCTTGATTAGTCTCTTTCTCTACCCATAACCTATGAGTACACTTGGAAATTAGTTGTCTTGAAAGTTGCTCTCTATCCTTGCTTGTGAACCATTTCATTGATAGTTGACTTGGGCATGAATCTTGAGGTTGTTGAATAAATGGTTGATGAAAAACTAGAGTTGTGGGTATGAAAACTCTTTGGAAACCCTCGCGAGATCTCACTCACCCTCTAGAGCAATTTAGGGGTTTAAAGAGCTTGTTGCATATGCTAAATGCAATCGTGATTCCTACGAAAATGAGTTAGTGTAAATTCTTTCTTTCTCCTTTTTCGTTTCTTCTTTCTTCTTGATCTTGTTTTCAAATAATCTTCATTCTCTTACCCTTGTGTTTTGTTTTTAATTTGCTTGAGGACAAGCAAAGGTCTAGCTTGGAGGAGTTTGATGTCTTGTTTATTGCTTTACTTTTTGATAGTTTTTAGTTGGTATTATAGTTGTTTTTGAGTTAGTTTAGGTTAGTTTGTTAGCTATTTCCTTAATTTGTGCAATTTTCCTTCTTGTATGCACTTTCTTTGGGCGATTTATTTCGTTTCAGGACCTAGGAGCATGCTTGGAGGACACTTGCACAACCCAAATACTAATATCAAAGAGGAAGGTCAAGAAAGCATAACCGAGTTCCGGGGGCAAATATAAGAAGTTTTGGAAGGGTTTGCGCACAAGGGTCAAATTCAAATGACCATAACTTTCAGCAAACAAATTATTTTTGAGCTATTCAAGTTGGAGATGAAAGCTTGGCTCAATATTTTTCCAACGAATGGTCATAAGGTCAATTTCGATGAAAAACGAGTGAGATATGGCCGTTTGAAAATGAACTGACGAAACTGATTTCAGTTCTGATGGTCCAACCCGCCCGAGTCGCTGGGCTTTTCCGAAAATCTTTCATTTTTAATCCTCTTTTTTAATGGTGGTTAATTTGTAATTATGCCTAGTTTATTTTAGGACTATATAAGGCAAACTCCTCTCATTTAAGTGCAAGCTAATTTACATTATATTTTAATAAAGGGAGATTTAAAATTCTTAGAACCCTAGGAGAGAGAAAATCTCATTTCTAGAGAGAGAAGTGAGAGAAACTTGTTGAAAGCTTGGAATTTGAAGAATCTAAGAAGGAAACTTGAAGATTTGGAGGCTCCTTGCAATTTTAATGAGAATTTCTTACTCTCTCTCATATTTTATTGCTTTATTTTCTTCTTTTCATGTCATTTTCACTCTATTTACTTGTTCATCCTAGATTATTGTTTTAGTTCATGTTAATAGTTGTTAATGTCCTTTAGTTTATAATTTATCATGATTTGTGAGTAGCTATTTCTTTGAGAAGGGTTTAAATCCATTAATGAGTTCATGAACCTCTAAATCCAACATTGGGATTTTGACTTGGGATAATTTTGGTTAATTGATTTGGCATTTTTATGAATGTTTGTGTGATTGGCCATCATAGGAGCATAATTTAGGTACCCTTAGTGAAGGATCGAGAGATGAAATTAAGGGGTTGCCTCAAATCGATTATTAGGCTTGAAGGACCATGAGAAAAGGGACTACCTAGCCTAGGGGGCTTAGTTTGCTTGTTTAAGTTCATCATGTTTATGGATATGCTTGGTTGAATGCCTTAGCCATGAGATTAGGTCTTCGGTAAGAGACTAGGCCAATCTAGCTAGCTCGAGAGAGTGGTTAGAGTACCAATGGATGAACAATTCCCCTCAATTGATCCCCATTGTTGATTCCCATTATGATTGCTTGGTTTGTGAATGAGTTGATTGGTGGATACCCCTTCCCAAAGTCATTTTTCTTATTGTCTTTTCATCTATAAATCTTCAAAAACATAGACTTTGCTTAGTTTATCATAAATCGATACTTATTGGTGCTTCCCTTAGTCCTTGTGGATTCGACCCTTTACTTGCCCTATATTGGGTAGTTTAGGTATCTTTGACGTGTTTACAACGAGCGCGTCAAGCGCCAGTTCGTATGTTCCTTACAAAGGAACAAACGCTCATTCTCATTCTAAATTGCCACAGTTCCTTACCATTCTTACTCGTTCCTTTACATTGGAACTAGCAACAAAAAGCGTCTCTTTAGTCTTCTTGCTCTAATGCTGCTCCAGTACCAAATCTTTGAACATCTTCACTTAGTCTTCAAAATCCAAACTTGATTTCTTCTTTGACTTAGTATTCACTTTGCTCCTTCCATTGATACCTTAAAAATTCATTCACTTAGCAACTTGTTAGTCCAATACTTAGTTTGTATCTTTGTTCCTTTGTCATCATCAAAACTAAGGTTCAACAATTTCCCCCTTTTTGATGATGACAACAAAGTTACAAATTAAGGAAAACAACAAATAACATAAGAGAATGAAAAAGATAAAATAATAATTTATATAATTCAATTAAGGCAGATTAAGGATTTAAATTTTCCATTTTTTTTAGTTTTACAATTTTTCCATTTTTACAATATTTTTACAATATTTCAACTTAGTTTGTTCCTGTTATCTTTTCCCCCTTTGTCATTGTTAAAAAGATCAAACTCTTGGTGATTTTGGTAAGACTGATATTTACAAGACCTTGAGACCATTAACAAGCACAAAAAAAAATGGTTAAGTTAGAAATTTAAAAGGTTAGACTTGCTCAAACATCAATCACATAATACTAGTCATTCCATGTAAGAAATTATGCACTCAAATCACAAACAAAGACAAATATAGCAAAAGTCATTAATATTTATAGCACTTGTTCCATTAAAGTACAAAAGAGAAAAAAAAAAAAGAAACAAAAGCTAAGAGTTCATGTTCCTTTAAGAGAAACAAGAACTAGACATTAGGAAAGGAAGGGGAGTTGTGTTCCTCTACGACTTCCTCCTCAACCACTTCTTCCAACTTCTTCATCACCTCTCCATGGTGTCAATCAAGTTGCTGCTTCAAAGTGTTAATGGCTTGGGCCATCATCTCCATGTTCTTTTGTTGTTCAATCATCGTATCACTCAGGACTTTCATTAAACCCATCATTTTATCTGTTTTAGCATCTAAAGTCCAGTGAAGGTGATTGTAAAACTTAATCATATGTTGAGCAGGGAGACATACTTCATTGACCCAACCAAATTCATTCGAAGGAACTTGTTCCTTTCCCTTAGAACCAGAGGTAGTAGATGGTTTAGGTTGAGGAACTGGGGGGGTGTTTTCATGGGATGGACCTGCTGTTCCTGTGAGAGAAACAGAAGGTGAGGTGGTGGTGTAAATGGAAGGAAAAAAAGGGGGTTGTGGTGGAAGGTCAGTGGATGTAGAGGAGAAAGGGTTTGGTTCTTTCATCTCAACCTTCAACTGTTCAAAACTGGAAGGAACAGAGAAGGATGAGGAAGAGATGGATGGAATTTTAGTGAGGGTAACTGGTATTTTGGTGAGGATGGAGGAGTTGTTTCTTTAGGTGAGTTGTGATCCTGTTCCTCCGCATCAGATAGGACTAAAGGAGAGTCCTTATTTGAAGGAACAGGGGCAGTCTTAGAAAGTCTCAACCTAGAGTTTTGTCTAACTTGTTTAGGAACAGGACAGGTGGGCTTTTTGGCAACTATTTTTCTTCTCTTAGGTGTCTGTTCCTTTGGTTCAATAGGGGCAGTAACTTATTCCTCCAGCATTACTTCCACTGGTTCCTCTTCCACTGCCCTAGGCAGTTTTCTTTTGTGAGAGTAACTAGTACCAATCCTCCCTTGAGTCAACACTCCATCTTGGACAGAGAGGTCCAAGCCATACAAAGTCTTTTCATTTAGAATATTACCTTATTTTATACCCAAGGTAGGCCAACCATTAGTCTTTACTTTAAAGTGAGAAAGAAGAGAGGTGATTAAAGCACCATAGCCAACTACACAGTGATTCTCAATGCATTGAGTGAGATGTTGGATGAAGAGAGAAGGGAAGTTAATTTGAATGTGGTGGTCAAGGCAAAACATATAACACATATCCAAGAGACCAACCTCATTTCTCTTTTCAGTTCGAGGAATGAGTGCTCTCCAAACTCGTTTAAACAAAATTTTATGAACAGGAGAGAGAAGGTTGTGATTAATTTTGGTTTGGCCAGCAGTTCCCCCAAAGGATTCAACGATATCGTCTTGGGAGAAATTGGGAAAGGTGACAGTTCCTTTCCTCTTAAAATAGAGATCAATTCCTTTGCAAGGAACTTCCCATATTTTTCCTAAAGTTTCTTGAGAAAATTTAATTTTCTTCCCCCTAACTTCAGTAGTACATACTCCATCAGTGTTGATGAAGTTTGCACAAAACTCATCCATAGCTAAAGGAACTAAGGCATTATTATATGCGTTTTCAAATAGGTATTCCATACCTTGTTCCATTAGTATATCGATTAATTCATTGAATCTAACTTCTTAGCCCACTCCAAATCAACACAAAATCTTAAAACATACCTTGAATCACTTCGCTCCACTCTTTTCTTGGAGGAAGAAGCAGCAGTTCCTTTGGAAGGAGGAGGTGTAGCTTCTTCTTCCCCCTCAACTAGTTCCGGGGTTTCTTCCTCATCATCTTCCCCAATTAGTTTTCTTCTTCTCACATTTCTCCTAGGTGACTCCAATTTTTGGTCTTCTACTGCCATTGTTGTTTCTTGAAAATTTTCTGCTTCTAGGGTTTTGGATGCAGAAGAGGGGTTTTCCATTTGAGAGGTTTTGGGAGTTTTTGCTTTTGAAAAAGGTGAATTGAGAGAGGTTTTTGCCATTTGGTGAAAAGAAATTGTGGTTTTATGTGGTGCGAAGAGGTGTGAAGAAGATGAACAATGGTGAAGTTGAAGCGTTTAAGGAACACGGTTTTGGAACGGAATAAGTAATAAGAAAGAAGATGCATGTAACAGTAAATGAAGAGTTACACGCGTAAAAAATAAAAAATAAAAACAAAAATAAAAGATAAAAGAATAAGAAAAGATAAAAAGGAAATCATGACTTGAATAAATCTGATTCCTATATCTTTAGGATTTTTCGGATTTTTTGATTTTTATGGACTTTTTAATTTATGAAAAGAAAATAAATTCTAAGGAACTTGTGCTATAGGAAAAACTTATGCTAATTATCAACATTCTTCATATCTTGCCTATTTTTATAACTTAGGAACAATACGGGGAGTATTATGTGACATTTGTGAGTAGCTTTATCGCTTTGAATCCATGTATATGTTTTCAACATCTTAATTTGCAATGGTCTTAAGCAATTAATCACAGTTACTTAATATCACATAGAGTAAGAAAAATCAATTCAGACACGGGGGATTGGAATAGGAACAATTACTTAAGTTTTATTAAACCTAACTCAAGCCTTAATTTTTCATATCTATCTCTTTGTAGAGGCTTGGTTAGTATATCAGCAATCTGTTTTTCAGTTTGACAAAACTCAAGTTTAATCAAACCTTTTTCCACATTTTCTCTTAGAAAGTGATGTCTGATATGTAAATGCTTAACTCTTGAATGATGCACTGGATCTTTTGAAATACTAATGGCACTACTATTATCATAATAAATAGGAACACAATTAAAGATTATTCCATAGTCACAAATTTGTTGTTTTATCCAAAGCATTTGAGAGCAACATGCAGCAGCTGCTACATATTCTGCTTCAGCAGTGAATAAAGCAACTGTGGTTTGTTTTTTGGTGCTCCAAGAAACTAAACTATGACTAAGAAATTGAACCATACATGAGGTGCTTTTCCTTTTCACAAGATCTCCAACATAGTCAGCATCAGCATATCCTGTTAACTCGGATGTATCACTTATTGGATAGAAAAGTCCAAGATCATCTATTCCTTTAAGATATCTAAGAATTCTCTTCACAGCAGTTAGATGAGAGTCATTGGGATTTGCTTGAAATCTAGCACACAAACCAACACTTTAAGCTATGTCTGGACGACTAGCAGTTAGATACAAAAGAGAACCAATCATGCCTCTTTATTTTGTTTGATCAACACTTTTTCTTATGGAATCCTCATCTAATCTAGTTGAAGTTTCCATAGGAGTGTGATTTATCTTTGAATTTTCGAGGCCATATTTGTTTAATAGTTTCTTTATGTATTTTTGTTGGTGAATTATTATTCCTTTTTCTATTTGCTTAATTTGTAATCCAAGAAAGAAATTTAACTCACCCATCATGCTCATCTATAAGGTTTGAAAATTCTTTACATAATGATTCATTAGTTGCTCCGGAAATAATGTCATCAACATATATTTGAACAAGAAGTATATCAGTTACTTTTGATTTTAGAAACAAGGTTTTATCTACTTTTCCTCTTTTAAAGTTTTTTCTAAAAGGAACTTAAATAATCTCTTATACCATGACCCAGGCGCTTGCTTTAACCCATAAAGAGCCTACTCAAGCTGGTAGACATGCTTTGGGAGATCATTGCTTTCAAATCCAGGGGGTTGTTCAACATATATATCTTCATTTAAATAGCCATTAAGAAACGCACACTTGACATCCATTTGATACAGTTTAAATCCCATATAAGCAGCAAATGCAATTAGTATTCTAATGGCTTCAAGTCTAGCAACATGAACAAAGATTTCTTCATAGTAATTCCTTCTTGTTGATTATAATCTTTTAATACAAGTCTAGCTTTGTTCCTTACAATTGTTCCATACTCATCTAGTTTGTTTCTAAACAACCATTTTAAGCCAATCACTTTTTGTTGTTTAGAAGAGGAAACTAGATGCCATACCTTGTTTCTTTCGAACTCATTTAATTCAGCTTGCATAGCAGTGATCCAATCAGAATGAGTTAGTGCTTCTTCATGATTTCTTGGTTCTATCATTGATAAGAACGCATGAAATGCACAAAAATTCCTTAACTGAGATCTAGTTTGCGTACCTTTGGATATGTCACTTATTATGAGTTCCACTGGATGTGATTTTTGATGTCTCCAAGGTTTTGGTTGAAACTCCCTTATGGGAACATGTTGTTCCTCTTGAGTTTCGTGATAGAATGAGGAGCCTTGTTCATCTGTTTCTCTTTCAGCAATTATTGAATTAATTCCTCCAACATTTTCATTCTTAGTAGGAACAGGAACAACTCCATCATCTTGAGGAATAGGAACATCATTGTTATGAATGTTTTCATCTACTTCGTTCCTTTCCTCTTTTATTTCTTCTTCCTTAATTGAATCTGCATCTTTTTCATTTGATTGAACCAAGCCTATCTCAAAATCATTAACCTGTTTGCTTGGATTGAAATTGTCAGATTCATCAAATATTAGATGAACACTTTCATCAACGCATGTAGTTGTTTTATTATAAACTCTATAAGCCTTGCTATGTGATGAATATCCTAAGAATATTGATTCATCACTCCTTGCATCAAATTTTCCAAGATTATATTTCCCATTATTATGAACAAAACATTTGCAACCAAATGTTCTGAAATGAGTAATGTTGGGTTTCTTTCCAAAATAAAGTTCATAAGGAGTTTTGTTAATAATAGGTCTCATCATGGCACGATTTATTATGTGACAAGTAGTATTAACAGCCTCAGCCCAAGAGTTCCTTGGAAGTTCACTAGCAATTAGCATGGTCCTAGCCATTTCCTCCAAACTTCTATTTTTCCTTTCTACAACCCCATTTTTTTGTGGTGTCCTAGGGGATGAAAAATTATGATCTAGGCCATAGTCTCTGCTTAAGTCATCAAATTTATAATTTTCAAATTCTTTGCCATGATCGGATCTAATATGCATCAATTTTGTGACCAATGAAATTTTGAACTCTTTTAGCAAAGACAAGTAACTCATCATAAGTCTCATCCTTATTAGAAAGAAAAATAACCCAAGTGTACCTGGAGTAGTCATCAACAATAACTAACACATACCTCTTTCCACTTCTACTTTGAATTCTCATAGGGCCACACAAATCCATATGAATAAATTCTAAAGGTTTTGTGGTGCTCACAATAGTTTTAGATTTGAAAAAGGATCTAATATGCTTTCCTTTGGCACATGCATCACAAACTTGATCAATATGAAATTTTATAGATGGTAATCCCAAAACATGATCATTTGATCGAAGTTTGTCAAGTAATGAAAAGCTGGCATGTCCTAGACGCTTATGCCATAAGAGTGGATCATCTTCAATAACACTAAGGCATGTCAAGTTGTTTTTTGGAACAAGATCAAGATCCACAATATATGTGTTCCCTTTCCTTGTTCCTTCCAAGATGAAATTCTTAGAGTTAATGTTAACGATCAAACATTTTTCACTATTAAATTTAACAACATTTCCCTTGTCACATAATTGGGAAATACTTAAAAGATTGTGCTTTAAACCTTCAACTAGAAACACATTATCAATGGAATATGATGGTGATTTACCAACCTTACCCCTGACAACTATGTTACCTTTCTTATTATCACCAAAAATCACACTTCCACCTTCATAGGTTGAGAGTTAGAGAAACTTAGATTTGTCTCCTGTCATATGCTTAGAACAACCACTATCAAGATACCAAGTGTTGTTCCCACTCACTCCAACCTGCAAAAATCAACTAGTTGTTAGTTTAGGAACCTCTTGTTTCGTGGGTTCTTGTTCTTGACTAGCATTTGATTTAGCAACCCATTTCATGTTGCTTAATTTCACATTTTTTCCAATCATTCCAGTTCTTAGTTGACATTGATTTATGTAATGACTATCTTTCCACAGTACATGCAAATTTTGTCACTAGGTAGGTGATAGGTTGTCGTACACCTGTCAAAAATAATTCCTGCAAAACCTTCTAACAATGTAGTAGGGTCAGTAGGTCGAATCCACAGAGAAATGGATCTTTTAATCTATCTTCTAAGTTATAGAGAAACTAAACAAGATCAGATATATAAGAATCACTAGTGGAAAAAAACGCAAGGGCTGCGCTGCATGGGTTGCGGTTGATTGCAAAATGCAGCCCTTAATAGCGAAGGGCTGCTTAGCCCAATTACAACATCCCTTAATTAAAGGACTACAACTTTTGGGCTAACCACAGCCCCTAATGGGCTAGTTATTCACTTGGACGAAATTCTCCCGCATACACGCATACACATCTCAAAACAAAACCCCAACTTTTCTCTCTCCCTCCCTAGTCGCCGATTTTCCCTTTCACCTCATCAAACCCCTCCCTCTCTTCGCATCTCTCCTCGCCGGAGCTGCCGTTCGCTCGCCGGAGCTTCTCTCTCACTTGTCGTCGCGTGTTTCTATCGCTGCTTTTGTTCTGCTGGCTTCTCATTCTACAATGGTTATTCGTGTTCTTCTTCGCCCTCCGCTGCCGAATCTTGGGGTAATTTTACTTCTTTTTTTTTTTTGAACTTTTACGAATTTTTTGTGTCATTTTGATGATTGTTTGAGCATTAATGGAAAATGAGGTAAGAATGGGGAATTTTTGTTCTTGTTGATATCGTCTGTGCGTTTTTTCACGGGAAATGTAATTTATTGTTGTCTAAATTCTCCTTTTTTGTTTCATTTCTTCAGAACTAACTTTTAGCAATTTTTATCGAATTTTTAGTGCGATTTGAAATCCGTCGGCAATCGTTTCATGTTAATATCTCTCTCTCTCTTATTTTCAGTTTTTTTTTTGTTTAATTATACATCTTATTTGAGTTGGGTTTTTGTTTAATTCACTTTTTATTGTTTATTTTTGAGTTTTAAGTTGCTTGTTAAATGTTTTGGTAGTTACTTTGATCTGGGTTGATATAATTTGTTGATTTGATTTCAATTCTCTACTTCTTATTTAGATCTGACAAAATTAGGGTTTTAAGTTTGTCATAATTATGATATCTAAGTTTTTTTTTCTTTAAGGCTCTTTATTGTACTTGATTGATTTGGACTTTGATAACTTTAATGAAATAATCTGTTTACAGTATGTAATTAGGGTTTTAGTTGATGTTTTCACATTGGAAAATTTTAGGGTTTAAGGTGATTGATTTAGCTGTTGTGCTTGAAAAATTTATAGGTTTACTGCCAGTGATGGAAAACTGAAGCTAAAGGGTATTCTGCAATCAAGTTTTTCTGAAATGGTCTCCTGTGGATCCATTCAGAATTTGGGTCTTATTCGGATACTCGAGTACACACTCAACGACATCACGAACAAACTAGAGAAGTAAAACATTTATCTCATTTGCATAATTTGACCTCTTAGTGATTATTTAGATTGGTTATTGAATCAAAATCTGAATTGTTGATAGGTATCTGCTCGTAACGAAGTGTGAGTCTGTGTCGCCTGCCCTCGAGGCCGAGATTAGGACAGAGGTGAAAAATGAGGATTGTGGTGTTGTCTTAAAATCAAAGCAGGAGGTTAATGGGGAAGCTGAGGTTAGGAAGGAAGAACCGGGTATTATGTTTAAGCCTAGGCAGGATGTGGTTGCAAAATCGGCTGCTCGGATCATGAATGAGCAACGGGGAAAGTAAGTTACACTGTTTCTTTTATATTGTTGCTCTCTTCTCCCTGCTCTACATCTCCTCTACTTTGTGCTGCAGCAACGGTTGCCGTACTGTTAGACCCGCACCGCGCCACCACCCTGCTACCTAGTAACATCAGCGCACACCGCCACTCGCTAAAATTCTGACATGATAATTTTAGATACAAAGTTTCCACCTACATGATTGAGGGTGACTTGGTAATTTCTTCTTCCTTTTCTTTCAATTTAGAGATAAACTGCTACTTATTTTTTATAATTTCAGAAATGTAGAATCATTTTAGGGAGAGTTCAAATGTAGAAGAGAGAAAATGAAATGTTTATTATGATTAACCTCAGAGAATTACAGCATGATTGATATATATATACAAGAGCTAGAAAGGGAGAAATGTAAGAATTACAATTTACAATAGAGACTTCTAGGGGAAGTTAGTTAACTAACTAACTTATTTGTAACAAATTTGTATAACTTAATAAACTCCAGTTGCTGAGGTGGTAGGAAGAACTTGAGCTTGAGTATCTTGAGACTCTAATAATCTTGGTGTTTTTCTTGCTCAATTACCAAATTCTATTATCCATGTCTATCAATTCAAGGTTTTTTGAGATAGGTTTTTAGTTTTGAGCATTGTTTCATTGGGAGGGCGATGATATAGGAGATTTAAGATTAGTTTCTGGGTTTTGGTTAATTTTTACTTTGGGCCTTAATCAATTATGTTGTTTGATGGCATATATTTCATTCTCGCGGTTCAGACCCATTGATACATGTTTGATGGGAGAGTGATGGATGAAATTTTGTGTTAAACATTTTTGAGTTATGAGCCTACAATATGTTTTTGAAAAGATGGAGTGCATTGTTGTTGTTAATGGATTGTGATAGATTTGAGTTACGGTTATTGATGGTATGAATTTGGGATATATATACGCAGAGGCGATTCAATCTTTTAGCGATTTGGAGATTGAAGGAGATTCAATGCTACAGAGGGGTGAGGCATATTCAGAGCTTGCCTTGCCGCAGACAACGAACCAAGAAGGTGTGGTTTTTCCTAAATTGTGGCATAATAGTTAATACACACCGCTCAGGAAGGTGTGGTTTTAATCTTTGCGAAACCAAAAGTGATAATCAATAATTGACAGCACTGTTCTTAGACTAAGCCATCTTGAGATCCATGGTGATGATTCTGCCTCTCAGGGTGCTGTTGTGTAAGTCATGTATCTTCCATCTTAAGTTGCTAATGATTATTGTGAAGTTTTAGTTGTTCCTTCTTGTACTTCTGCTCTATAAATTTATATTAAATCATCTTAAGTGGGTTGTCCTTTGTCATGAAGCTGTTGCTCCAAAAATATGAATGGTATGTTTTCTAAGTTTTGTATACCTTGGTGTAGTTTCTGTCTCGTTTTGTGTTGCTATTATGTTGTGTGTCTTTCTATGAAATGCTTTTCAACCCTTTGTATATTTAAAATATTTTTGACTTCTAAATAGGAGCAAGAAGAATAAAAGAGGTCAACGTGCAACTAGAACTGATAAAAGTGGTTGTGGACTTCGACAGTTTAGTATGAAAGGTAAACAACTTATTCCCTTGACGATCGCCTAGAAAATAATGTACACCTGTGTGTGTTTTGTAATTTTGTGTCCCTGACTTGTAATGTTCTTCGTATAGGCAGAGAGACTTGCCCCTCAGTTTTTGGAACCCTTTAAAATATTATGTGTAAATTTGATGTCTTCGTATGTTGTCAAGCTAGTGTATTCAGGAGATCTGCAATTGTAATAAGTCTTACCGTATTGTTTAGCTACCTTAATTTTTTCTTTAAAGATGATGCATTTTGTCGTGTGTATATAAAGAACATTATAGCTTTGATTCATTATGATCCTCATTTAGTTCTTTCCTTCTGCTCGGTTTTGCAGCTTTATTGGTTGAGAATGGGAAGTTGCTTCTTTATGCGAAGCGGACCAGGAGAATCACTTGTACAGAGTACGTCATTAGTATGGATGCGGATAACATTTCGAGGTTGAGTAGCACTTACATAGGAAAATTAAGGTAATGGAGCCTTTCATAGACCTTTTGTTTTAATTAGTTTGATGGTTTTGTTGAGAAAGCACAATAACTCCCTCTTGAGTTGCAGCCCCCCCCTTTCTCCCCCCCACCTGCAAGGATTATTGTTCAGTTGAGGATGTTTTAAAGCTTGGTTTCTTTGGTGCATATACTGATTATTTTTTTACTTTATATTTCTTTGGTTGAGAGGTATGTGCTGAATCCTCTAGAGCATATCATTCTACTGATAGGTGTAAAAGAAGAGTCGATTCTTTCTAACATATTCTGATAGCTTACAAGAGTTACATCCTGCATGCCCACCTAGTCGATCCTTTTGCTTTAAACATTGGCCATTTTTTGGTTAGTGGTTACCAGTGTGACCTTATACCTGATTCTAATGTGTCAGCACTCAATTTTAGTCTCATTTTTGGGTTTTGGAAGGTTTGAAGAATATAGACAAGGTTGCATACTTTGCAGTGTCTGCCACTTTTGGATGATAGCTATAAAGAATTTGTACAAATAATATTGAGAACTACTCTACTTAATTCTTATTCTGTGCTGCTATAGGACTTCACATATACAAATGATTTTGATGGATTGATTCTATCTAATTTGATGTTTTATACTTGTTTTAGTTCAAACTTCTTGGGAACCACAAGGATCACTAGCACTGCTTGAATAAATGCTGCACTTGAGGCTTGTAGATCAAGGAGAAGGGCACTTGTAATCTATTTTTGCTATATATTCTCTACACATGTAATGTAATCTATATTTGTGTAAAAAACATAATTTGCAATGGAAAATGATTCTTTTATATATAACTGTTTGGGAACATTTAGGACAAAAAAATGAAAAAAAAAATTTTATTTTTTATATTTTTTTGGGTCACAAGGGCTGCGGTCAGGGCAAAAACCGCAGCCCTTGGTGGGTTAAGGGCCAAAACCGCAGCCCTTAACTCACCAAGGGCTACGGTTTTGGCCCTTGACCGCAGCCCTTAACGCGCTAAGGGCTGCGGTTACTAACCGCAACCCTTCCTAAATGCCAAGGCCTGCTAGTCTAAAGGCTGCGGTAAAAAAACGCAGCCCTTGAGCCCCTTGACCGCAGCCCTTGGGTTTTTTCCCTCTAGTGAAGTAAAGTTTTAAACTAATCAAACTACGAAAATCAAACTAAAAAGGATATAGGGCGATGGTTTACCATGTTTATAACTATAATCTATCAAAATATCATCAATGGTTCAATGAATTAGATATCTAGAGCACATGTTATTCCTACGGTCGGGCCTTAACGCTCTCAAATCAACCTATGCTAGTACAGTCGCTCAATATAATCAGATTTGCTAATTGTAGGTAAGCCTCTAAAGAGTACTATCTCTCGATCTATGACTCGATATTAGCAATATTTAATCAGACAATTGATCAGACTGCAAGATTAATAATATAAACACTAATCAATTAGAAATAACAATGACTAATGAAACCATCAATAAACATCATCAAGAATTATAGCATATAAACATGGATTCCCAAACCCTAGAAATAAAAATTACTCAATCATGAAATAAAGAATAAAAACTACATCTAGAAAGAGAAAGGAAAACATAATTAAAAGAAATCAATGAAAGAGAGAGAATAAAATAATAAAACTAATGAATTAAAGAAGAACATGAAAAACTAGGGTTTAAACTAAAGAGAGAGAAAAAAAAAAAAAAAAAAACTAAACCTAAAACTAAGAAATAACGTCATAAAAGAGAGGTATTGGGAGAGAGAGAGAAGACCTATTTATAGTTTTTACAAAACCGGCTAAAAAAAGGCAATAATAAACATTCCCAAAAAACCTCCCGGTCGGGCGACGTTGTCTTGAACTTACGAGCAAAAGAACAATTTCGCCCGGTCAACCGGGCATGGCCTCCCGGTCGGGCACGCAAACGATTTTGGCTCCTTTCTCGCCCGATTGACCGGGCGGACATGCCTTGGAGTCTGAAGAAGATTTCTTCTCGTCCGGTCGGGCGAAACCGCCCGGTCGACCGGGCGGGAAAACAACGATTTTTGTGTCAACTTTCGAAGGTTGTATCTCTTAAACCAGAAGTCCATTTGGAGCATGTGACCTATCGTTGGAAATCCCTTCAAGTCTAGTTTCCAACCCAACTAGAATTTCTTGATTCTAAGAATCACATTAAACATTATGATCAGAAGAGTAGACATGACTCCTTTTTCTCATTTCTTCTAATGATTTTCCGCTTCGTTTTCGCTCAAACTCGTACGATGACATATCCATACGATCCTTATGCATCGTAGCTTCTTTCCAAGTGCTCCTAATCCTCAAGCTTAGCTAAATATACTCCAAATACGTTCTCATTACCTGAAATTCATCAAAAACAAGACAACATACTGAATAGGAGTAGAATAACATAACTTAAGAATTTGATGCAATAATGAACCTAAATATGAATCTAAATGCTCTAAAATGCAACCTAAATGCACCTAAAAACTATATATAAATATGACATATCAAACTCCCCCAAGCTAAACCATTGTTTGTCCCCAAGCAATAAGACATAAACATTGAAAAAGAAAGACGACCTACAGTATAGGACTACAACAGCGCTAAACACTCAACTGAAAACACAAGAGATAAAATCACTACACAAACCAAGCATCAAAACAAGCTTGAATAAAGCCGCATAGCATGTCATGTATCGCAATCGACTATTCAATCATACCACATACCATCTCTTCCATGTTGGATTTAACCAAACCTGATAGACCTCACTATAGTCATGTGTGCTCAAATCTCTCATGTATTTAAAGGATAAATGATGACACTCAACCTAAAGCAAGTCGACTCAGATGAAACATAAACTCTTTAACTTTGAATTTTTGTCTCACTTAATACTCAACAATACAATGCACAATGATCAAGAGGACTTTTAAGGGTTGTAATGGGGTTGAGGTTAAAGGTATGGAAAATAATTTGGGAATTGTGGTGGAAAACCCAAGGAGGAGCATCATATAACTGAAAACATGACCAAGAAAGGTCACAACAACACCGTGCAACAACCATCAATCTCCAAATATAATCAACAACACTTTTCACTCAAGAAATTCAATCATAACCCTTTTTATTTCACTTTATTCACAACTTTTTTTTTCACTTCTTTTTCATTTCATTTTTCACTTTTTCTTTTGTGTTTCTTTTTTTTTTTTGAACTTTCATTTCAATTTCCAAGCTCACTAAACATATTTTTCCATCCATCTAAACCATAACTAAGCACTTTAATTCAATACAAACCAAACCAAAACCAATACTCACTCCCCCAAGCTAGGCTTAGGAAAAATATCAAATGAGGCCAAATGGCTTGTAATGTAGGTAGCAATCAAACATAGTCAGAAAGGCTCAACGGGGCTAGAGGAAAGATAATATGAAAACAAGAATAACTCTGGAGCTTGTGGGAACATGTCTAGAGAGAGAATCTCTTCCTTCTCTGTAGGATTTTAATGTTTTTACTGTTCCATTGATTGTGTCCTCAGAGAAATCTGGAGCTATAGCAAAAGGGCATAAGATGGGGAATGGTGGAGGAATTGGATGAAGTTTCTGTGGCATCAGCTGATTTGAATGCTTCTAATATGGATCGTGCTCAGTTTGAAGCAGCAAGAAGTCAAGTTGTGAACTGGATTGCATCAATTAGAACTCCATTGAGGCAATCCATGGTGAATAAAACGAATCCATCCCCTCATCCGATGCAACAGCTGGCGAGTAATACAGGTAATCCTCAAACCTGGAAACAAAACTTATTTGCAAGTATTCGAGAGGAAGGTCTTGATATTTCTGATGCTGTTAATTGTGGAAATAGTAGTGATACGGATAATGTTTTGACTATTACTACCGATGATATCAATGAAGAAGTAGAATACTGGGAATCAGCTATGGTGTGTTATGTGCTTGGAATTAAACCTCCATTCCGGATTATTAATGGCTTTATTAGGCGTATGTGGGGGAAATTTGGAATAAATAAAATTGCAATGGGTGCTAGAGGTATTTTTGTGGTTAGATTTAGAAGTAAAGATGGCAAACAAAAGGCAATGGATGCTGGTTCTTTAATGTTTGATGGAAAACCTGTGATAATGAAAAGTTGGGCAGCTGATCTTGATTTACATGCTGAGGAGGTTAAAATTGTTCCGACTTGAGTGAAGTTACCTTGTTTGCCTTTGAAGTACTGGGGGGGAAGGGCACACTAAATAAGATTGTGAGTTTAATTGGAAAACTAATTAGAACTGATAGAGCTACTGCTGAAAAAGACATCATTGAATATGGTCGAGTTGTAGTTGAGGTTTCCATTGACTAGAATTTCCCTGAGGAAATCTCATTTGTGGATGAGAATGGTGTTATAATAAAACAACAGGTTATTTTTGAATGTAAGCCTATAATATGTGGAGGTTGTGGAGGGATAGGGCATACACAAGAAGAATGTAGACAGAAGAAATATGAATTGGCACTTAGAAAGATAAAGCCAAAACAGGTGTGGGTTGTAAAGGAAAAAGTGACCCAGGTTGTTTCAGTTCAAGTCCCTGATGTTACAGAGGGTATTGGTACTAGGACTGAATAGGAGACTGAGGTGGATGCTAACCAAGACACTGTTCAGAATAGTAAGGGTGATTCAGTAGGGTTGGAACAGGCTCATACTCAGGTTAACATAGAAGTTGCACCTCCAATAATCAACACTGATGGAGGTGGGGAGGAGGTCATTCCTCCTAATGGATAAGTTTGGCTTCTGGAATGTTAGGGGTATGAATAGTCCACAAAAACATGGAGATATTAAATGGTTTTTGAATCATTACAATATTGGACTATTTGGACTCCTAGAGACAAGGGTGAAACATGTGAATTTTCAAAAGGTTTTCCCTAAAATTTGTAATGGATGGTCTGTTGTTACTAATTACTCTCATCATCATGGTGGGAGGATCTGGCTTATCTGGTTGGCTAATGTTTTTTCCAGTGAATATTTGTGGTTCTTCTATGTAACATATTCACTGTACTGTGGAACATAGGCCAACTAGAAAGAGCTTTGCTCTTACAATAGTCTATGGTTCAAATGATGCAGATGAAAGGAAGATCTTATGGAAGGAATTATAAGATATTAATGGCAGTATCACTGGTGCTTGGGTGGTGCTAGGTGACTTTAACAATGTCCTTCACATTGGTGAAAGAATAGGCTCAGCTGTTACTTTGGAAGAGGTGGCAGAGTTTGGGCAATGCGTGAGAGATAGTTATCTACAGGAAATGGGGACTAGTGGGCCAAGATTTACTTGGTCAAATAAACAGGATGGGGACAACAGGGTTTTCTCTAAAATTGATAGGGTTTTTTGTAATGAGAATTGGTTGGAAATGTTCTTTGATTGTAGTAATGTGTTCTTGCCAGAAGGAATTTATGATCACTGGCCATGTTTAATCAAGATTGAACAAGATGTGGTGAGGCAGAATAGACCTTTCAAGTTTTGCAATATGTGGACACTCTCTGCAGATTTTGATGTGATTGTGCAACAGGCTTGGCAATGCAGTGTGGTTGGTGTTCCTATGTTTAGACTTGTCAAGAGATTGAAAGCTTTGAAAGTGGACTTAAGGAAGTTAAATAAGAATCAATTTTCAGATATTGAGAATGAGGCTAGCATAGCTTTGACTAGACTAGTGGCAATTCAGCAACAAATTTACTTGAATCCTATGGATGCAACTTTGCATACTCAAGAGTCTGAAGCTAAAGAAGAGTATACTAGGTTAAATAAGGCTAGTTTGTCTTTTTGGAAGCAAAAAGTTAAGAAAGAATGGATAAAGGGAGGGGATGAAAATTCAGCATACTTCCATGCTTGCTTAAAGAAGAGGAGGACCCAGAATCATGTTTATAGAATCAAAAATCTTGCTGGTGTCTGGCAAGATAATGCTTAGGGGATTGAGGCTACTTTCATGGAATTTTATACAGATCTTATGGGCACTGATTATAATACACAAACTCATGTTAGCAAGAGGGTGGTGGCTGAAGGTCCTCTGGTATCTGAAAGTCAACAGAGAGATTTGTGTGCTATGTTCACAGGGGAAGATGTAAAAGCTGCTTTGTTTGATATAGATGAAAATAAGTCAGCTGGGCCAGATGGTTACTCTAGTGCATTTTTTAAGAAAGCTTGGGGTTATATTTGTGGTGATATAATTGATGCAGTGCTGAACTTTTTCCAGACAGGGAAGTTGTTAAAACAGATTAATGCCACTACTTTATGTCTGGTGCCGAAGGTTGATCAGCCTGAAAGTGTCACACATTTCAGGCCCATTGCCTATTGTAATGTGATATATAAAATAATTTCTAAAATGTTTTGCTCAAGGTTAAAGATGGTTATTCCAAGCATCATTAACCAAGTACCAAGTGCTTTTGTTTCTAACAGACAGATCATGCATAACATTCTCATCTGTCAAGATCTTTTGAAGCATTATAAAAGGAAAAGTTCCCCTCCTAGATGTACAATGAAAATTGACTTAAGGAAAGCATATGATTCCTTAAGATGGAATTTTATTAAGGAGCTCTTGGTGGCAATGAAGTTTCCAGCTCATTTCGTAGATTGCGTCCTGGTGTGCATTTTTTCCCCCTCTTATTCTTTAAGCTTCAATGGAGGATAGTATGGTTTTTTTCAGGGGAAGAAAGGTATTAGGCAGGGGGATCCCATTTCCCCCCTGCTGTTTGTGATTGCTATGGAATATTTCTCGAGGATCTTGTCAATTATGAGTAAGATAGAAGACTTCAGCTATGATTATAGATGCAATCACCTAAAGCTTAATCATCTAATTTTTGCAGATGATTTAATGCTTTTTTGTAAAGGTGAAGTGAATTCTGTTGTTCTTATGGTCAGAGCCTTAAAAGCTTTCTCAGAAGTTTCTGGTTTGTCTGCAAACAATGATAAAACAACCATTTATTTTGGAAATGTCAAAGATGAAATCAAGCAAAGGATTGTTCAAGTGACTGGGTTTTCAACTGGGGAATTTCCTTTTAGATATCTTGGGGTGCCTATCACCTCTAGAAAGATTTCTATTCCAGATTGTGATATGCTGGTGGATAAAATCACTAGAAGTATTCTTTGCTGGACTTCTAGGCATCTTTCATATGCTGCTAGGACTGTTCTGGTGAATGCAGTATTGATGGGTATTCATTCTTACTGGTCTTAAGTTTTTCTCATGCCTAATGTGTTCTGAAGAAGATAGTGCAGATCTGTAGAGCCTTCTTATAGAAAGGAAAGACTTTTCTTCACAAAGCTCCCCTTGTTGCTTGGGAATGGGTCTGCAAACACAAAAAGTTTGGTGGACTTGGAGTGAGAGACATTTTTCAGTGGAATGTTGCTGCTCTTGGGAAGTATGTGTGGCAGATTTCTCAAAAAGAAGACATCCTTTGGATCAAATGGGTACACTGTGTGTACATTAAGGAAGAAGATTGATGGGTCTATGAACCTGCTAAACATGCTAGTGGAGTGTGGAAAGCTATATGTATTGTTAGAGACAAGATGAAACAGCCTATCAGAACAACCAATGGCTGGATGGAAGTAAGAAATACTGCATCAAGGAGGGGTATAAATGGGTTAATAGGCAATATGAAAAAGTGAATTGGCATCACTGGGTGTGGAATAATGCAAATTTGCCAAAGCATGCTTTCATAGCATGGCTGACTGTTCTTGGGAAACTTCGAACAAGAGACAGGCTTGGAAAGGCAGGATTATGCACTGATTTGTCTTGTGTGCTTTGTGGACAAGAGATGGAAACTTGTAACCACCTTTTCTTTAAGTGTGTTTATAGTCAGCAGATCTGTCAGAGTGTCATGCGATGGCTGAATATTAGTTATAGAGGCCCTGAAAACTTGTTTGTGAGCTGGAAGAAATGGGGTAGAAGATACAAGAGTAAGAAGCTTCAGCAAACATGCTATGCTAGTTTGGCAGCGTTGATTTACTATATTTGGAAAACAAGGAACAAGGCTTACTGGTATTCAGCTGTTACAAGCCCTGATATTGTTGTTAAAAGTATTAAAGTTGAAGTTTGTCTTAGAATTAGAAGTAAGTTGATTAGAAATTGGAGTCAGGTTGATAGGGACTGGTTTAATGTATTAATGACCAGTTAGTTGTTGTGAGTGTGTTGCTTTTGTGTTTTTGTAGGTGTGGTTTAGTCTTTTGGTTGGTTGTTTTGTTGAGATGGTGCTTTAATGTGGAAATAATACTTCTTACATTTTTACAAAAAATAAAAAAAAAAAGCCTCTGGAGCTAAGATCATTAAATAGAATGCCTCAATCATATCAAAATGTATGCACTATCAAATATCAAAGAGTACCAAGTCCAAAATCAAGATCAATGGGACAACTAAGGAACTAATCACACATGAAACAACATAACTGACACATATACGTCAGTTTATAGGCACGGAAACTCACTTAGTTTAAGGTGTCTGCACAATAAAGTTAAATCGAGCCAGAGAGAGATCAATCAATCTTACCACAAACAATCAATTGTGAAACAATCGTGCTATGAAGAATCATGAAAAGATGAATTATGCTTAGGAATTATAGTAAAGTATCAGCAAGGTTCTCAATAATAGCTAGCAATAGTCCCATAGATGCAACTAAAATGACATGAAATCTAATATGAGATGAAATATGCCAATGCAACTACGAAAGCAATACAATGTTTTTGGTTACACGTAAACTCCCACTCCTAGTGAGCGGTACAAACCGTGCAACATCCTACGAAAGTAATGAAAAAACTACTCTAAATGCAACTAACATGCACTAAGTAATGATGACAAATATCCTCCCCCAAGCTGAATGACACATTGTCCTCAATGTGAACAAAGAGGAATTAAATGAGGGAAAAGTACAACTTACAAAAGGGGTGGGTAATCAAAGGGAGTGTCAAAAAGCATCGACACCTCCCACACAATCGATAGTTGTAATTAGGCAGTGAACTTAGCCAAAAAAATTGGCTATACCTGTACCTAGCAAAAGACTTCATCACACATTAGCAAAGTTAGTCAAACCAAAAAACAAAATGAACAAAGTCGGGTTACCTCTCGATAAGCGCTGATTTAAGGTCTTGCATGACCGTTTAAGACTAGTAGATCACTCATAATAGTTCAATGCTCTAAGAAGCTTATCATATGTTCGTGCAAACATCTCAGAGCATATTATATAAGAGTGGAAAGGAAAAATGAAAAAAATTAGTACTAAAAAATTACAAAAACTACAAAAAGAAAAACCAAAGGAAAAATCATATTTACAAGAACAAGAAAAAGAAAAATTGTTAGTCTTTTTACATGACTCAAAAGAAGGAAAAGAAACTAAATGTACATCATTTACATTATCATGAGAGCCATTCAAAAGGGGAGAAAGAAGGAACGATGGAGGATATAATATAGGAGAAGAAGGAATAAGGTTAAGTTTTTAAGAGAAAGGAACATGAGACTCAAAAACAATAGGTGGTACCTATAAAGATTCATAAATCACCTCACTCTCAACTTGACTTACCTCCAAAGAGGAAACTTCAACCATGGTTTATTGCTCTTGCAAAACATCCATCATAATAGTCTCTCTCTCAATCTTTTCATCATCTCAATAACTCTCATTTATTATCCAACCCTCCTCATCATCATAAATAAACTGTTTGGGGATAGAATTTTGAGCAGATTGACATTCATATTGGGAAGAGGGGTTAAAACCATAAACTAATGTCACATCACACGAAGAAAAATCATGTTAAGTAGACTGACAATTTGAACAATAAGGGGTTGGTGTCATGTAAGTTTGGGGTGAAAGAGCAGATGAAGACATATCCTGCTCATAAGTATCCCTAGCCAACCACACAATTAAATCCCAACAATAATCAGGTGATCGGAATAGAAATTCCCCATTAGACATAGATTCTACCACCATCCTAGTTTCTTCATTTAACCCCTCATAAATCACTAGACACATATCCCACAGTTCAATTCCATGATTATGACCAATATAATCACCAAGCCTAAGATAGTATTTTCAAACGCTTCATTCTCATACTGAGGAAAAGAAAAAATTGCTCTAGAATTACTAGCATGTACATGGGGTTCACAAAACATATGAGGTAATTCAGGAGAACTCATGCAAAAATTGGGAGGCTTTTGATAAGATGCATCAAAACTGTAAACATGAGAATCCCAAGAATTATTACTATGTTGCCTAGCAAAAGAATTATCCCCATCATCAAAATAGCATGACTCCATGATACAGAAAAGTTAAAAATAAAAATATATTGACAAAAGGGGGGAAAAAATATATATATACAGTTTAGTCTCACTAAATAATAAAAAACTAAATAAAACTATACCGTCTCCACGGCAACGGTGCCAAAATTTTATGGGCTGTCGTACACTTGTCAAAAATAATTCCTGCAAAACCTTCTAACAGTGTAGTAGGGTAAGTAGGGTCGAATCCACAGAGAGATGGACGTTTTAATCTAGCTTCTAAGTTATAGAGAAACTAAACAAGATTAGTTATATAAGAATTAAAGTTCTAAACTAATCAAACTACGAAAATCAAATTAAAAAGGATCTAGGGCGATGGTTTACCATGTTTATAACTATAATCTATCAAAATATCATCAATGGTTCAATGAATCAGAAATCTAGAGCACATGATAATCCTACGGTCGGGCCTTAACGCTCTCAAATCAACATATGCTAGTACGGTCGCTCAACATAATCAGATATGCTAATTGTAGGTAAGCCTCTAAAGAGTACTATCTCTCGATCTATGACTCGATATTAGCAATATTTAATCAGACAATTGATCAGATTGCAAGATTAATAATATAAACACTAATCAATTAGAAATAACAATGACTAATGAAACCATCAATAAACATCCATCAAGAATTATAGCATATAAACATGGATTCCCAAACCCTAGAATAAAAATTACTCATTCATGAAATAAAGAATAAAAACTACATCTAGAAAGAGAAAGGAAAGCATAATTAAAAGAAATCAATGAAAGAGAGAGAATGAAATAATAAAACTAATGAATTAAAGAAGAACATGAAAAATTAGGGTTTAAACTAAAGAGAGAGAAAAGAACAATTTATAGTTTTTACAGAACTGGCTAAAAAAAGGCAAAAATAAACATTCCCGAAAAACCGTCCGGTCGACCGGGCCAAACTGCCCGATCGGGCGATGTTGTCTTGAACTTACGAGCAAAGGAACAATTTATCCCGGTCAACCAGGCAAGGCCGCCCGGTCGGGCGCACAAACAATTTTGGCTCCTTTCTCGCTCGATTGACCGGGCGGACATGCCTTGGAGTCTGAAGAAGATTTCTTCTCGCCCGGTCGACCGGGCGGGAAAACTGCGATTTTTGTGTCAACTTGCGAAGGCTGTATCTCTTAAACCAGAAGTCCATTTGGGGTATGTGACCTATCGTTGGCAAGCCCTTCAAGTCTAATGTTCAACCCAACTAGAATTTATTGATTCTAAGAAGCACATCAAAAGTTATGATCAGAAGAGTAGACATGACTCCTTTTTCACATTTCTTCTAATGATTTTCCGCTTCGTTTTCTCTCAAACTCGTACTATGACATATCCATACGATCCTTATACATCGTAGCTTCTTTCCAAGTGCTCTTAATCCTCAAGCTTAGCTAAATATACTCCAAATACGTTTTCATTACCTGAAATTCATCAAAAACAAGAAAACATACCGAATAGGAGTAGAATAACATAACTTAAGAATATGAAGCAATAATGAACCTAAATATGAATCTAAATGATCTAAAATGCAACCTAAATGCACCTAAAAACTATATATAAATATGACATATCAGTAGGTCAACATATTTCTTAGGCTTATTCCTCTTCTTGTAGTTTTCAAAACCAAGACCTTCTTTTCTTTTTGTCAGTGGTCTCTCAATCCACTTAGGAACAACCATCACTTTGCCTCTGTTCCTTTCAACAACAACTTCCTTCTTTAGATTACAGATATATTCCTGTAAAACATTTTTCTCTCACTAGTGGAAAAAACCTTATCTGTCACTTAGTAACAGATTCGGTTTTTACAAAACCGCATCCGAAAATCATTAAAAAAATTGGGAAGGAAAGCTAGGCAGAAAATCGGATCCGGTCTTTTGAACCGGATCAGATTTTAGAAACCGCTCCGGTTTTCTAAAATCTGATCCGGTTCATAAGACCGCATCAGATTTTCTGTTATTTTTTATTAAAAAAAAAAAAACCCCGCGTCTTCCTTCACCCAAAATGGCAGGCCCAAAAAACGAGCTCAATCGCAAAAAAAAGGCGGCTCTTTTTAGAGGCCCAGGCCCAAAGCATGGATGAAATGTTTGTAGAGCCCAACGTACCTCTTTTTACTCCCCAAGCTGAACTCTCTCTCCTCCCTCTTTTCCTCTCTCTCTCTCCTCTCTACTCCTTCCTCACACACGCCGGCAGATCCCTAAGCTCCCTCGTCTCTTCTCTCACAAACGCACCACCTCAGTCTCACCTCTCTCTCTCTCTCCCCTCTCTACTCCTCACGAAACGATGAACGAAAACGAAGAACGAAGAAACGAAATGAAGAGCGAAAATGTAGAACGAAGCGATTTCGTCTCCTCTCTAAATATTCGTCACTCGTGATTCCGGATAAGAGGTTTTTCCTTTTTTAAATTTTTTCATATCTGAAGTCCTCTCTTAATTTTCGTTTTTATATTTACGTTTTTCTGTTTTCGTTTTTCGAGATAGTTGGTTTTCTTAATTTTATGTATTTTTCATCCCTCTCATGGCAGGCTAAAATTCAAGGTTTTCTTATTTGAGTTCACTCAATTAATTGATTAATTGTTACATTCGTTGAAGTTGATATCAATTGCACATTTTTAGATTTTGAGAAATTTCGTATTTTGTCTTTCGTTAGTTTCGCGTTTTTAGGGTTTCTTCACAAGCTAGAAGTGTTGAAACCCATGGGTTCGTGGATGACCTTTGTTGACTCATCTCTAAAGTATTTTTGGCGTTCTTTTGGTTTTTGCTGCACTGTAATTGCTAGAAATGTGAGCAGCACATCTGCTCATTGCTTTAGAGTTTAGGCTCCAAGTGTCTTTTCTCTTTTAGACTAGATCAAGATGTTGATATAGAAATATGGAATTCTCTGTCTTTAGTTCTCTGATTAGGAAATTCATTCAGACTAGTCCTATCTTGCTTCTCTAAATTAAAAGTAAGTTTTTACATCTTTGGTTTACAGATTGATAGACAGTGGTGCTGATGGTACCGGTGCTCTAGATCGCATTTTCAATGGAGTCATTGTTTATTATAACTACAGTGGGACTGTCAACTGCTTCAAATGGGATAATGATCCTCATGGAATGAGTGGTTGGCAATGGCAGGTGCTGAGTTCTCTTATACGTTAGTATATCATAACTTGGAAACTTTGGAAAGATGAAGTTCATGTACTAATAATGTAGATCAATGTATGTTCAGTATCTTTAATGTATGATGTCTTTTTGCTATGCAGGCGTGTACAGAGAGGGTAATGCCAATGTCTAGTGACCCCAACACAAGCATGTTTCCAACATTTACTTTTAACTACACCTATGAGCAAGAGCGTTGCATGAAATCGTACGGTGTAAAGCCACGAGGCAGATGAATAATCACTGAATTTGGTGGACATGTAAGATGCTTATTTATCTCTTCTGACTTTGCTTTCTATATAATTCTCTTATATGTATATATCTCATTCATTTGTGTTTTGTTGTAATTCCTTTCATCCTCTCTGAGGTAATGTAATTTGGATTGTGTTTGGTTTACTGAATGCAATGGTGAAGAAAATCACCAAAAGAAACCGGCTTAAGAGCCTTTCCCATGCCTTCAAATACTACTGCTTCTCGCAAGCTATTGGATGCTTGTTGATTTTACTTTAAAGCTCCTTTTTCCTAAGGCTTCTTCCTTTGTTTTCAGGCACATAAACATGAATGTCTTCCTTCAAATGTGTAGGACTACAGGTATATGAATGATGTGCTTGTTTGAGTTTGTTAATATGGAATACTGCATGGATTATACCTATAATGTTGACATTTTAACGGGGCTTACTTTGCATATATTAAAATATGTCCTAGTGGATTTTTGAAGTGCTTTTGGAGTAATAGGCAATTATGTGAACATCATATTAGGGGTGTTCAAGAAAACCACTACCATGCGTTCTACTATTTATCTCCTTCAATAGTTAATTTAGGGTTTGCAAATTGCGAAATCAATTGTCTGTGACTTTCAATTTAGGTTTGCGAAATTGGAATTCGAGAACTCAGTGTTAACTATTAATTATCTCATACTCCTTTTTCTTCATTGGAGTTCGCATTTTTACAACTTGATGATAGATTGTTTGTGTCGTTAGCTCAATTGTGCTGCTTTTTGTCAAATTTGGACATTTTTTTTTAACGAAGGTTAGTAAAACATTTTACTGCTACATTTTCTGGTTTAGTTTTGTGATAATGGGAAACTAATGGCATTATGTATTATTTTCTCATACAGTTCGCAGTGAAGATAAAGATATATGTGTTTCTAATTTTTTGTTTGTATCTTGAATAGATTGTGGATGAATAGTAACCTTTTGTCAATTGTTGTGAAATATGAATGCTGATGGGCAAGATGCCACTGCCCAGTGCCCACTGTCATTTGTTACTTGTCATTGTGAATATCCATTTTGATTTTTTTTTTTAAAGTATACTAAACTGGGTACCTTGCGACCCGACCCGAGCCGAACTTTCAACTACCCGCTTTTCGGGTACCCGAATATTCTAGTACCTGGTTATGAACACCCCTACATCATATACCTATGCATGTATACAAATATTGAATTCTTGTTGACATTTACTGCTTTATGCCTCTAGATCTTAATGTAAATGTGGCTATACCTCTTCTTGTTAACTAATGAAGTAGGGTGTAAGACGTGGAGGAATGATATAACCATTTAATTGTTCCCCCTCCCCTTTTCCTAAATTAGTATAAGTCATCACATGAGTTAATTATAGTGGAATTATATACTTTGTGGGTAACGATGCTGATGGCAAGAATTCATGATAAGTTCTTTTTTTTTTATTTTGTTAATTATAGGATATCTCATCAAAATTTACCAAAAACCGCAAAAGTACAAATAATCTGCAAGGATTATGAATGGAGCTATATAATTTACTCATTGTGCTTGACCCCTTCCCTTCAATTATGTTATTATTTTCTGTTTGGATGATATCAAACATGTTAAATTACACCTTCAGGAAAAGGGAGCATTTTATACATGAAAATTCTTAAAAACGATAAGGTTGAAATTTGAGAAAAATGTTGCCTTCTTCAGCTCTTGTATATGATATTTGCAAGGGAAAGACCTTTTGACTGATTTTGATGTTGCAGAAAGGAAAGAGGGTTAATTAGAGGGTAGAGCCTGTATCAGTGTACCATTGGAAAGGGGATCTAAAAATGTGAAAGAGATATCCGCCCACAATGGTCCTTAAGGTAGATCCCGATGCTAATATCTCGAATCTCTTTATCTTCTGAGTCTTTACTCATGTGCATATAATGGTCACTAGTTTTGATCCACACTCCAATACTTCCTATTTCCTACTTCTATACAAGGATACTTCTTTTCCAGTACTCTATACCAAATTACGAATGATGTCTGATGGGTATGTGCTGATGTGCATGTATTTGATATACTGATATTTCCCTACCAAAGAGAAAAAATGTAAGGAATATTAGGATTAACTTGTAAAGTTTCTTCCTCTTGTTTGTTCGAAAGGCCTGAAAACTATTTTGTATCATATCGTATTATGTCTCCATCTTGAAGCACATAAGAGTAGCAATATGCTCAAAACACTTTGTGTAAGATTGTATATTATTCCTTTCGGAGTCGAGAAATCAAAAGCTAGAAAAGACCTATGTGTTTTCCATTTTTCTCTGCTGGTTTGTGGATGTAATAATATGTGTAAATATATCACTAGTTCGCTACTTGGATTTTGTACATTAGATATTGAAACTTATTGGTGCATATTATGTTAATAATACTTGGCTTATGATGGGTGCCTCTTACAAGCCTAGCCCTCTTGGCTTGTGTGCCCCCTAAGGCCTTCTTAGGAGTGCTCGCATTTATGACCTCGTGCATAACCCCTTCTAGCTACACCTCAAGCTTCAATAGTTTGCTCATTCTTCCAGATAATGGATTTGGATCCTCTGTACGTGCTTCTGTATGTGGAGTCCATCTCCATTACCTCTCACAAGTGGTGCAGAGCACGGTGTTCTGCACTTCAGAGGGTTTACTCTCTATTACATTGGGCTAATAACATAATTTGGACATAATCTAGAAATCATATCTATGAAACTCATATAAAAGATAATATAGTGTAAACATAATATGAAAATCGTATGTAATGTCTAAGAAATCTGTATGTTAAAGGTTTTCTTGGTTCGTTCAGAAGAGATATGAAGGTTGTCAGGTTGATAAGCTTGGAGCAGGGAGAGAGACGTGAGAGATGATGTCAGGTGAGGTAAAATACAGATAATTCAACTGACTAGCCAAATATTGTTTGCGCTTTGCGATATCATTTTGCAAATACTGGTTAATGATGATCTTCATGACTTAATTTTATTTATAGGTATGTATAGATCGTAATACGAGAATGTTTCGTTGTCTTTTACTAGCTAGTTGATAATGTCTGTTTCTTGCAGTCAGCAACGCATCAGCTGGTACAAGACTGCTTATGGAACATTTTATCTCCCAGTAAGTGGAACCATCTAACTTCACTTAAAGCATTTTGAATTTGTGTGTGTTGCTGGCATTGAACCCCCGTCCCCGCCTCCCCCACGAGAAATATTTTGTGTGTGTGTGTGTGTGTGTGGACTAAGTAAATTGCATCCACCAGGTGCTGCCTTGGCTGCTGTGTTTGAAAAAGATGGAGAATCCAACAAGTTTACGGCTTCAGAGAGAAATTAGATGGGGTCTTGTGTTAACAATGGGTCCAGCATCAGTTCTACAGAACTGGGAGAATGAATTCTACTAATTTTTGTTCATGTTTTGTTGGTGTATGTTAATTACTGTTGGTGCATTTTTATTACAGTTGTTAATGTATATGTGTGTTGTACTAAGACTAATAAAGAAACACCTGCTGCTGTGGCAGGCTGGCAGCTAATTTTTTTTTATTTTTGATTTCCACTAGCTGATCCGGTTCTTGCTAGAAACCGGATCAGTTAGTTTGATCTGATTTCTTTTTTTAAACAAACTTATAAATATCTGATCCGGTTTTGATAGAAAACCGGATCAGTTAATATCATTAACTGATCCGGTTTTCCATCAAAACCGGATCAGATAATAATTTACTAATCCGGTCCTAGACCGGATCAGTAAATATTTTGGATCTGCTGCGAGCCCATCCGATGCGGACCACAACCGGATCAGTAAGTCCAGTTTTGACCGCATCGGATGGGCTTTTTCCCACTATTGTCTTTATTTAAATTTTCGATTTCATATATGTAACCTTTCAATGGAGTTGATCTAATATCAAAGGAACTTAGAACAGGGACAACTTCCTTTAAGTGTGAAATTTCTAAATTGATTAGATAATTTTCATTCTTCACACTCTCATATAATTTTTGATTTTTAAGTTCTTGTCAAATAAATAAAAGAATCTAGTTTCAACATCCGTTCTCCATTTCTTAAGCCATTCTATATGTTCCTTACAAACTTTAACAGCTTGTTCAGTTTGCTCACGTTTTTCACGTTCATCTCTACATTCAAGAATTGCATCATAAAGAAGATCATAAATTTAAGGCCTAGTTTTCCATCTAAGTCTTATTCAAGTACATGTTGGCTTACCTCAACATTTTCTTCATCTTCTTTATCGTCGGTGTTTGCCATGAGTCAAAGATTTGCGGTTTCTTCATTTTGTTGTTCCTCTTCCTCTTCGGTCTCTGAATCTCCCCAAGTTGCTATCATAGCCTTTCGCACGTTCCCTTTAGAGAAAGGTGCTTTTGACTCCTTGTTCCTTTCTTTGGTCTTATCATTTTCCCAAAGTGGACATTCCTTGATGAAGTGATCTGTACTACCACATTTATGACAAGCAGTTTTGTTAGAAAACTTTTTAATTTTACCTTTGAAGTTCCCATTCTTCATGTTCCTATACATCTTTCGAAATTTTCGGACCATTAGTGCTGCTTCCTCTTCTTCTGAGTCAGAGTCATCTTCATCATCTGCTTTGAGGGCAATGGACTTTGACTTAGAGCTTTCACCATACTCAGTATCAAGGTGGAGCTCATGAGTCATAAGTGATCCAGCAAGCTGTTCCTAATTGAACTTAGTGAAGTCTTTTGTTTCTTGTAAAGCAGTGACCTTAGCCAACCATCTATCCTTAGGAAGACTCCTAAGAACTTTTCGAACCTGTTCCTCTGATGAAATAAACTTACCAAGAGAAGCTAACTCATTAATGATGTTAGTAAAACGAGTAAATATATGTTGTATGCTTTCCTTAGCCTTAATCGAGAACATTTTATATTGATTCATTAGTAAATCAATTTTAGATCTCTTGACTTCATTAGTTCCTTCATGGGTTACTTCTAGTAAATCCCATATTTGTTTTGTGGATTTGCATCCCATGATCGTATTGTGTTCATGGGGTCCAAGTCCACAATGCAATCATTCAATAGCCATAACATTAACTTCCATATTTTCGAAATTAGCTTTGTCATATTCAGAGAAGGGTTTAGGAATTACCTCATTTTTGTCACTAGTAGTTGTGACCTCAAAATCACCAACTTCAATGACTCTCCATACCTGGTAGTTTTCGGCCTTGATGAATATCTCCATTATGTTCTTCAAGTAGGAATAGAACTTCCCATTGAATATATAGGAGGTCTTTGCATAGAGTAACCTTCCTGAAGTTTCTCGGTGGTATTCATTGTTCCTTGGATCTTTTTCTCAATAGGGTTTCCTATCTTTCGTGAAAATGCAACCATTTAATAGCCATAGCATCAACTCCATTTTTTTCGAAATTAGCTTTGTCATATACAGAGAAGGATTTAGGAATTACCTCATTTTTGTCACTAGTAGTTGTGATCTCAAAATCACCAACTTCAATGACTCTCCATAACTGGTAGTTTTCGGCCTTGATGAATATCTCTATTCTGTACTTCAAGTAGGAATAGAACTTCCCATTGAACGTATGAGGTCTTTGAATATAGTAACCTTCCTCAAGTTTCTCGGTGGTATTCATTGTTCCTTGGATCTTTTTCTCAATAGGGTTTCCTATTTTTCGTGAGTTATGGCTCTGATACCAATTGTTATTTTACTAGGAACAATACAAGAGGGGGTGAATTGTATGTGTAGAAATAAACACAACTTTTTTCGTAATTTCAAACTTAAACAAAGAAACAAGCTAAAGGACCACAAGGGATTTTTACGAGGAAAAACTTCTTGGGCCCAATAAGAAGAAACAACCTCGACCACTAGGGATTTTAAACTCAACTCTTTCACTAATTAGGCCAAACAACTTTGTTACAACCTAATTCTACTCACGGGCCACACCTTGAGTTCCTAAACTCAAGTTCCTTAACAGCTGTTCCCTTAACAATTGTTCCTCTCAACTTCACTTGAAGTTTTCTCACTTTAACTTGCTTCACTCAAAGCTTCTCTCTTACAGAACTTCACTCAAAGTCCCCTTCCCCAAAAATCAAAATACAATTGATCAAATAAACATAGTGGAATTAGAATAAGAATGCAAAGAACAAATGGCTTTTATGAGAGAATGAAGGCACTGACACTTTACTTAGTTAAACTCTCTAAATCACTTGGTCAGTCACAAATTGGAACTTCATTAGACACTAGTATTTATAGTGGTAAAAACTTAGAAAGTGGGATTAAAACATGTGTTAGTGATAAAACCATTATCCCATGATGTTCCTTAGGGTAAACACGTTTCTCTTTAAACCCATGATTTCCATGATCACTGTTAAACATGGGAGATAATCATGTTACTGCTCCCTTAATTTTAGCAAGCACTTAAAGCAATAATTTGAAAATCTGATTTCATTAAAAAGTATTTTAATTATCAAAACCAAAATAAAACCCTTTCACCAAAAATATTATCTTTAAAATATTTTCCATAAAAACGAAAAAGGATATTTATTATCTTTATAAAAATATAATCTTTTCCTTAAAAAGATTTTCCTTAAAATCAGATTTTACCTTAAATAAAACGGTTACCTAGTATCTAGGCATAAAATACTCAAACGACATATTTAACCGTTATACTGCTTCATCCTAAGTCTAGTTCCTTTTAATAGTTAGTTCCTTTAACTTAATACAGCGCTAGTTCGTCTGTTCCTTACAAAGGAACAAACGCTCATTCTCATTCTAAATTGCTATAGTTCCTTACAATTCTTACTCGTTCCTTTACATTGGAACTAGAAACAAAAAGCCTCTCTTTAGTCTTCTTGCTCCAATGCTGCTCCTTTCATTGATACCTTAAAAAATCATTCACTTAACAACTTGTTAGTCCAATACTTAGTTTGCATCTTTGTTCCTTTGTCATCATCAAAACTAGGGTTCAACAGAATGAACAGACTGAACTGAATGCAAATGGGAGAGATGGAGAGGTGAATGAAGTTGCTGAAATGGTGCATTTGGAGCTAGAGGGGGGCGGGGAACCTCTCTGCATCCAAATGGATATAGTTCTTTGCTGGAATGTTAAGGGACTTAACATGGCTAGAAAACAAGCTGATGTTAGAAACTATATTAACAAATTCTCTGTTGGCCTTGTAAGTCTCCTAGAGACCAAGGTGAAGGTTTCCAATTTAGGGAACCTTTACCAAAGGATGTTCTCAGGTTGGTGTTTTACCTCCAACTCAAGTTATCATAAAGGTGGCAGGATCATTGTAGTATGGAAGGCTGGGAGTTTCAACATAAACATTGTAAGTGCTTCTAGTTAGTATATTCATTGTTATATGCAACCATTGAGTGGTATTGCTGGATTTTTTTGTACGTTTATATATGCATTTAATGATAATAAAGGGAGAGAAGAGTTATGGAGTGATTTGAGAAGCTTAAATACTCAGGATGCTTGGGTAATTTGTGGAGACTTGAATTGTGTCCTGAATCCTGATGAAAGAATTGGGAATGTCATTAGAGAGGGTGAAATAAGAGCAATCAGGAAGTGTATGCAAGAATGTGAGCTAGCTGATATAAAGAGTGTGGGGAATTTGTTCACTTGGAACAATAAACAAGAAGGAAGGCAGAGGATGTACTTTAAGCTGCATAGAGTCATGGCCAATCCTAGATGGTCAGATTTATTCTCTCATCAGTTGAAGTTTGCTTTCAAGATGAAGGTGAGTTAGATCACTCACCTGCTTTACTTACATTCAATCCTAGAGAAAATAATGGTTTGAAACCATTTAAATATTATACAATGTGGTAAAGGGGACCACAATACATGGAAATAGTATAGAGGGTATGGAATTCTAGTATACAAGGGACCAAGATGTTTGTGGTACTGAAGAAATTGAGAGCAGTCAAGGCTGAGCTGAAAGTTCTGAATAAGCAAGGCTTCTCTGAGTTACATGTGGTAGAAACAGCACCATATCATGAAATGATAGCATCACATCAGCTTATGCATCAGTATCCTGGTAATGTGCAGTATGCAAATGCTAAACTATTGGCTGTCAAGGAATATACTCAGAAGCATCAAGCTGATGTAGATTTCTTGAAGCAGAAGGAAAAAGTGGATTGGCTAAAACATGGTGATGAAAATACAGTTGTTTTTCATCAAAGTATAAAGGCCAGAAGGCTGAAAAATCATGTTTGTAGCATTTGTGATGAAAATGGGAACTGAGTAGATAATTCTATGGAGGTAGCTGATGCCTTTTTGAATTACTACACAAAATTGCTAGGCACAACTGAGCCTAGACAAGTTGTTTTGACACAGGTGATAGAATGTGGACCATGTGACAAATGAGCACACACTAATCCTTGAAGCACCTTATACATCAGAAGAAATGAGGAAGGCTTTAATGGCTAATCTTGGTTCCAAATCACCTGGACCAGATGGCTTTTGAGCTTACTTTTATAGAGATGCATGGGAGATGGTTGGAAGTGATGTGGTGGAAGCTGTATTGGATATTTTACATAGTGGTAAAATGTTGAAAGAGTTGAACACAACAACAATCACACTGATACCTAAGGTCCAATGCCCAAAGAGTGTGAAAGAATTTAGACCTATATCCTGCTGTAACACGATATATAAGTGTGTTACTAAGGTCATTTGTGGGAGGTTGAGACAACTTTTACCAGATCTCATAATGGAAAATCAATGGGGTTTTGTGCATGGCAGGTTATTGTGCACAATATCATGGTGGTACAGGATTTAGTGAAGAATTATGGGAAGAAAAAGGCTGCTCCAGGGTGTATACTGAAGATAAATATCCAGAAGACATATGATATTGTCAATTGGGACTTTTTGAGGGAAATGTTAGTAATATTAAAGTTCCCAGAGAGATTTATTGGATTAATAATGGATTGTGTGAGTACCCCTATGTTTTCATTGATGATAAATGGGTCTATGGAGGGATTCTTCAAGTCAGCTAGGGGTTTGAGACAGGGAGATCCCATGTATCCCCTATTGTTTGTCAGATGTATGGAATACCTATCTAGGGTACTGCACAAGATGAGTGCCTTGGACAAGTTTCAATTTCATCCAAAATGCAAAGGCATGAGATTGACTCATATGTGCTTTACGGGTGATTTGATATTATGTTGCAAAGGGAGTATGCTTCCATTTATTTGCTTCTTGGGGCTTTCAAATTATTTGCAAACACTTCTGGCTTGAAGGCCAATACACAAAAATCTGCAATGTACGTATGTGGTATGCAAAAGCAGGATGTCCAAAGGATTCAGTTAGCATCAGGTTTTGCAAGGAGTTATTTACCTTTTAAATACCTTGGTGTTCCAATTTGTTCCAAAGGGTGTCAGCAGCTCGATGTGAAGTGTTGATTGACAAGATGACATCTAGAATACGTGTCTGGAGCACAAGATATCTCTCATATATGGCCAGATGTAATCAGATAAATTCAGTACTCATCAGCTTACACCTATACTGGGCCCAAGTGTTTATACTACCCCATAAAGTGCTTGAAGAGGTTACTAAAATATGCTGGGCTTTTCTTTGGAGTGGCCAGCATTTTAGTTCCAAACATGGGCTTGTAGCTTGGGAGCAATTGTGCAACAATAAAGATTCAGGTGGATTGGGATTCAGGGATGTGAAATTGTGGAATGTGGCTTGTTTAGGAAAATATGTATGGGCAATTTCTTCCAAGCAGGACAATGTCTGGATTAAGTGGATTAATGCAGTTTACCTTAGGTTTGAAGATTGGTGGGAGTACAAGGCAAAGGCAGAGGCAGAGGCAAGCTAGTATGGGAAGAAAATATGTGCAGTCAAGGAGCAAATGAAGACTAAATACACAAGTGAAGAGCTGGTAAGAATGATGACTCTATCTAGGGTATTTAGGAGACAATGAAAGGTGCAAAGCCTAACACTGAATGGTCTAAATGTGTGTGGAATCGTCTGAGCATTCCTAGACACAGATTCATTCAGTGGCTTTCAATGCAGGGGAGGCTGCAAACAAAAGCCAGGTTGGCACAGATAGGAACACTAGTACAAAGTTGGTCTAAGGTAACATGTATGAGGTAACACTTTTCAAAATTCATGTTTGTCGAATATGTATGTAACACCTTGGTAACACTGAATCAATATGTAACACTTTTTTATAAGTAACATTTTGAAGTAGCACTTTTTCAATTAAGGTAACATTTTAATGTAACACTTTCAGATAGGTAACATCTTTAGGTAACACTTACATATTGGTAACATTTTAAGGTAACACTTTAGGATAAGTATTTTTTTAAGAGTATAAAAATAATTCTAGTATTACACTATGATTTTTTAAATTACTTCGTAATATCTCTTATAGGAGCAACGTACTTAACAAACTCATCTTCTCTCAACAAAAAAAAAGTCATCTTAAATCAATTGAGGGCTGATCCCAAAATTATTGTTGGCGCTTAATCAGCCGTCAAAGAGAATTAAACTCCAAAAAAACAACATTTACTTTATTTTCAATTCTAATTACAAAGTAATGCTGCTTAGGTTTCAGTGTTTCACCACTGCCTCCTTCTTCGTTTCAGTCAGACTCGCTCGCTCTCCTTCTTCATTCATATAACTGGCTTATTTTAAAAGCGTTTATTAATTATAATTATTAATTAAATTATTTATTGGATATCCTCATTTTATTTTATTTGGAATGTGAATATTGATCTGTTATGTTTTAATATATTTATTATTTTACTTTTATGAAGTTATTACTAACAATATTGTTATTATATATTTTCGATTTCAATATTTGTTGAGTAGTATTTACCCAAAATACGAAATCAAATTGTTGTTTTTATCAATTTGGGCCGGTTTCCCCGATCCCTTTGTTTTCCCTTGTTGGTTCATTTGAGAACCCAAAACCGAAACACCCCCTAGGCCCTATCCTTGTCGGTCAGCTAAACCCAAATAAACCCCCCAAACCCCGCTTTCTTTCTGACCCTGAAACCCTTTCTCTCCTTTCACACACTCTCTCAAACCCTCGTCTCTCTCCTTTGCCTCGCCGGTGTGCGCTTACCCACCGCCAGTTGCCGGTTCTTGGACCGGAGCTCTGTCGTGTCCTATTCCTTCCTCGCTCCTTGCATCTCTCTCATTCCTCCGTGTTGCTGTTGGTGCTGCTTGTTTTTCGTCGCATCTATCTCTTTTTTCTTGTGGTGGTGTTTCTCCTCTGTTGTTCTTGCCTCTACTACTACTGTCCTTTCTCTCCTCTCACATCTATTGTTGTCCTGTTCCACGATCTTCTCTCACCTCTGCACCGTTGTTGCCATTGTTGTTGTTGCTTGTGTGCCGCTGGTGCTGCCGTGGCTCTACACCTCCTTCCTCTCGCTGGTTACGCAGCTCGTGGCCGGTGGTGGTGCCGCCATCGAGCTTCTTCGTCTATTGTTGGTACTAATTGGCTTTGGTTTATGATAAAACTAAGTTGCTAATAGTAGAATAACAAACTAGTATAAACCCTCACTGTGCATTCTTTCTCTTTCTCTTAATTGTTAATAGGGCTAAATTTTACTTGTACTACTAAAGTTGAAAATATTTATAATTGAAAATATTAATGTTGTTGTATTGGATTGTTCTTATTTGTAACAGAATTGAAGATTTTAATGTTGTTGTTGTATTGGGTTTTTTATCTGGTTAATTTAAATTCTTCCATGCGATAATTATCTATCAAAATGTGCTATGCAAACCGTGACTTGTGGGTAGTAGAAGAGGTTGCATACCTGCTGTTGGACTGGAGATGGATGATAAGTTGACAACATGGAGCTCTTATATTGTGTACACAGCATTGCTATCTATAGATTTTCTGGAGTTTTGCAGAGTAAGCTTTTCTAAGACAATGACAAACATGAATATGACTACTTTAATCTACACCTTGTTTGGATCTAGTTGTTTATTCACCATTTGTTTCTGGTTCCATAAACAACTGAAAAGTAGATTAGAAGGTTTAATCCACTTTCTCTAGCTGTAAAATCAATCTGTAACTAGTTGATGATATGCTTATCGGAAGTCATTTGCTTAGGTCATAATATTTTCTTTCTATTTAAGTTATCCAGCTCCAAGTGGTTTGGCTAACTATTGAGCTGCCTCTAATACCACGTAGTAATTCTTGTTGTCTTTTTTTCCTTGTATAAATTGCGGACCCTTGCTTATGGATCTAACTTTTGTGATATTAGCAATGAGACAACCTTCCTGTAATACAAAGCTGTCATTGTTGGAGATAGCTCCCTTTCCTTTCTAGTGTTATGAAGTATTAACTATTTGTAGCTGTTTAAGAATTCAATCTCTAACTGTAGTTCACTACTTTATAGAATCTTCTGATTTCACAGTTCACAGTTGTTCTGATGGAATGTCTTGTGTGTTTTGTGCAGTCTCGCCTTTTTGGTGTGTCTCTTCTCATTGCGGGGCATAATTAAAAATGGACTAAGCTTGTAAGTTAAAATTTCACTGGAACAGTTTACTGAATTTGTTTTTTATTAAATTCTACCTTATCCGTAGTCTTGGTGCTTTTGGTGTTCGTCTATCAGAAGCTTGAACCTTCTTATATTTGCTGTGTAGATACTATACAGATCCTTCTGGTACATTTTTGCAGTGTAGTGCAAAGGCTATTGTTTATGGTTCTGTACCTCCTTTTTGTATGGAAGTTAGAACTTGGTAACGTAGTATTTAATGTATTTGCCATCATTAGGGTAGCTACTACCTAGCAAGGTTATACATGGAGCACGATTGAAGCCTCTCAGTCACATCATATGATGCATGAAGCTCATTTCTGTATATAATTGGTTTTTTGTCCTTTTATATGATCTCTTATCATTTCAAGGTTATTTGATTTAAGAACCTGTTTGCTTTAACATTAAGAATTGATACCATTTTAATTTCAAATTATTTGGTCTATATGCTTGTTTAATTTCAAATTATCATCTTTGAATACTTTATCATCTTTCAAATTTGATGTATAAATTGTTTGAAAACTAAAAGGGGGATAGTGGTGTCGTTTAGGCCTTTGTAACGCAGTAATCAAATTAGCTTTTTTCAAATTTGATGTGGCTAAGAATAGTATTGAACTACAATGTTCATCTCTGTAATTCTTCTCCACTAACATTCATATGAATTTGGCTTTTGCTAGAGCATCAAATGTTCCTCAAGAGACTAGGCTTGTGTTAAATAATGAACTTTCATCTCTATTACTCTTCTCTGTTATCATAAAAGACTTTGAAGATCTTTTTTTGTTCTTACTGCAGGATGATGAAGATAATGGCATGATGCTTCGGAAAACATGCATGTATGGATAGAATGATGGAATAGAAGACGAAAGAAAGAAATGCCCTAAAGATTGATTTAGGTTTATTTTGAGTTATAATTATTATTTTTGGGATTTTAGATCACCTATTTATATTTGATGCAATAGTATATTTTCAATTGATGATTACTACTCTTTGTCTCATTCTTTACAATGACCGTTGAGTATTTTTACTCATTTATATTTATAATATCATTTTATTTCATCTTCGTTTATTTCTTTTGTAAGTTTTAGTATTATTATCATTGTATATGTGCCGACAAATTAAAAAATATTACTAAGAGACATGTGAAATAGAAGTGTTACTATAAAGCTAGCTAATAAAAAAAGTGTTGCCTAATATCTAGAAAATGTTACATGTACTGACTTAAAATGATACATAACAGCTAATAAAGTGTTACTATAATTCAAGAGATGACATAGAAAATGCTACTATAGATGGAAAAGTGTTACATAAAAATTTATAAGTAACACTGTAAAAATGCTACATTAGTTTTAAAAAAGTGTTACATTAGATAATTTTGAGTAACATTTGAGAAAGTGTAACTTTAGCATTGAAAAGTGTTACCTTAGAGAATAGGTAGCACGGGCAGATGTTTCACCTATAAAAGTGTTACCTATTGCCTAAAGCAACACTTTTAGGCTTTTAAGTAACACTTTTGGGGTGATACTTTAGGCCACTTATGCACTAGTGGAATCAGCAATTGTGATTTATGTTTGTTGTGTGGTACTCAAGCTGAAACTCGTTAGCACCTACTGTTTAATTGTGTGTATGGAAATGCTTGCTTTACTCAGATCAAATAGTGGTTAGAATTCAGAACAAGTGCAATAGAACTAAGTATGATTTGCAGAAGGATTAGAAGAAGCAAACTCTCCAAATTTCGTTAGCATATGATTATGGCTGGCATAGCTGCTGTGGTGTATCAGGTCTGAAACTACTAGCTATTGAGAGCAAGTTGTTCCTAGTATTAGTTGTGCTGTTAGAAGAATTAAAACTGATGTTAAGATGAGAATTACTGTTGTAATGCCTATGAATGTTTCTAGGGAGGAACAGAGGTGGTTTTTAAATTTGTAAGATGATGTAGTATGTTGAACATTTCTTGGCTCAAATGGTCAAAGCTAGTTGGTTTGTTTGGCCATGAGTTGTTTTGGTTGTAACTGGTTTGGATTAATAATATTACACTTAGCAAAAAAAAAAAAAAAATTAAACCCACTTTTTATATACTTCTCCCTTTGGTGTTTATTAGTTACCCACTTTCCTTTTTAGGTTGTCTCTTATTAGTTTACCAACTTCTTTTTTTCTGTTTTTGGAATGGTCCCGTCAATTGTTTGTTATTATCACTCCACCTTTTTTGGCCCACATTTACTCCAATACAATATGCCAATAAATTAATACTTTCTCTTTCCTTTATGACCCACATACCAATTTCTCCTAAAACTTTGTGCCTAAAGAAGCGGTAAACTAATAAAACCTAAGGGACTAATATCTTACCCAAATAAACCAAGTCGAACAACCAAAAAATAAATCTTATATATTTAAGAAAAACATTCAAACTATATGAAGCCAAACTATATATTTAAGAAAAACAGTCAAACTAAATTTGAAGTTGACTGGGCTAATGAGTGTGCGTGGATTTTCTAGAAAATTAGTTAAAGTCAACAAAAAACAGTAGTTAGAGATGCAATTTCATTACTTATACTTATTTATTAAAGTGTTTTTAAATATTATTTGTAAGTATTTTAATATTTCTTATTCACAAAATGGAGGTGAGCTTAGATACAAAGTTTCGTTTTTGGTTTGTTTTACTACTAAGTAATAGTTATACCCAAAATAGCGTGCATACAAAAGTTAGTAATATTTATAGTAGCATATGGGTTAAACGGGGTATCGTGACATGCTGGGTTGAGAACCTTAGCCCAAACTGTAATATCCCAAATTTTTATAACTATTTTATGAAATTTATTTTGTTATAATAAGATTTTATAATTATGAAATTCTGAAAAATAAATTATAATTACAGTAGATGAGAATTTTTTTATGAAACTCGTTTTCTTATTAAATCAAAATTTTATCCTTTAAAATAAAATTTTCGAGATCATATATTTTTTTTAGTAAATCAGATTTTTTCGTCCAAAAATAAAAATAGAGAGAAAAGAAAATTCAGAAAATACAACTTGAGTTGGTTTTGGGAAAGGATTAGATTTTTTGTGAATACTTATCTTTTAGTGAAAACCCTAAATTTATACCTATATATATACCCCAAACACCCAAAAATTCCCACGTAATACACTTTCTTCATTTGTTTGGTAAGTTCTAAATTTCAGATCTAGAATCACCATTGTTACTTTTCGAAGGTTTCAAACAGAAAAATAATATAAAATAATAATTTTTTTAAAACCCGACACCGTGACTCCGGCGACTTGACCGAAGTACGGCACCGGTCTTCTTCTTCTTCTTTCTTCTTTCTTCTTTCTTCTTTCTTCTTTCTTCTTTCTTCTTTCTTCTTCTTTCTTCTTCTTTCTTCTTCTTCTTCTTTATCTTTCTTCTTTTCCTCTCTTTCTTTTGGTTTCTTGTATACAAATGTCGTAAAAAAAAAAAAAAAAAAAAAAAACTGGTCTTGTCATTATGCAGACTTGTGTTAGTATACAAGTTGCTGCGTCACAAAGAGTTTTAAAATTTTTTGAGCTTTGTGCACCTGTCACGCCTTTCTTCAATTTTTTTCTTTTTCTTTTTCCTTTTTTTTTCTTTTCTTTTCAACTTTGGTTATTTAACTCTTTGTTAACTATTTATCTTGTAAACTCTGGTTAATTATTTTTCGAGATATTATATCAAGTGACTAACTGTAGGTAAATATTATTTTTGTTGTAGACGGAAACTTTGTGGAAGGCGATTTTTAGTTGATAATGCTATACTTGGGACGCGTTCGAGGTAATTCACAATGTCCAACAACGCTTAGAATCCCGTTATGAATTGTATGTGCTATATGTAATTGATGTAATTATGTGATTATATGTTAAGTTTGATATATATCATATATGATATGAACAGTAATAGTACTTGTATGACTAAAGTTATGATTATTATTATTAGTACTATTTTCCCTACGTATGATATATATATATACATATATATACATATATATATATGTATTTGCTATTATGGTTGGACTTGTTAATGTAACTATTATACCATCATATTAAGCCTATACTAATATGGATAATGTAATTTAATGGGTACAACTGGTGAATTAGTGATGTTACAAACGATTTTATAAGTTGACATTGTGACTCTATATATGAAGCTATAATGATGGATATACTGGTTATTATGAATTATAGACGTTGATTATTATATTTTATAAGGTGATTACATTGGGAAAAATATTTATTGAGCTAACGATGTTCATGAGCAGTGTTTATTGTGATATTTGATGTGTCATAACTATTAAGATCTATTAATCACGTAAAGTGGACATATTCACTAGTGGAAAAACAAGGAAGGGCTGCGGGCAAAACATCCCTAAGGGCTGCGTTTTTGGCCAGCAGCCCTTTCCATAGCAGCCCTTCAATAGATAAGAAGCCCTTCACAACGAAGGGTTGCGGTTCGGGCCCAAAACTCAGCCCTTCTAAGCTTGAAGGGCTGCGTTTTCGGCTTAAACCGCAACCCTTCTTTAAATGAAGGGCTGCGGTTTTAAGCCTAAACCGCATCCCTATTAAAGTGAAGGGCTGCGGTTTAGGCCTAAAACCGCAGCCCTACACATTCAACTTTTTCTTTTTCAAAAATAAATTAAATCTGCCAAAGCCCCCCCACCCCCCAAAGACCCCACCCAGACCCCCACCCCCAAGCCCCCGCCACCCCACGCCACCACCCCCGCCCCGCACCACCCCGCCACCCCTTGCACCCCCAAGCCCCCCTACCCCCACCCGCCACCCCCCCCCCCCCCCCCGCTACCCCCGCACCCCCAAAGACCCCCCCCACCCCCCCACCCCACCCCACCACCCCGCCCACCAAACCCCCACCCCCAAGACTCCCCCGCCACCCCCAGCCCACCCCCGCCCCCCACCCCCCTTATCCCCCACCCCCGCCACCCCCACCACCCCCACCACCCCCGCCACCCCCCGCCACCTCCCGCCACCACCAAGACCCCACCCCCAAAGAACTCCCCGCCATCCCCACCACCCCCCACCCCCACCCCCGCCACCCCCGTCACCCCCAGCACCCCTGTACCACCAGGCGGCCCCCCGCCACCCCCACTCCCCGTTAGCCCCCGCACCCCCCCCGCCACCCCCCCCCCCCCCCCCGCCACCCCCCGCCCCCCCCCCCTCACCCCCACCCCTACTAGCCCACCGCCACCCCCTTCACCCCCACCCCCGTTAGCCCCCCGCACCCCCATCCCCGCCACCCCAGCCCCCGCCACCTACCCCATCCCCACCCCCGCCACCCCCGCCGCCCATGCCCGGCCTCCTCACCCACACCCCCGTTAGCCCCCTCACCCCCCCGGCCCCCCAAGACACCCCTCGCCACCTCTGCCGGCCCCCTTACCCCCGCCCCCCCCAAAGACACCCCCGCCCACCCCCCACCCCACCCCACTTCCATCCATAACCTCCCTTCGACACAAAAAAAAACCGATCAAATTGCAATAATATATGACAAGTTTTTGAACGTAATAATTAACTTTAAAAAAGTATATATTTAATAATGTAAAAAGTGTACATAGAATTGATACAAGCTAGTAGATGTATCATAAGCAATCATCACAAATGTGGGACGCCAACTTATCCCGAACTTCATTTAATTCGTCTGTGGTGAAGGCCCTCAAACGTGGTGTGTTATTCATATAACCCTTGCAAAACAACCAAGGAATAAACACAAAATATAAGAATTCAATCATTTACCGTATTTAGTAGTAATTAAAAATGACATATACCTTCCCGAAATTCAATCAAAAACAAATGCAAGCCTAAAACTCTACACACTAGTTATATTATACCTTATATTATCATATTGAAAAATAAAATGGAGTGAAATGACTCGAGAAACAAATGCAAGCCTAAGAATCTACATAATAGTTACATTATACCTCATATTATCATGTTCAAAATGAAATTGGTGTTAAATGACGCGATAAGTACGAATTGGACGCGAAAAGGCAAAAATAGGCCAAAAATGCCCTTTTCATTCCCAAAATTCAACCTACAACAATTGCAAACCTAAAAATCTACACATTAGTTAAATTATGCCTCATATTATCATGTTCAAAATGAATTTGGGGTTAAATGACTCGATAAATACGCTTTGGAAGCGTAAAAGGCAAAAATAGGCCTAAGAATGACATTTTCGTTCCCGAAATGGAACCAACAACAAATGCAAGCCTAAAACTCTACACAATAGTTACATTAAACCTCATATTATCATGTTAAAAAAGAATTTGGGGTTAAATGACTCGATAAGTACGAATCGGAAGCGAAAAGGCTAAAATTGGCCTAAAATGCCTTTTCGTTCCCGAAATGCAACCAACAACAAATGCAAGCCTAAAACTCTACATAATACTTACATTATACCTCATATAATCATGTTCAAAAAGAATTTGGGGTTAAATGACTCATATAGTACGAATCGGAAGCGAAAAGGCTAAAATAGGCCTAAAATGACCCGAGAATCAGGTCACATGGCAATGGAATGCCCATCAGCTGATAGTGGCGGAGAGAGTGGAAAGTGTCACAAATGTGGAGAGCATTCCATTGCCATGTGACCTCACTCTCCACATTTGTAACACAGTCCCACCACCACCACCACTACTGCCCCCCCATTGCACTCCATCATTGCCATGTAGCCCTAAAATGACCTTTTCGTTCCCCAAATTCAACCTACAACAAAAAATAAGCCTAAAAATCTACATAATAGTTACAAATTGGAGAAATTACACGGACACTGAGTTTATGTCTCATGATTTATTGACCTTCCGCCGTTTCTTAGGATCCTCAAGTACATGTATCCCTTCCGTGTGATCTACACGCATATAGTTCTCCGACATATTCACATCATCTTCCACACTATTTTCGGGATAGGTAAAAGGGGGAGGTCCTCAAATGCATCATATTCTTCCTCATTATCAACATCACCAATACCGAGGATACTCCTTTTACCAGGTACAACAATTGACCACTTATTATCGCGGGATCGATTACAAAAAAAACTTGCTTAACTTGTGATGCAATTACAAATGGCTCCTCGGTTTCACGTAGACGACTAAGGTCAACAAGAGTGAATCCGCAAGGATCATCTTTTCTTACGCAACGTCTATTATCGTCAACCCACTTGCAACACAAGAGGCAAATATTAAAAGTACAGTAGTCCAGCTCCCATATTTCTTCTATTCGCCCATAATAATTGCTTTCAGCATGTACAGGCGACTTATCCTTCGAGCTTGCGCATTGTGTAGCTGACGCCACAAGTGAAACACCACTATTTTGTTGCGATGTTGACTTCAGATCTTGACGTTCGACCCAAAACGTATACCCATTAATATCATAACCCTCATAAGAGCGTACGGCTTCACAAGGACCAAATGCTAACCACTTGATCAGTTTCAGGAACACTTTCATCCAAATCATTCACTACTCGTTTATGAAACCAATCAATGAAAGTCTTGTTATGCATTTGCGTCAATGCCCTAACTCCTTTTCCAGGATTGCTAACACGTAATTCCTCCATATGTTCATTTAAATAAGGATGGACAGCTGCTACGTGATGCAATACAAATAAGTGAGCTTGTTTACGATTTTCTACGGAAGGTGTGATCAATTTTAAACCAATTGTGCCCTTGCCCTCAAGTCTGCCCTCGTGTCGGGATGTCAGAAGTCCAACAGGATCAACACTAGCAAAATACTCAGCCACAAAATTACTGATCTCTTCACCCACAACCCCTTGAATTATACTACCTTCTAGTTGTGCAGGATTCCGAACTTTATCCTTCAAAGTGCCCATATATCTCTCAAAAGGATAGCACCACCTCAAAAACACTGGACCACACAGCTTAATTTCTCGAACTAGATGGACAATGAGATGGACCATAATGTCAAAGAATGCGGAGGGAAAAAACATCTCAAATTTGCATAGAGTTTCAACTACTCTGGCCTGCAAGGAATCGAGGGTCGACGGTTCTAGGACTTTGCTGCATATTGTATGGAAAAATGAACAAAGTTCGGTAATGGTGTGCCTCACATGCTTTGGAAGTATCCCACGAATTGCAATCGGTAAGAATACTTGCATCATGACATGACAATCGTGAGATTTCATACTCGATAACTTCAATTCACCATTTAAGGTAACAAACCGCTTCATATTCGATGAGTAGCCAGTTGGGACCTTAATGCCATACAATGACTCGCAAAAAATCCGTTTCTCTGCACGTGACATCGTGTAGCAAGCTGGTGGCAAATAATTCTTCTCCGAATCCTCCACCTTCTTTTTACTTTTCTGAGTTTCATCATCAACCCTTTCCTCCACTACTTTCTTCTTCCTTCCGTCCCTTTTCTGAGCCCACAACTCTGGTCGAAGCCCCTGTTTTTCCAAGTAAAGTCGTGACGCCTTAACATCTTTTGTCTTGCCCGGAATATTCATAAGTGTCGCAAGAATAGCTTCACAAACATTCTTCTCTATGTGCATGACATCCAAACAATGTCTGACATTTAGATCTTCCCAATATGGGAGTTTCAAAAAAATGGACTCCTTTTTCCATAATCCCGTAGGTTGATCAACCTCACTAGCAGGTTTACCAAAGATTGTTTCAATGCCCTTCACCTGATTATAAACTTCAGTACCAGTTAATGGTCTATGAGCAACTTCTTCTTCAACCGTCCCATCGAATGCCTTCTTCTTAAACCTATAGGGATGGTCGCATCTGAGGTGCCTTCGTGTGCGCATATACACATGTTTGCAGCCCTTAAGGTATGTAGATTTCATGTCATCTACACAAATTGGGCAGGGTTGTTTTCCTCTCGTCTTATACCCAGATAAGTTCCCATAAGCTGGATAATCTTTCATAGTACAAAAAAGCATGGCACCCAGAGTGAACATCTCATTAGCATACGCATCAAATACTAACACTCCTTCGTTCCACATCTTCTGTAAATCTTCAACAAGCGGCTGGAGGTATACATTAATGTCATTTCCAGGTTGTTTGGGCCCCGATATAAGAAGCGACAGCATCATGTACTTGCGTTTCATGCACAACCAAGGAGGCAAGTTATAAGCCACTAAGACCACTGGCCATGTACTATGCTGCGAACTGAGATTGCCAAAAGGGTTCATGCCATCCGTACGTAATCCAAGCCTCAGATTCCTATCCTCATTACCAAATGCCTTATGCACCCTGTTGATACTTTTCCACTCAGGCGAATCAGCCGGATGCTTGAGCAGACCGTCTTTCTTCCTACGATCTACATGCCACCTCAAATTCTTCGCATCTCCTTTAATTGAGAACATGCGCTTAAATCTAGGTATTATGGGTAAATACCACAACACCTTAGCTGGTGGTCCTTCACTACCTCCAGCTCCTTCACGCTTGTACCTCGACAATCCACAACGTGGACACTCATGTAAATGCTCATACTCATTACGATAAAGCACACAATCGTTAGGACAAGCATGTATCCGCTCGTACTCTAAACCGAAAGGACACATCAGTTTCTTCGCATAATAGTACGACTTTGGCAGTTCATTTCCATCAGGGAGCATATCAGCTAAAACTTCCAACAACGATGTGAAACTAGAGTCCGTCCAACCAGCTTTCGACTTAATGTTGAACAGTGTTATCACCCCGGAAAGTTTGGTGTACTTTGTACAACCTGGATACAACGGCTTTTCAGCAGCCTCAGACATAGACTCAAAAATACGAGGTCGTTTACACGACTGATCTTCAACCTCGTGTATCATCTCATCTACCCAATCCCTATCATCATATGCAAACTCATCATCCAAATTCTCATCCCCGAACTCATCATCCTTCTTTTCTTCACATACATCGTTCATTACTCTAGAGCTTCCTATATACTTCCCCTGCTCACCATGCCAAACCCATACGTGGTATTGAGGCCTAAACCCACGACGAAAGACATGCTCCCTAACCACATGTATACTACTAACCTTGCTCACATTTCTACAATCGAAACAAGGACAATAAAAGTCGACTGCTCCAGAGGATGCTTGATATTGTAATGCAGTTGTACAGAATTCCGAGACCCCTTTCACAAACTCAATCGATTCACGACTACCATACATCCAAGTACGATCCATCTCATTCAAGAAGACCTCTAATAATTAAACACAACCATTCATTATAATGCATCAATCATTATTTAAGTACATACACTCACATATCATCATATCACACACGTATAGAGCAATCTAAGATAGTGACATGTTCAATTGTATGCATGCAGCCGAAGGTCCTTATCACTCCAACCTAACCCATCCTTGGACGTCTAATCTCACTAGTGAATGTGTGCCAACATTTCAATTCTAAGGAAAATCCGGCAGCATTTCCCTACAGTTCTCCAAGTACACAATGTAGATAATTGCTTATCTACATATGTACCCAGAGAACAATGTAGAGAAACGATGAGCCAAGATTTTCCTCAGAATTGAAAAGAAGACACACATTCACCACCTAAGTGAGATCAAACGTCCAAGAATAGTCCCAAACCGGGGACTATTCAAGACTTACTCCTAATGAGTATGTCTTGTACGGGTATCTAGGCATATGATGACAATTCAAACAACTTGTAGATTTCATAGCTAAATTACATTGCGTTTTCATACAATCTCATATCACGAAATATACATACCTTATAAGAAATACATATATATATCAATAAATTATCATAACTTAATCAAATTGAATCACATGACAACTTTGTCTCATCAACAAATTAAATCAAACAAAAAAGACAACGAAATTAAACTAGTTACCTCTTAACACCAATGATAAGCAATGAAGAGAGTAGAGATAGTTGGAACTTTATTTGCCTTCCTAAGCCTCTTCTTCCTACAATTAACAAAACCCACATTGCACATTAATCATTTAATTCAATTAAGAAAAACAAAACTAACTTCAAAACATTAATTCATACTTAACTAAGCAAAAAATTAGCTAAACCCAAGAGCTAGCAATGAAGAAAGAGTAGGGCAGTGGTGGTGGTAGTTGTTGCTGCCGCTTGTGGGTGGTGGCGCTGCGTAGTGGTGGAGGAGCTCCACACCCTAAACCCACTCAAATGGTGGAGAAGAGAAGAGAAAAGAAGAGAAGAGAAGCTAAGAGAAGAGAAGAGAGGTGAAGAAAGAGAAGGGTTGTGGTGGTGAAGCAATGTGGGTGCTCCGGCGTCAGGGCTCCGGTGATGGGGTGTTAGGGTTAATCTGCGAGTGAGTGAGAGGGAGGGAGGGGTTTTCCGCTCGTCAAATGCGTGTAAGGGAGGGAAATTTAGAAAATATGTCTACCTACTGTGTGTGTGCGCGCAAAACTGGAGATATGGGATGGGATCAGAAGGGCTGCGGTTAGTCAAGAAAACGCAGCCCTTCGTTTATGAAGGGCTGCAGTTTTCAGGCTAACCGCAGCCCTTTATTAGTAGGGTTGCGGTTAGCCTCAAAACCGCAGCCCTTCATACTGCATGAAGGGCTGCGATTTCTTGTTAACCGCAGCCCTTCAATAAAAGGGCTGCGGTTTCCAAAGAAACTGCGGCCCTTCATACAAGAAGGGCTGCGTTTTTAATAAAACGCAGCCCTTCTTATTGAGGGAATTATCCTGTGGACTTGGATCCTCCATAGGTGATGAACAGTACTTGATTTTTTTTTATTCTGTTACAACTATGTTATCGTCTTCCTCCTAATACTATTGGTGCGCGTTGCGGATACCCATTAGATTAGTGAGGGGTGTGCACACTAGGGACATTATGCAAAACGATATTGGCCATTTCCCTTAATTTATTTGGGTGACGACCCATGTTGAAGTAGGTGGTTATTGGGATTAGTCCCGGCCTACTGACGTTCGATTCCCCTCTAATAATTAAATTTGATGTTGTGTGACTCATATAAACTTGGAGTATTTAAATTGGCTAAGTGTATTATATACTTGTCTGTATTGTATTATACTTGTCTGTATGTTATAAAAACTATTTTTAAAATATATCTATTATTATTTTACGGGATGGAGTTGTAATTACTTAGCATTCGCTAATTTTTGTGTATTTGTTTTTTTTGTTCGTTTCCTATTTATATTGTGCAAGTTGGTGAAAGGGACTACGTTGCAGGAATGAGCGTATTTATAGTTTTAAGTTCACTAGTTTAATAAATATTATAGTACTGTTATTTGGGATTGTTTAGTTTTTAATTGGTTTAAGTTAGACAATTTAGATTGGTTTTATTTTAACAATTTGGATTGTAAGTTAAATTTTATTTTAGTAATTAGCCTTGCATTTATTTTTAACAATAGATACGGTGGTAACACCCTAATGGTTTGGTCAGATATTTAAATGAAACGTGAATGTTTTATAAAGTTTATGAACCAAAGTTTTGGGGTGTTACAAATTGGTATCAGAGCTTAGGTTATAATAAATTAATATAAATTAGGAAGTAGTAAAATGTTTTACATAATTATAAGTCTAAGGTTAAATAATATAGGAATTAAATAATAAACATTAAAATAAATTGTGAGAGTGGGATCGAAAAGGGTTTATGTGTTTTAATGTGAGAGCACTTATTTAAGTTACTTATTAATTGTTTATTTTCTTGTCTTTATTTTTCTGTATGTGTTTAGATGGCAAGATGTCGACTCACTGCAAGAATAAAACTTATGTGCAAAACCCTGTATGGATGAATAGTTGTAGTAATACCAATGCTAATGTGCAGGAATTGTATGCAAACCTATCAAGTATACACTAGATCTCGTAGGAGAACTTTTGAACAAATGGCTGAAACCCCTAAACAACTGCTTGAGAGGCTGAGATCTCTTGAACAACTTTCCCAACGTATGGGTTTAGTGCTACAAAACCAGTTAGGGAATAATGGTGGAGAGGACCCACAAGCTGCTATGGCAAAAAAATTAGCAACCCTTAAACCTCCAATTTTTGTAGGAAAGGAAGACCCCTTACTCTTAGAGAACTGGCTAAGAGACTTTGATAAGTTATTCACTGCTACTGGGACACTTGAAGCTCAAAAAGTAGACCAAGCTACCTTTTATTTGAGGGAGGATGCAGACACTTGGTGGGAGAGTCAAGGACCTATTGTTAGAGCTCAGGAAAACTTTAATTAGGATGCTTTTAAGGTTGCTATTAAGGATATATTTTTCCTTGAACATATTAGGAGGCAGAAATACAATGAGTTGACTAGATTTAACTAGGGAGGTACTATGTCTGTGCAAGAGTATGTCCAAAAGTTCAATGAGTTGGCTAGATTTTGTCCTACTGTTGTGCCAGAGGAGAGAGCCAAGGCTCAAAAGTTTGAGGATGGGTTAGCATTTAGAATTCAGACCAGACTTGGAGGAGCAACTTCTGCAACTTTTCAGAAGGCTTATGCTAAGGCTTCTAATATTGAGAGAATTCTGTGGCGTGAAGAGGAAGTTATGGGGAGGAATAAGAGAAAAGACCCACCTAACAACCAAAATGACCATGGGAATGACAAGAAACCTCGATATGGGGGTAACAATAACAATAATGGGGGCAATAATCATAATAATGGTGGTGGTAATTATCAAGGAAATCATAGCAATTACCAAGGTCAAGGGAGATCAAACCAGCAAGGATCCCGTACCCAGAACCCTACTTGTAGGAAGTGTAATAAAAGCCACCCAGGATTTACCTGTCAAGGAGACCCAATAACTTGCTATGCTTGAGGAGAGAAAGGGCAGAAGGCTAATCAGTGTCCTAAACGTCAGAATAATGGACAGAATGGGAACAATGGGGGGAATAAGAATGGTCATGGGCCTAGTCAGAACCAGAACAACAACAACCGTCCCTATAACAATAACAACTCCCAGGGTCAAGTTTCGAATGCTCAAGGAGAGAACAATACTCAGCATAATGGCCAGAATAACAACCGAGCAAATGGAGGGAACAACAATCAGAATGGCAATGGAAATGGCGCTCGAGGCATCAATGGAAGAATCTATGTTATGAACCAGATTGAAGCAGATACCAATGCCAATGTTGTGACGGGTACTTTCCTCGTAAACTCTAACCCTGCTTATTTGCTTTTTGATTCTGGGGCGTCTCATTCTTTCATAGCTAGTTCATTTGTAGAAAAGTTATGTCTAAAACCCTCAAGCTTGCGTCAAACTTTCATAACCATACCTTCAGGAAAAGTAGTTCCTTGTAGTTCCCTATACCAAGACATACCCATTACCATATTAGGATATGATTTGCCTGCTGATCTTATTCAGTTTGACCTACCCGACTTTGATGTAATATTAGGGATGGATTGGCTTGCTAAGTATAGGCCTCGGATAGAGTGTCATACCCAAAAGGTGTCTCTTAGGGGGCCAAAGGGAAATAGAATATCCTATCAAGGAATTGTTTCTAAACCTGGAGTACATGTCATTCAAAACCTATATTAGGAAGGGCTACCCCATCTATTTGTGCCATGTGAAAGATGTGAGTGTGGAGGATGGAGAAATATCTCAGATACCTGTGGTGAGAGAATTCCAAGATGTTTTTTCTAGAAGAAATTCCGGGAATGCCGCCAATGAGAGAAATGGATTTTAAAATTGACCTAGTGCCTGGGACTGAAGCTATTTCTAAGGCACCATATAGGATGGCACGTGCAGAGATGCAAGAGTTGAAAGTACAATTGGAGGAATTGTTGGAGAAAGGGTACATTAGGCCAAGTGTTTCACCTTGGGGAGCACCAGTGTTGTTTGTTCGAAAGAAGGATGGAACCTTGAGGTTGTGTATTGATTACAGAGAGTTGAATAATGTGACAATAAAGAATAAGTACCCATTGCCTAGAATTGAGGATTTATTTGATCAACTTAAGGGTGCTGGAATATTCTCTAAGATTGATTTGAGGTATGGGTATCACCAATTGAGAATTGCGGAGGAAGATATACCAAAGACGGCATTTCGTACGAGGTATGGGCATTATGAGTTCACAGTGATGCCATTTGGACTTACTAATGCACCTGCAGCATTTATGGACCTTATGAATAGGACATTTCAGCCGTATTTGGATAGGTTTGTGGTGGTGTTTATTGATGATATATTGGTGTATTCGAAGGACAAAGAAGAGCATGAAGGTCATTTAAGGAGAGTTTTGGAGATACTTCGAGAGAAAAAGTTGTATGCTAAGTTATCCAAATGTGAGTTTTGGCTTGAGAAAGTAGCATTTTGGGTCATGTGATTTCAAAAGAAGGCGTTGCAGTAGATCCATCAAAGATACAAGCAGTGACAGAGTGGGCAAGACCTAGTAATGTGACAGAGATTAAAAGTTTCTTAGGACTTGCTGGCTACTATAGGAGGTTCGTGCGAGATTTTTCAAAAGTAGCTCAACCTTTGACAAATTTGATGAAGAAAACAACTCGATTTCAGTGGGATGAGAAGTGTGAGAAAGCTTTCTAAGAATTGAAGCAGAGACTTACTTCAGCATCAGTTTTGACGTTACCATCTGGATTAGAAGGTTTTGAGGTGTATAGTGACGCTTCTAAGAATGGGTTAGGATGTGTATTGATGCAACATGGTAAGGTGGTGGCATATGCTTCGAGACAACTTAAGCCTTATGAACATAATTACCCTACTCATGATTTAGAGTTAGCTGCGGTAGTGTTTGCATTGAAAATTTGGAGGCATTATTTGTATGGTGTATCATGTAAGATTTTCACTGATCATAAAAGTCTGAAGTATTTATTTACTCAGAAAGAGTTGAACATGAGACAGAGGAGATGGCTTGAACTCATTAAGGATTATGATTTGAAGATATTGTATCATGATGGTAAAGCGAATAAAGTTGTTGATGCGTTGAGTAGGAAGACTAGTCATATGGTGAACATGATGGTGTTGTCTAAGAGATTGTGTGAAGAATTCAGGAGAATGAGTTTAGAAATCATGAAGCAAGGGCAAGTGAAAGCTCAATTGAATGCACTATGTGTGCAACCCACCTTATTCGATGAGATTTGTGGGAAGCAAGGAAATGATGAGTGGATGGTGAAGATCAGGAAAATGAAAGAAGATGGAGTTACCACTGAGTTTGACATCGATGAGAATGATGTTGTGAAGTACAAGGGAAGATGGTGTGTTCCTAAGGATGAGGAGTTAAAAAGAAAGATTTTGGAAGAAGCTCATAATACGCCATATTATGTGCATCCTGGAGGAGATAAGCTCTATAAGGATTTGAAGCAGCATTTTTGGTGGAAAAAAATGAAGCGTGAAGTTGTCGAGTTTGTTGCAAAGTGTTTGACGTGTCAGAAAGTGAAGATTCAGCATATGAGACCTGGTGGAATGATGCAACCTTTAGAGGTGCCGAGTTGGAAATGGGAGTCTATTTCAATGGATTTTGTGATGGGATTACCACTTACTAAGTCAGCAAAGAATGAGATATGGGTTATTGTGGATCGCTTGACAAAGTCGACCAGGTTCATAGCAATGAAGGATACTTGGAGTATGCAGCAATTGGCTAGTGCATATGTACGAGAGGTTGTGAGACTGCATGGAGTACCAAAGGATATTGTTTCAGATAGAGACTCGAGATTTTTGACCAAGTTCTGGGAGAAGTTACAACAAGCATTTGGGGCACTACTCAAGTTTAGTATAGCTTTTCACCCTGCAACAGATGGGCAGACAGAGAGAACAATTCAAACTTTGGAGGATATGTTGAGAGCATGCGTGATAGACTTTGGAGGATCTTGGGATGATCATTTGCCAACTATAGAGTTTTCGTATAACAACAGTTATCACTCAAGCATAAAGATGGCACCTTATGAAGCATTGTATGGGCGGAAATGTAGGAGTCCTTTGTTTTGGAGTGATATAAGTGAGACGATGACTTTAGGGCCAGAGATGATTAAAGAAACAACGAAGCAAGTTAGGCTTATTCAGGAGCATATGAGGGCAGCTCAAGATCGACAAAAGTCTTATGCAGATCAAAATAGAAGGGAGATGGAATTTGAGGTTGGGGAGAAGGCTTTGCTGAAAGTGTCACCAACAAAGGGAGTCATGAGATTTGGTTGGAAAGGGAAGTTGAGTCCGCGTTATATTGGACCATATGAGATCTTGGAGCGAATCGGGGAAGTAGCCTATAGATTAGCCTTACCAATAGAGTTAGCCAATGTCCATAATGTCTTTCATGTGTCTCAACTTCGAAAATATGTCCATGATTCTACCCATATCATTCAACCTGAAACCATTGAACTAGATGAGACCTTATCCTTTGAACAACGCCTAGTTAGGATCCTTGATACCAAAACGAGAAGTACCCGGAACAAGGCGGTGAAATTAGTCAAGGTGTTATGGTCAAGTCAAACCTCTGAAGAGGCTACATGGAAGCCGAAGAAGATATGAAAAACCGATATCACGAACTCTTTCAGCAGGTACGTTTGAGTTTCGGGGACGAAACTCTTTAAGGGGGTAGAATGTGATACTGACTTTTGTTTTCATATTAGCAGCAAGAGTTAACATTAAAGTTCGAGGACAAACTTCATTTAAGGGGGAGTAGATGTAATATCCCAAATTTTTATAACTATTTTATGAGATTTATTTTGTTATAATAAGACTTTATAAATATGAAATTATGAAAAATAAATTATAATTACATTAGATGAGATTTTTTTTATGAAACTCGTTTTCTTATTAAATCAAAATTTTATCCTTTAAAAATAAAATGTTCGAAATCATATTTTTTTTTAGTAAATCAGATTTTTTCGTCCAAAACGAAAAATAGAGAGAAAAGAAAATTCAGAAAATATAACTTGAGTTGGTTTTGGGAAAGGATTAGATTTTTTGTGAATACTTATCTTTTAGTATAAACCCTAAATTTATACCTATATATATACCCCAAACACCCAAAAATCCAACGTAAAACACTTTCTTCATTTCTTTGGTAAGTTCTAAATTTCAGATCTAGAATAACCATTGTTACTTTTCCAAGGTTTCAAATAGAAAAATAATATAAAATAATAATTTTTTTAAAACCTGACACCGTGACTCCGGCGACTTGACCGGAGTACGGCACCGGTCTTCTTCTTCTCTTTTCTTCTTTCTTCTTCTTTCTTCTTCTTTCTCTTTCGTCTTCTTCTTTCTTTCTTCTGGTTTCTTGTATACAAATGTCGTACAAAAAAAAAAAAAAAAAACTGGTCTTGTCATTATGCAGACTTGTGTTAGTATACAAGTTGCTGCGTCACAAAGAGTTTTAAAATTTTTTGAGCTTTGTGCACCTGTCACGCCTTTCTTCGATTTCTTTCTTTTTCTCTTTCCTTTTTCTTTCTTTTCTTTTCAACTTTGGTTATTTAATTCTTTGTTAATTATTTATCTTGTGAACTCTGGTTAATTATTTTTCGGGATATTACATCAAGTGACTAACTGTAGGAAAATATTATTTTTGTTGTAGACGGAAACTTCGTAGAAGGCGACTTTTAGTTGATATTGCTATACTTGGGACGCGTTCGAGGTAATTCACAATGTCCATCAACGCTTAGAATCCCGTTATGAATTGTATGTGCTATATGTAATTGATGTAATTATGTGATTATATGTTAAGTTTGATATATATTATATATGACATGAACAGTAATAGTACTTGTATGACTAAAGTTATGATTTTTATTATTAGTACTATTTTCCCTACGTATGATATATATATATATATATATATATATATATATATATATATATATATATATATACATACGTATTTGCTATTATGGTTGGACTTGTTAATGTAACTATTATACCATCATATTAAGCCTATACTAATATGGATAATGTAATTTAATGGTTACAACTAGTGAATTAATGATGTTACAAACGATATTATAAGTTGACATTGTGACTCTATATATGAAGCTGTAATGATGGACCTATTGGTTATTATGAATTATAGACGTTGTTGATTATATTTTATAAGGTGATTAAATTGGGAAAAATATTTATTGAGCTAAAGATGTTCATGAGTAGTGTTTATTGTGATATTTGATGTGTCATAACTATTAGGAAAAATGGACTGGAATAATCCCACCTTTGGCCGATTTTCCAATAATAATCCCACCTTTGGATTATTCTGGAATAATCCCACCTTTGCTTACTAAATCGATTTTTTGGTCCCAACAACCTGTAACTTGGCAAACCGGTAACTCCAAGTTAGTTTTCCCTCCTAAACCCCGCCCCAGCCACCGGACCCCTCCCCAAAGAACCGGGCCCCTCCCCAGCCACCGGGCCCCCACCCCTCTTTTTCCCGTCGCCACTTTTCTCTTCCTCATGTCTCTTTCCTCTTTCTGCGTCTCTCTTTGCGGATTTCAAGGTGGTGCGAATGGTGGAGATGATGGTGCGAATGGTGAGATGATGGTGGTGAGATGGTGCGAATGGGAGGGTGGGGGAGATGATGGTGCGAATGGTGAGATGATGGTGGTGAGATGGTGCGAATGGGAGGGGGTGGGGGGATGATGGTGCGAATGGTGAGATGATGGTGGTGAGATGGTGCGAATGGGAGGGTGGGGGGGAGATGATGGTGCGAATGGTGAGATGATGGTGGTGAGATGGTGCGAATGGGAGGGAGGGGGCTGCGAATGGTGAGATGGTGCGAATGGGAGGGGGTGGGGCGCGAAAGGGAATGGGGGGAGGGGGGGGGGGGAGGGGGGGGGTGGGGGTGGGAAGCAACAGTGGGGTGGGGTGGGGGTGGGGTGGGGCAACAGGGAAAAGGGCTGGTAACTTGTTATTACCGGTCACTTTGTTCTTGGGACCAAAAAAACGATTTACTAACCAAAGGTGGGATTATTCCAGAATAATCCAAAGGTGTGATTATTATTGGAAAATCGGCCAAAGGTGGGATTATTCCAGTCCATTTTCCCTAACTATTAAAATCTATTAATCACGTAAAGTGGAAATATTATTGAGGGAATTATCCTGTGGACTTGGATCCTCCATAGGTGATGAACAATACTTGATTTTTTTTATTCTGTTACTACTATGTTATCGTCTTCCTCCTAATACTATTGGTGCGCGTTGCGGATACCCATTAGATTAGTGAGGGGTGTGCACACTAGGGACATTATGCAAAACGATATTGGCCATTTCCCTTAATTTATTTGGGTGACGACCCATGTTGAAGTAGGTGGTCAATGGGATTAGTCCCGGCCTACTGACGTTCGATTCCCCTCTAATAATTAAATTTGATGTTGTGTGACTCATATAAACTTGGAGTATTTAAATTGGCTAAGTGTATTATATACTTGTCTGTATTGTATTATACTTGTCTGTATGTTATAAAAACTATTTTTAAAATATATCTATTATTATTTTACGGGATGGAGTTGTAATTACTTAGCGTTCGCTAATTTTTGTGTATTTGTTTTTTTTGTTCGTTTCCTATTTATATTGTGTAGGTTGGTGAAAGGGACTACGTTGCAGGAATGAGCGCATTTATAGTTTTAAGTTCACCTAGTTTAATAAATATTATAGTACTGTTATTTGGGATTTTGTTTAGTTTTAAATTGGTTTAAGTTAGACAATTTAGATTGGTTTTATTTTAACAATTTGGATTGTAAGTTAAATTTTATTTTAGTAATTAGCCTTGCATTTATTTTTAACAATAGATGCGGCGGTAACACCCTAAAGGTTTGGTCAGATATTTAAATGAAAAGTGAATGTTTTATAAAGTTTATGAACCAAAGTTTTGGGGTGTTACACAAACCCACTAATTTAGTGTCGGATTCATGTTGAGTTTGTGGGCCTCGTCAATTTTTGCCACCTCTAGCTATATGCAATAAAAAAAAGGCAATATACTTATACAAGTGACTTGTTTATAAATGGTTTAATTAGGAGATTTCCTCTAAAACTCTAAATCTAAATGTCATATTATTTGGGCCTGATTGAATTGTATGTATACATCATGCTTTTGTAATTAAATGTTACACTTGGACTTTCACAATATTTTATTACTAATCATTATTATAAGAGTTGATATTTTGAAAATTGACACCGGGATAAATCCAACATATTTACAATAATACTTAATAACATTTGTTTTAATATATTAATATATATGGTGAGGTTGAGGTGGTGGAGTAGTGGTATCGCTTCCCAACTCATATCCCTGAGGTGAGGTATAGGGATCAAACCTCATGGGACTCATTTGAGAATTTCCCCTTATTCCCCTCAAATGAGGCCTTTTATCTTACCTTAAAAAAATATTAATATATATGGTCATATAGTGGAGTATCATACGAATAGTGTCAAATCTATTTACATATAAACGGAACACAATTCTACCTAAGCACATGATAATTAATAGGTGTGATTTTATCTAAAATTATACTTAGTAAAAAAATGCAAGTAACATGTGAGCGTGAACTTGACTTGCCTATCTCTGATTAAAAGTCAAGCCCCTTTGAAGACAACGCCCTAACCCTAGCTGACTTCCCGCTTCTCATGAGACTTGAATCATGCATGCAACTTGCTTGCTGGGTGGAAGATGAAAAGACATATCATACTTCTTTTTTTGACTTGTTGCATGGAATTAGGACCGCACGTTTTTAATGATATTCTACTCATAAATAATTTTGGGAATCAAATTTGCTCGTTTATAATGATATTCTACTCATAAATAATTTTGTGTGAGGTTGTTTCAGTATAATTATGTATATATGTAACCGATTCGAACCAAAAGATGCTAGTGTATTCTAGAGAGAGAAAGAGAAAGAGAAAGAAATGGAAAGAAAAGTAACCCCCTTTGGTCTCCCCTAAGAAACTCAACACAGCCTTCAACAAAGAAGCTTCCTCCCTGACAGCAACTCCCTTGCCTCCCAAGAACCACAAAATACCAGCGTACCTGAGAAAGAGAGAAACGAAGTTTTTAACAAAAAATAAACTTCTCGAACCTAACCAAGTCCCTCCATCGAGTCCCGGCGCTGCCCACCCGGATATGGTTGAGGATAGCGGGTTTCCTTCGCCCCTCCACGGCATGACCCAGAATCAAATTGGACTTTCTTTGGATGAACCGACTACCCCGACCGGCGATGATGGTGGTGCTTTTTCGCTCAGCGCCACCCCCTCTACCTCATATCCAGATAAGTTTTTCTACCTTCTCATCTTTTCTCTTCTATTACTCTTTTTATGCTCTTCTTTTGATCTTAATTATGAATCGAAAATTGGAATTGAGACATATGGAGCACCGCTTCATTTTGTTCTCCTTTTCATGCATGCTCACTCTCCCATTTCTAACAGGATTTTTAATTGGACTATCAATAGGAAGGCCCCTTATAATTCATACTTTCTTATCAGTGTTATATTATTGAGTTTCTTGTATTTGCTGAACATTTTGTATAACAGATTAGACCATAGGTGGTGTTTGCTACTTAATTCTATTTGGTCTAGAAGTTTATGGTATGAAATATTGGTTACATATTACCCCTTTTGCTCCCAGGATAGCCACAACTCTTTATGCTTTTCCTTTAATCAAATTTATGAACCTCAAATAGGATTGGAGATGATTTATGGGCATCTGCTTTATTTTCGTCTCCTTGACACCATTAGATCTATGTTACTAATGTTATTGTTTTTACTAAAGTTTGTTTATGGAACAGTTGACCTTAGATGGTATCTTTGCCTTAGTAATACTTGGTCTGGAATATTTTGTTATACCTATACGATTATGGTTTTCAACTGTTGCTCCCATAATATTATTCAAATGAATGGTGATTTACTAGCTATTCCTTGCAAAATCACTTATATGACTTTTGCTTCTACTTTTAGCGGCGTTATTAGGTCCACAAATTCTCAGTGGGTGATTTTCCATAGTTTCATTGGTTTCATGACCATCAGTATTGTGTCATGTGCTCTAGTTTTTCTTTGGATTTGGATTCTAACTTGGTACATCTATTCTAGGGAATGTTTTCACCATTGTAATGGTCCAGGTGTTGAACTTACAATTAATATGAGAATTTTGGAACAACGCCATCAGGTTATAATTGCTTGGAATTGTTTGGATCAGTTTGATTGCCCTACCACATAATTCCAGTTTCAAGTTTGCACCCTTCTTCTCTATCCCTCGAGCCATAAGCCTAATCAAGCTTATGCACCTAAAATTGAAATTGAGATGTAATTTATTTACTTTGTTCATTATGTTCCCTTGTGTAATTGTATTTCCTAACTGCTTTGTTTTTGTTTCGAAACTAACACAAATGAATCTCTGGAACCGAGTGCTTGACACTCGCTATGGAATCAAGTGCTTGACACTTGCTAAGAATGGTATCGTGATTATGTCACACAAAAACTCAGTTCAACTCCCAAGGAATCTGATTTTATCCATCCGCTATGGCAACTCAATGCTTTTTGCACCCGCACCCCTTTTTGACAAATTGGTTATCATATGAAGATCCTTTGTTGGAATATTCAAGGCGACAAGAAACCTGAAGCTCTTGCCAAACTTGTGTTCTTATGAAACAAACATAAACCGGATATCATGTATGTTCTTGAAACGATGACTTCACATCAAAATAGTTTAAAAATCCTAAAAGCATTACATTTTGATAACAATTAATCATCGATCCCATTAATCATTGTGGTGGTTTGGATAGTTTGGAATAATAGTAATATTGATGTTACTAGTCACACTTTATCAAATAGGTGTGCGCATTTGAATGTTAACTTCAAACCTTTGAACCAAGCGTGTATTATATAGGGTGTATATGGACCAGCTCAAGAACAAGATAAGATTGAGTTTTGGCAGTATTTAGAAGCGTTCACACTTTCTTGTACATTGACTTGGCTAACTCTTGGAGATTTTAAAGAAATGATTTCATTTGATGACAAATTGGGCGGTTGTCCGCTCTCCCCCAACCAATTAATTCGACTTCCATCTCTCCTTGCTAATACAAATGCACAAGACATACCTTTAATTCAAAATTCTTTTTCTTGGAAAAAAGTGTTGTACAATCAATCGATCTATGAAAGACTTGACCGTGGAATTGCAAGCAGTTCTTTTATAGCTGCATTTCCACAATGTCAAGCATCGTATGGCGCCTTTACAGTATCAGACCATGCTCCTCTTATTTTTGATTCCAAATTTAATGCAATATCCAAAGCACCACCCTTTCGATTTCAAAATGCTTCGGACAATTGACCAACAATCGCATCAAATCGTTAAAAAAGTGTGGGCTTAATCCATTCAGGGATCCAGATTTTTTAGAATCCAGCACAAACTTTTTCAAATTAAGGTCCAGCTTAAGAGTTGGGTGAAGCTTCGTTTTGGTCACACGAATAATAAGTTGACTGAAAATAGCGAGAAAATTGTTTCTCTACAGCAAAGAATATGGGCTCAACTGTATAACCCGTTCTTGGTTCAACGTATTAATCGTCTCTTTAGGCAAAGAGAACAATTGCTGTTTTTTGGCCAATCTAATTGGGGCAAATTTAGTCGTAAACAGTGGCTTACTCAAGGAGATCGTAATTCGCGTTTCTTTCATAACAAAATGAAAAAACGAAATGTCAACACTACCATCTTTAGACTCCAGGATCATATGAATCAATGGATTGATTCGCCCTCTGGCATTAACGATCTTCTTACTGAGTCTTTCAAAGTAAGATTTACTTCAACATCCAATTCTGAGCGTCAGTTGGACCTCTCCTTTCTCAAGCCTTTTGTCACTGATGAGGATGCTACTAACCTAATAGCACCATTCTCTGACGTGGACTTAAAATTGGTCTTTTTCGACATGAATCCACATAAATGTGAACATAAAATCGGTCTTTTTCGACATGAATCAGCATAAAGCGTCAGGATCTGATGTTTTTGGAGCTAAATTTTTTTAGGCTTATTGGCCAGTAGTGGGGCCTTAAATTTGTCTAGCTATTCATGGTTTTTTTCAACATGGTTGTCTACCTGCATCTTTAAACCATACGATCATCATGCTTATCCCGAAAATTACAACTCCGGAAACGCCAAACCATTTTAGGCCAATAAGCTTAATTAATACAATTTATAAAGCCATTTCTAAACTCCTTGTCCAGAGATTATGCCCGATTCTCAAAGCAAATATTAGCCCTCTTCAAAACGCTTTCACCCCAAACAGATCTATTCATGATAATATCCTCATTATACAGGAAATTCTAAACTCTTTCCAAAAGTCCACTATTAAAATAGGATGGTGTGCTTTGAAACTCGATATGAAAATGGCTTATGATCGAATTGAATGGGATTTCTTATGGAAAACCTTGCTCAAATTGGGATTTACTTCAAAATGGATTCATTGGGTAAAACAGTGTGTTACTACTGTCTCTTACTCTCTGAAAATTAATGGTAGTACCACAGACTGGTTCAAACCTTCGAGAGGTCTCCGCCAAGGTGACCCTCTCTCTCCGTATCTGTTTATTATTTGTATGGATGTTCTCATCCAAAAGCTAGTGGTTGAGAGCGCCAAACCTAAATCAGGTTTGGGGTTTAAGATTTGTCCAAGAGGTTCTCAAATACCGTGTTTAATGTTCGCTAATGATAGTCTTGTTTTCTGTAAAGCTACATCTACAACATGCAATAATCTAAAAAATAATCTTGATGATTTTTGCCTCATGTCTTGTCAACTGGTTAACTTTCACAAATCAGCATTAGTCCTTTCAAAGAAAACCCCTAATGCTCAAAAAGCTTTTCTTGCTAGCTTCTTCATTATGACACCTAAGTCTTGCCTTGGTAGGTATTTAGGAGTTTTTTTCAGCTCCTACTATCCTAAAAAAGGGACTATAGCCATATCCTAGCTAAGGCCCTATAGAGAATTCAACATTGGGAATCTGGCTTCCTCTCAAAAGCTGGCAGGCATACCCTTATCCAGTCTAACCTGAAAGCTCTTCCAGCTTATACATGCTTATCATCCTTAATTCCCTCTGATATCTGCAAATCTATTGACTCAATGCATCGGCAGTTTTTCTGGCGACAAACTAAAGATAAAAATAGCATTCCGCTTATAGCATGGCAGACCATTTGTTCTCCTAAATCTCAGGGTGGTTTGGGTCTTAGACGAACTTTACCGCTTAATAAAGCTTTCATAGCCAAGCTTGGTTGGAATTCAGTTACTCAAAAACACACTTTTTGGTCAACCTTAATCAAAGAAAAATATTTGTCTAACAAATCATTTTTTAAGTACACCTCTAAAGCCAATGATTCTTTTATCTGGAAGAAAATTTTAGCACAATGTGAACTTCTTCTGAAATGTATTAGATGGAAAGTTGAAAATGGTAAATCAATTCTTTTCTAGCTCGACAACTGGGTTTGCCAGGAAAATCTATGTGATATACTACAGATAGATCGAAATAATATCGATTTAGATCTCAAACTAGCAAATTTTATCACAACAAATCATAATTGGGATGTTAGCAAGCTAACTCCCATTTTGCCCCATCACCTTCTTGTTAAAGTCAAAGGGATTCCCCTTCCAATTAATGACATCCCTGATGTTCCAATTTGGGGACCCACTCCGAGTGGTGGCTTCTCGGTAAAATCTACTACTTGGTTAGCTCATGACCTGCCTAAAAAGCCTCCATGGCCTTTTAGATGGATATGGAAGCTGGAAACTCCACCCAAATTACAAATTTTTATTTGGCAAATATGCCACAATAGCCTTCCTACCAGAGATACGCTGTTTAATAGGAAAATAGTTCCAACGAATTTTGTCCCCGCTGTAATTCGCAAGTCCAAACTATTGATCACTTACTCTTCACTTGCCCAAACTCACAAAATATTTGGAGCCTCGCAGAAGTTCCTTCTTGGTGTGCTCCACCAATGCACATCCCCTCCACGTTACAATTCTTGCAAGACCTTAAAGGCAAGCATACCTTACCAAAATGTATTTTTCTTTCTTGGAGTATTTGGAAAGAGAAAAATTCTATGATTTTCAATAACGAAAAGTGGTGCCCTCAACGTATTGTTCACAGAGCAAAATTTGCTCATGAAGAATGGATGTGCCGCTTACAAGTGGATGCTTCCCATGCTATTGGTCTCCTCTTAGAGGAGCTTCCCCCCTTCCCCGTACCCCTCTTCCCTTGGCTACCTTTATTGCATGGGAATCCCCTCCTTAAACTTTCTTTAAATTAAACTTCGATGGTTCGGTTCGCGGTTCGGATGCAGCGGCCGGTATTATCATCCGTAATCATGATGGTCAACTATTACACGCCAAAGCTTTCAATCTAGGCCACGCTTCTGTTCTCATTGCAAAAGCCACAGCTCTTCATCAAGTTAACCTTACTCCTGGGTATTCAGAACATCATTATTGAAGGTGACAACCTGCTAGTCATCAACGCCCTTAAGAATCTTTGGTCTACTCCATGGATGGTTGCTAATATTCTTACTAATTGTAAGATCATGCTCACTCAATTTGCCTCTTACCAAATTCGTCATGTATTCAGAGAAGCTAATCGTGCTGCTGATTGGATAGCCAATGTAGGGCACCTAATGTTTTCTAGTTTCAATGTGTCCCCTTGTAATAATTCTTCTCTTACTTCCATTCTTGTATCCGACACATTAGGTGTTCCCCTCGAGAGGAGGGTAGCCTAATGTTCTTTTGTTACCTTTATAAAAAAAATTATGTATACATGTGACTTCCACAAGTACAATGACGATTCCATGCAACATAGGCGGTCAATTATCACTTGAAGATCTACATAAGAAATCTAGGAGATGATATATTTCACAATATGTTATGCTGACTACACATGCTGGAGATCGTAGAAGTATACTTACAAAATGGAGCAATGGTGGTGCTGAGAGGGACGTGGTTGTCATTGTCATTGCCATATCCGTTTCTTTAAGCAAGCGTTGCTATTATATGAGAAAGTGCTAGCGCATACCCACTATGTGTCCATACCGGGGTATTAAAGTAATTTGACAGAAAAAGACAAAAAGAGTCTAGTGGACCAAATGTTAAAGTTGACTTAATGGCAATTTAGACAACTCTGATCATGTAGGGGAGAACTCAAATCACCTATTAAATTAACTGAACTGAAACTAAATTACCCGAATTGAAATTAACTGAAATGAACTGAAATTAAATTAACTGAACTGAAATTAACTGAAAATAAGTTCAAAAGAACAGGGCCTATATGAATGTTGTCAGTTTTGAATATAATCAAATCAACTATAATGTGAATCAGATCATGCATGTATGTATGTAAACTTGTATGTAATTCAATTTGTATAATTAGGCTTCTGTTTCAGATCATGTGTCATACAGTTCATATCACCTATAATATGAATCACATCGGTTACAATATAAATCATATCTTGTACAGTATGATATAGATCATATTTTATCTTGTATCAATCAGAGCAAATGAACTTTGATTATGTAGCATATGCATCAGATCTTATATGTTATGAATTAGATCTAGTTCTATATGTTTCAGATCTTGTTGTATATGAATTGGATCTTAATAACGCTTACTTTTTTATCATAAGTAAAAAAACCTCCTTTTATTCAATATAAAGTATTTATTTACAACTTTACCCCGATATGCGCATATCAGCTCTCGCTATTATATACTCTCTCTTTCTCTCTTTTGATCGTAAAAAAGTAAGACAAGATTATACTCGCAGACATGCAATTTGTAAGCAAAAATTCAAGAACTGTACTGCTAGTCAAAGTCAAAGCAATTGATACTCCGACCGTTTTTCATCTGTAATATAATTGAATAAAAAGTGGTATATCTGGTAATATATTACTCCTGCACGTTATATATGTTGGCTATTCGATGATACACGTTTTATGGTTTAAAACCCAGTTAGATAAGTGAATGATTGGACATACCTTCCTTCTTGTTCTTTTTTTGCCCAAGAATCCGAGAGAGTGTTGATAATTTGATGGAGTCTTCAATGACTCCATAAAAATTAGTTTTGAGACTCGTACAACGCACGGGTTTGTTTTCATATTTTATAGTGAATCTATATTTTTTCAAAAGTGTAATTTTCGTAAATAATAGATTTATTAATGCTTCCTTCGTTATGAAATAAAAGAAAAGTTTTTCTGAAAAAACTCTCACAATTGTTATGGACAAACGTTTCAGTTATTTTAGAACGGAGAAAATATAACGCAATTGTTATGTCTGTTATGTTGTATAATTTACATAGCATTATCTTTAGCTGTTTAATAAAAACAAAATTATATCAAAATCTTATCCTAAATCTCCATTGTTTTTCTAATAATTAAATTAATTATCTGAAATCTTTTTGGCCGATTTTTCTCGTTTGAGACTCGTGCGATCCATGCGATGTGTTCAGTATGCTTGGCTAGCAAGTAAACTAATTCCCTCAAAATGTTCTTTCAATTGGAGACTTGTCCTACGATGTCAGAATCTGGTCTATCCGAACCCGAGCTCCGTTCCCAAACCTACAAAAAGGGACCCACCCTGGAGGTATGGGTGGTTGTTTCCCCTCCGAAGCTTAAGTCAGATATCAAGAGTGGGAAGAAAAAAGTAGATATAGAGAGAGAAAGTGAGAGAGTATTTCCACATAGTAAGTTTACACTGTTTGCATTGAATTCTCTTTCTCCTGATTTCAGGGGTATTTATAGTGTTTGTGATATGACTGCTGCCCTTTTAGGTTACCCTAAAATAGGGGCACCTGGTTAGCTAGGCAATCAAATCATGACACTTGGTAGGCTATGATTGGAGATGGACCATCAACCAATCATCTGCAGCCATTTTAGGGATTTGGGCTCTGACTAACCTTTGGGCCAAAAGGCGAGCTTTTTCTCCCATCTGAGCAAAACCCAATGGTTAAACCATTTTTCTTTATTTCTTCTGATGGGACACGTGCTTGGTCCTGATGGATCCATGTGTCTCAAGTAGAGCCGTTGATATTTTAGGCTACAACATTTGCCCCTAAAAGGGTTTTTAATGTTGGCCCATGCCACGGTTAAGGCCCTTTTATCTGAGGAAGTTACCTCAAATTCAAAAAGAGGCAAAGAGGCACCATTTTTTGGGCCTTACCGGTCATATTTGACCGTTTTAATCATTACAGGTCAACTTTTAACCGGCTCAGCATGTTTTTCACCCCCCTATATATATGCTTCTGTTGTCTTCATTAGATCATTTCACACCTTGAGAGAAATTATCCAGAGAAAGAGGCTCTGCATTTTTTCTAGAGAGAGAGAGAGAGATCGTCGAATTTTCGTTTTCTTCACCGAATCGTCCAAGCATTCCGTCATGTATCTTTTCTTTCCTCTTTTTTGTTTACCTTTATTCTTTATTTTTTCTTAGAAAGTCAATAAAATGAATTCCTCTTCTTCATCAAATAATCCTGGCCGATCAAGAGTTAGCCTTGATTCTAGAACCGATAGTACTTCTTCGACACATTCTAGAGTTGGGCCTATTCCGGCCGAATATATTTTTTTTTATGGTTTTGGCCGGCAAAGTCAGACGACCCAGTCTTTACCTGTGCAGGTTAATCTGGCGCGCGTCAACCAACCGGCCCGCCTAAGACGAAGAATAATCCTCCCGTCCTATAGCTCTAAAATGAAGGAATCTACTTGACGAGTTCCAGATGAGACAAAGTAGACCCAAAGTGCTCAGCCTCTGGCGGGCCTACTTCTCTTGATAACAGTGTTGGAGAAAATTTGAAAATAAACCCTGAGGCCATTCCGTCTGGTAGGGATATCGAAATGGAAGAAGCCGGCGAAGGTAATAACGAGGGTGATTCCGGCACCGCTGAAGAATTGGACGATCCCTCCACTACTTCGTCCAAAATTAGGAGACGCTTAGGTCCCCTTTATGACCCGGCTTTTATCTTAGTCAATAGGAAGTGGTTAGAAAAAATAGGGTCTGATCCCAGCTACTTATCCACTCTTATGCCCATGCCGGGATTTTCCTTTTTCATTCCCAATAAGGAGGCTACAATCTTGAGTGCTCCCAAGAACCACTTCGCCGTCTACAAGCACTAGTGGAAAAATGCTCAAATGCTCCGGTTAATAAGCGCACAAATGCTCCGTTTTTGGCTCGTAGCAGACGTCATACGAGCATTTGAGCATTTGCTTTCTCAAATGCTCCGGTTGTGCTAAAAATCGGAGCATTTGAGACTTTTTTATTATACAAAGTACCACAAATGCTCCGGTTTTTAGGGAAAATCGAAGCATTTACACGGACAAATGCTTCAGTTTTTCATAACAACCGGAGCATTTGTGTAATTTTTTATAGTAAAAAAAAGGTTTCCAGCTACTGCCAACATGCGTGCTAGCAGCAGCCACTAGCAGCTCTTCTCTCCTCACTATTCTGCCTCACTGGACTCCTGTCCCCCGTGACGAAAGGGCTTCTGCTTCGTCCTCTATGCCCTGGACTACGGCTTCTAGGCCTTCTTCCCTAGTAATGGTCACTAGTAGAATAAATGCTTATTGCTGCGGTGGTATTGTTGCGGTTTTACCCATACGCAGCAATATATCACGACAAAAGAAAATGTAAAATATAAAATGACCATATTGCTGCGGTTTTTTAAAAAAAAACCGCAGCAATATTGTTCCAACGGAATTTGTTTGCAAATAGTTGACCATTTGACCAACCATATTACTGCGTTTTCTACAGAAAACAGCAGCAATATATTTCCAACGGATATTTTTTAATATATTGCTGCGGTTTCTGCTAGAAACCGCAGCAATATATTAAAATAATATTAAAAAAATATTATTTTAATATATTGCTGCGTAATCTGACAGAAACCGCAGCAATATCTGGCGTCAGATCTGGAAAAAAAACACGGGTTTTTTTTGTTTTCATTCACTGTTTCTCTCTCTCTCTCTCTCTCTCTCTCTCTCTCTCTCTCTACTCTCACATTCTCTCACTCTTACAAGTTCCGGCGAAAAGCATTCGGTTTTCGGCAAGGGTCACTTTACTTGCGTTTTTCCGGCGACAAGGGTTTTTTCGCCCCTCTCCTCTTCTTCTTGCTTGGTTGGTTCGGTTTTTCGCCCCTCTCATCCGCTTCTTGCTTGGTTGGTACGGTTTTTCGCCGCTCTCCTCCGCCACTTTCGTACTTCACTGTCGGCGCCACACTCTCCTTGTCATATTAGGTTAGTTTTTCATAATTTTTTTTAATTTTATTGTTTTCTTAATTAATAGTGTTTTAATGGATAATTTGGCTTAAATTGTAGTTTGAAATGCTTAGTATAAAGTATATATATGATTAGTTATAAGATTTGAGGATTAAAAACTGATTTTGTGATGATTTTGCTTAAGTTTTTGTATGCCCTAAAATGTTATACGGGATTGTTTTTGCTTAATAAGTTCTTGTTATATTTCAAGTGATATGCTTCCTTCATATTGATAGACTCACCAATGGGAAGGGAAGGGAAATCTAAGGAATGGTTTGGTACTTGTTGTTTGGTGATAACTTGAAATCGCTTGAATGCGATTGTTGTTTGGTGATGACTTGGAATCGCTTGAATGCGATTGTTTTTATGTACATCATAATGCCTAGATACCCGTTCAAGACTTACTCATTAGGAGTAAGTCTTGAATAGTCCCCGTTTTGGGACTGTTCTTAAACGTCACATCTCACTTATGTAGTGAATGTGTGTTGATTCTTTGATTCTAAGTGAAATACGGTTAATCATTTCCCTAATTTGTTCTCCGGGTGCATATAAGATAAGCAATTATCTTCATCGTGTACTTGGAGAACTGAAGGGAAATGCTGCCGAATTTTACTTAGAATCAAAGATGATACATGCATTCGCTAGTGGGATTGGACGTTTAAGGATGGGTTAGGTTGGAGTGATAAGGACCCAATGGAAGCATGCATTGAATATTAGCTTAGCTTGTTGTGTTATATTTATGTGAATTTTTTATGTATGTATGTATGTATGGGGGTTTTTAGAAATGGATCGAAGTTGGATGTATGGAAAGTGGAATACGTTGGAGTTCGTACAAGGTGTGAGTGAGTTTTGTAAACGTGTTGTAGAGCATCAACAACTTACTTACGAGGATGAGATTTATTGTCCATGTGTTGATTGCTACAATGTGAATACGATTTCTGATATTAGGTTAATAAGAGATCATATTATTCGTCGAGGATTTAGGGCTGAGTATTATATTTGATTATGGCATGATGAGAAGGGAAAATATACTCAGAATAGGGTTATTGTTGATGTTGGCACTAGTAACTCATTAGAGATTGATATGTCGAATGTTGGGGCTGAGAATGAAGTTGTGATTGAAGATCATGTTAGGATTGAAGGTGATGATGTAGTAGGTAATGAAAATGACCACGGAGATAATAGTGACACCGAGGATGAAGAGTTTGGTGATGATCGATTAGGTGAGATGTTGGAAGGGGCCCGTGACCATTTTAATGAGCGGCCACGAGTGCTTGACAGTTTGTTTCAAACTGCTGGGGAACCCCTTTATCTAGGGTGTACAAAATACACTCAATTGAGTGGGGTTTTAACCCTTTTCAACATCAAACCGAAACATAATTTGACTGATGTAGGCTTCACAGAACTCTTAGAAGCTTTACAAGATATGTTATTTGAGGGTAATTTATTACCAAAATCCACCTACTATGCCAAAAAATTAATGTGTCCTTTGGGTTTAGAATATGAGCGGATTGATGCATGTCCGAATGATTGCGTGTTGTATCGAAATGTGTATGCGGACCTTTATGAATGCTCGAGGTGTGGTAAGTCCCGCTATAAATTGTCGGATGGGGTTGAACCTGGGCCGGGCAATACGGGTCCTTCTGCGAAAGTGTTGTGGTATCTTCCAATTGCCAAGGTTTAGGAGGCTCTTTTCTATCAAAGAAGATGCAAAGAACCTAAGATGGCATGCTGATCGGAGAAAGAAAGATGGATCGCTTAGGCATCCAACAGATTCTCCTCAATGGAAGGCTATAGATTCCAGATATAGGGAATTTGGTCAGGAAGCTAAGAACTTGAGACTTGCATTGTGTACGGACGGAATGAACCCTTACGGTACTTTGAGTAGTCAACATAGTACTTGGCCTGTTCTTTTAGTGATATACAATCTTCCTCCATGGTTGTGCATGAAGCGGAAGTATATTATGTTGTCTCTCTTAATTTCTGGGCCTAAGCAGTCGGGAAATGATATAGACATCTATCTTGCACCTCTCATCGAAGATCTCAAAAAGATGTGGGACGAAGGTGTTATGGTGTTTGATGCGTATTCCAATGAAGATTTCAGGCTTCGTGCTATGCTATTCTGTACTATAAATGATTATCCTACTTATGGCAATTTGTCGGGGTATAAGGTCAAAGGAAAAAAGGCATGTCCCATTTGTGAGAATGGTATGGAGGCTACACATTTGCCACATTGTGGGAAACATGTCTATATCATTAATAGGCAATTCCTACATACTTCTCATCCATATCGAAAGAAAAAAGTACCATTTAACGGGTTAGTTGAAGATGTTTCAGCTCCTAGACCGTTGACCGAAAAAGAAGTTTATAATCGTGTTAAGTTGATGGGGACAATATTTGGTAAGGGGGTTAAACCTTCGGAAGACGATGGTGTCATTTGGAAAAAAGAGTCTATATTCTGGAGACTTCCTTATTGGAAATACTTACTAGTTAGACATTGTCTCGATGTAATGCATATTGAAAAAATGTTTGTGATGCAATTATTGGTACTCTGTTATATATGCCAGGAAAGACTAAGGATGGTCTGAAGGTTCGCAGAGATATGGAGAAATTGAAGATTCGGCCTAATTTATGGCCAAAGGTTAAGGAAAAAGCTAAGAAAGGAAAGGAAACAACAACGTATTTGCCTCCAGCTTGTTATACATTGTCTAGGCAAGAGAAACGATTGTTCTGTGAGTGTTTATACGGTATTAAGGTTCCCATTGGATACTCATCTAACATGAGAAGACTTGTTTCTATGACTGATCTGAAATTAATTGGGCTAAAGTCCCATGACTGTCATGTGTTGATGCAAGTGTTTTTGCCGATTGCAATACGCGGGATTCTTCCTAAACATGTCAGGCTTGCCATCACGAGGTTGTGTTCATTTTTCAATACCATATGCAACAAGGTACTTAACCCTGATAAGTTGGATGCCTTGCAAAATGAGGTGGTGATAACAATTTGTCAATTTGAGGTGTATTTTCCACCTTTTTTTGACATTATGGTTCACTTAGTCCTTCATTTGGTAAGAGATATTAAATTGTGTGGCCCTGTGTTTTTAAGATGGGCATACCCTTTTGAGAGACATATGGGTTCTTTGAAAAAGAAAGTGAGGAACCTAACAAGACCAGAGGCGAGTATTATTCAAGGAACAATTGTCGAAGAGGTTGGAAGATATTGTTCTTCTCATTTTGCTAAGGCTGTTACGATAGGTCTTCCAAAGTCCAGACACGAGGGAAGGTTAGAAGGCAAGGGTGGTGTCGGAATGCGACATATTTCGCCTTCATTGAGTAAGTTGAATAAAACTCATCTTTTCGTGTTGCACCATGTTACTGAAGTTAATCCATACTTAGAGAGACATATGCGTGAATTGCGCCACAAAAACCCGTCAAAAGGGGAGAGGGCGTTGATGAATGAACATAACAGGTCTTTCATTGATTGGTTTCACAATAAAGTAATTGGTGAATTGTCTGCAAACAACCATCATGTACCCGATACAATTAAGTGGTTGGCATACGGTGGTCCACGTGACAGTTTTAAATCGTATGAGGGGTATGATATCAATGGATATACCTTTTACACTGAATGTCATGACAAGAAATCAAAGGTGGTACAGAATTGTGGGGTTTCAATGGTTGCATCATCTAGGGAGTATGCGAGTGCAAAGGATAAAACTCCGATTGATGCTAAACAATCATATTATGGGATCATTCAGGAAATATGGGAGCTCGATTATTGTGACTTCACTATGCCTATTTTTCAATGCAAGTGGGCGGATAATAGACGTGGTTTGCGAACGGATGAGTGTGGTCTTACTCTAGTCGATATGAGTCGTCTGCGAGACACTAAAGAACCTTTTATCCTCGCATCACAAGCAAAACAAGTATTTTATATATCTGATCCTGTAGACACTCAGTGGTGCGTTGTTGTTAATGGTAAAAGGCGAATTTTAGGAGTAGGTGATGTTGGCGATGAAGAAGAATATGATAAGTTTGATGATATATATCCCCCCTTTCTCAATCCCAAGTGATGATATGATGGATGTGTCTGATACTGAAAATAGTTACATGCGAATGGATCACCAAGAAGGTATAACGGTCATCGAGCAACCTATTGACCAAAATTAAAGGTAAAAAAAAGTTCTATATGAGTAATTTGAATTATAAATTGATGTACTTATAATAGATTTCATTACAATAATGTGTTGTTATATATTGTTTTAAATTTTGTTAAAACTTTTTGTTGTTTCTATGTATATGCTACAGATATGGCTAGTAACGGCTCGGGCGATCAGTCATCGGATTTCGATGCACCATTTCATCTGGAAAAGGAGGTTGACCAGGGGAGGACAGTGATCGTGCTGCAGATGCGTTTAATGCTTGGATGGAAAGAATGGAACTATAAGCTGATAGGAATGCTCTACTTGACATTGAGGTGGCATCTGATCCACGTCAGCCACCCCCCTCAGGTTCGCGCTTATTTGATTATTGTAATATTGAATATGTCATTTATTTGTTCGTTATCTAATTTAGTTTCCTTATTTTGATTCTTAGATCCTCGTCAGACCAGTGCATATTATGGTGCACAAGGAAGGGGGAAGAAGTCAGGCGGGAAGACAAAGGCATCTAGAAAGAGTAAAAGAGGTCCCACGATGAATCTCCACAACACAGAAGATATGTACTTACAGTTTGATGAATTGGGGAGACCAATAGGTAAAAATTGATTGTAAGATAGTTATAATTTATCATGCTTACGATTTAATGTTTGGATTTCTAATTGTTTTTTCTATTAGGCACGTGGTGAGCCAAGTATGGTATTTGGGTTGGTCTTTCTATACGCAGGCTTAACATCAATTGGAAATGGAAAAACATTTCTCCTGCCCTGTTGGATTTGATGTGGACAGACACTATGGTAAGATATGTTTCATTTACAATTTTGGGATTTATTGTTCTAATGCTGAGCTAACGTGCTTATTTATTTGTTTATGATGGAAAACATAATATGTTTCACCTTCCGGACGAGATAAGTTATAGGAGGCACTACTTGACTGGTGTGAACTCTAGATGGAGGGATTCTAAGAGCAAATTGGTATCTGGTTGGATCACAATGACCAGAGTTAGATCAAAGAAAGAGAAGCTAGGTGATACTCTACCAGATGTATACAAGCACATCAAGAAGGAGGATTGGCTTACCTTCAAAGAGGCTATGACGTCAGATGAGGCTGTAGTAAGTTTATAATCAAATTAACTTGGTCTTATTAACTTAAATTATATTCTACTAACTTAATGTGTTTTTTATTGCAGAAAAAGCGAAAAATGGCGCTCGAGAGTGCAAAAAAGAATACACATCATCACAACTTAGGTCAAAGGAACTATGGGGATGCTAGAGAGTTGTGGAAGCAGGAGAACTTCTGTCCACCTAGTTTTGATTTTGGATCGTCATCTAGTACACCATCCTCCTCGGTGTCCTCTCATGTTAATCGGCGTGATGACTGGTGGTGCGCGATGCATAAGAAAGATCCAGTCACTAAATAACGATTTATTCCAGTTGAGGAAACAAAGATTGCAGCTGACAAATACGTATGTATAACTCTATAACTTTTAGTTTGACATATATATGTTGGATGCGCCCGGAGAGTACCGCGCATGTGAATGCATTGGAGAATGTAACGACATACATTCAGTGTGGTTTGACTGGATCCGTCGTTGCTGGTGCTAGTATCATCTTCGCGCCAATCTTTCAAGAGTAATATTCTATCTTAATAGTTTTACAAATATTGATTGTTGCATGACATGTGAATTTTTTAAGTAATTATTCTTATTCAATCTTGCAATAGCCGTCATTGGATGCTCCTTGTCATACGTCCCTTGCTCGGGATAATTTATGTCTTCGATTCCGCTAGCTTTCACAAGGAGCGGAAGTTAAAGAATAGACCGCCTATGCTAGCGTAAGTTGATCGTTTTGGTATATTTTAAATGAATTTAAATTATAATATAAAGCAAATAAAGTGTAAATCATTTGATGTTGTTTTATATAGTGCTTTTAGGAGGTTTCGGATGAGCGGCAACGAAGTTCGTCGGGCCAAGCGTCTTTGGAGTTGTGTTCAGGTATAATAGACTTATTTTATTCAATTAAAAGCATATGTCATTCTCATTATACGATAAATTTTCTCATTTTCTTAAAACTTTTGATAAAGTGCCCACAACAACAAGGAGGCACGGAGTGCGGTTATTTTGTCATGCGCAACATTTTTGACGTACTCACTTTATATTCTAGTTTGGAGGATTTCGATGAAGTAAGTTTTTGTTCACTTATTATTCATTTCATATTTTATAAATTCAACTATTTAAGGCTAACTTTGGTGAATTATTTTCAGGTTGCTCGTACCTTTACCCGCGATCCTTATACAGATGATCAAATCAATGAGGTGAAAAATAAGTGGGCAAGATACTTTATTGATAATTGCATTGCGTAGGTTAGTTAATGTTAATTTTTTTTTGCTTCTCTCATCCTTACAACGAATATAATTTAGTGCAACTTGTGCCAACCAACATTATCGTATTGACTTGGATTTCATGATATATATATATATATATATATATATATATATATATATATATATATATATATATGCTGGATTCGCGTGATATCTATGTTGGATTGAATCGTATTTATTTCTTGTTGAACTTGGAATTTGGATTGTGCGTGGAAGTTGAAGGAAAATTGGTTCTTAGAAGATGATGATATTGATTTCATGATATTGGTTGTTGGTTGTTGGCTGTTGGATGAATTTTAGATTATATGTTTGTTGTAGAGCTGATCAACTTCATCCCGGCCCGGTTTTTGGGCGGGCTTGAGCAGTTTTTTTTGGGCGAGCTTTGGACAAGCCAAAAAAGACATTTTAGTCTAATTTTTTGGCCCGGACCGTTTTGGCCCGAAAAAGCCCGCTCGGCCCGGCCCGAAATAACGGGCTTTGGTCACAATTTTTTGGCCCGGATTTGGGCCCGGCCCGGTCAATGGGCAAAATTTTTTTGGCTCGGCCCGGCCCGCCCCATGATCACCTCTAGTTGGTTGTTGGATGAATTTTGGATGATGGATAGATGTTGGATGGATTTTGGATGATAGATGGATGGTTGTTGCATATAATATTGTACAGGTGAATTCCCAATTATGGGTTTATCCAATTTACAAATGGAGCTCTGCCGAAATTTATGCAGAAAATATTCTGCTTGCTGCATTCTGCTTTTGGTGGAACATACGTAAATATGAAATAATTAATTAAAAAAAAAAGTATATTGCTGCGGTTTCTAGGAAAAACCGCAGCAATATACTGTATTTTTTATACTAAAAAATATATATTGCTGCGGTTTCTGGGAAAAACCGCAGCAATATCAATATTTTTTATTATAAAAATAAAGTATATTGCTGCGGTTTTTCCTAGAAACCGCAGCAATATACTTTATTTTTATAATAAAATATATATATTGCTGCTGTTTTTCCTAGAAACCGCAGCAATATGTTGTAATATTGTTGCGGTTTAAAACCGCAGCAACAGTTTAATTACCTATTGTTGCGCCGTTAATTGCTGCGCGGTCAAAACCGCCGCAATAGACCACGTAATGACCGCAACAATAAGCATTTATTCTACTAGTGGGTACCGCTGATTTCTATCATCACCTCTTCTACCATAACCACAGCCACCATGGGGACGGTCTCCATACCTCCTTTTGTTCCAAACAACTGTCGCCTAAGCTCCCTGAAATTGATGTAAAAATAGCATGTTACTATGAGCTAACAATACAATCAAATAAGTAGAGACTATAGAGGGTAACACCACAAGTAATCACCTGCTAATTTCTTTTTCAAATGCATAAAGTTGCAGTAACCTCCACGATTGCACACGTTTTCCTCATACTGTCTACGGGTTGCTTCTCTGAAGTTCGTTACAGGAGAAAAATCGATAATGATTGGACGACCTACATCATGTTATACAATGCCATCAGAGTTCAGAAAGTTGAATATGAGGCTAGAGTAATCAGAGACGGTTTAAGCAGTGATGGATTAAAATACTCTATAAAGGCACATGTTAGGTAGCTTAACACCAACTGATGTACAGCTTTGTCACCCTGATTCAAAAAATTAAAATGAAAGGGTTTCGTTTTCCAATAGTCAAAATATCTTAGCCCTTGTAGTCGTGCAGGACCCACACATGGTAAGAAAACACCAATAACTCTCTGTTTCATGGCAAGCTAAAAAAGGTAAAGGTCAAACAGAAAAAATTGCATCTCAAAACAGTATAAATCTTCAGGCTACCAAATATATCTCATTTATGACTTCCAAATGACATAAACAGAATATTCAACACCTATTCTACTCATCAACCAGCAGAAACAGAAAATCTCCTTTAAACTAGAAACTAACAGAGCACAAGACAAACGGAACCTTTGAATGACAATATTTTTAAAGATGTAATGTTCGTATTTTAATATACAAAGCACAAGACAAACTGAACCTTTGAATGACTTTTATTTTAATATACAAAGTACGTGAATTCATATTTTGAGGTCGATGACGGGGTTGGAGAGAAAGAATCAGATATGAGAAATAAAATTTGCTAGGGTCATATGAGAACATGCATGCACTAGAAACCAAATATTCACATGTCTAGCTCCGCTGTTGAGACTACCCTACTTGCACTCACCTTTACTCTCCTTGTTTCCATTGTCAAGCAGTCAAGAAAGCTTGGTGAGACATATTTGAGTGCATACAATCGTTCTAAGTTTATTAAACATTTCTTCATTTTAGAGGCACCTTAAAGGAAAGCAAACAACATTATGACCCTTGAACTAAGAGGATTATGAAGATTACTGGTCTTCTAAATCACAAGTACAACTGCTAAGCACAAATTGATTAAGAAGTAGGTGCACAAAGAGCCTTATGTTTTCTCAAAAAAATTTGAAATCCAAACCTAGTGTTTCCAATATAAACGCACGCTGGTGTAGTTTTTTTTTGAACACAAGACAATATACTTTTTCAGCTAAACAGGACACCAACCATCGAAAAAATCACAAACTCACCATTTTTAGCCTCGAATCATCCTTAAAATCACCCGCCATGGCGAAATTATTCTCTAAGATTGAAAAATTACAAGAAAAAAGTTGAAGCTAAGTCGAAAAGTTAAACCTAAGACAGAATTTGAACCAAAATCACCTTGAATTAAGCAGCTAATGAAAGCAAACACAAGCTATGTAACTAGAAGTCTAGAATTAACCGTAATTTCAAGTAAGCTTTGCCACTAAGAGCTATGGCAAACTAGGAGACAACCTAAGGATCAAAGAAAGGCCAAAAATGTAACTCCATTTAACAAGTTTGACTCCAGCAAACCAAGTAAACCAAACCTCTCTTTTAAATCGTCTGACTTTAAGTCTGGACCTAGTAAGCTTGTAAGCAGCACATTATGAACTGGGACTGTTCTGCATCAACATGAACAACATCATTTACAAAATTCAAGCACATAAACTACAAATAGAGCAGTGTAGATACAGCATAAGAGGATCTGAATTTAACAACATAAATGACACCAGCCCAAATCTATTATTGCACTCTCACTACTATTATCATTCTCGTGCATCAGCTTTAGGTACAAAGAAATTCAAGCACATAAACTACAAAAGTTAAAGAGAGGCAAGGAAATTGCAGAAGGACATCAATCAATTGTTTTCTGTCAATTGAAGAACATTTGTGAAGCTAATTTGAAGGTAATATGAAATTTAGAAGAAAAGAAATAAAATGTTTGAAGAAAATTCATCGACACTAAACAACTTTCAAAAGAGGTGTTATTGCACATAACTTCTCAAACAACAAAAATCCTCACAAATTCAAACTGAAACTTTAGAATTTAGTATAATAGCAGCAAGACCTTCAATTTTACATTTTCTCAACAAAGTTAGTGGAGCAACTTACCCTGCAAAATTATTAGCAACTTCAGATCCACATACACCTCAAGACAATCACAAACAGGAAAACAAGACTAGCCAAAACTAAACCAAATTCATGCAAGATTATAACCATCAATTCGCAAAACCTAAAATAGATGCACGAAAAGACGTCTGAGGTATAGGAATACAACACGAAAAGACTTGTTTAAACAATAAAACACAATCAATTCACACCTACAAATATAACCAATCAAGAAAAAAAAACAACAGCAGAAAATTACCTGCCAACCAATGTCTAGTAGCAACGCAAACATCAAGGCGGCTGATCACCATCTAATCTGGAACCGAATAGACCTTCCACCCCTCAACTTGCCAAACCTTAAAACACATAACACACAGGTATGAAAGTCAGAAGGATGGCCAGAAAGGCGGCAGATATTCTGGAGCCAGGTAGAGCATAAAGATTTTCCAATACCTACAGCTCCAGCACTTATACTATGCTGTCCAAGTTGCTTTTTCACATCAGATGCTTTAGAATCAATATATGCCAAATAGGATTCTGCTTGAATAGGTAGCGTATAAGCCTCCTGCTTAGCTGCCTTAGCAATCTCCGCTATAGCTTGACAGAAAAATGAGACATCATCATTGAACATATCAGTAATGGATTTGGAAGTACAACCTTCAACATAAACATGCAGAGATTATGTCATTTGAGGAACCGGGGAGGGGGGAGAATGCAATTTAGACCTGCGGGACCCAATGACGGGATGCATCCTACGCAAACTGAAGCAAAACTTGGAGGTAATAAAAATCGTTGCAAGAACAATTAAAATTAAAAAGCAATCAACAGCAGCAGCAAGCCAGTAGAACAACCAGCCAACAACAACAAGTCAGCCAGTAGAATCAGACTTGTTCAAGTGCTAGTACTGCATGATATGAAACCCTTCTAGTTTACTGCGCTGCTTAATTATGCTTTTTAGTTGTTGCTAACCTTAAAATCTTAGATAGAGGATGTGTAATTATGCTTTTTAGTTGTCGCTCAGCATAAAATTTGATTTCAACTCTTAACGGAATTACTAACTCACTAGATCCAATGACACCCTTCTAGTTTAGCTGCATTATTAATCAAAATCATGTTTTTGTATAATTATGACACATTGTTCTTTTAATTTACTTAAAAATCACCTATGTATGTAACAACTGATTTGTATAACACTTTCATTTTCACTGGACCATCAAATTTTAAACATCCAATTTACAACTAAATTGTCAAAACTCACACACCCAATTTTCACTTAAACCATCAAAACTCACACACCCAAATACCTAATTTTCACTTAAACCATCAAAATTCACACATCCAATATTCAACTAAACCATCAAAATGCACACATCCAATTTTCAACTAACTATATTAACTATTAAAGAGAAAGAGAAACAATGAGTACCTCATAATCACTGTTCAACAGACGACAGATCTATTGGCCAATGGTCAAACTCTGGAGAAATAAAGAAGACCTCGTATTCAAAGTTCAACAAATTATATACACCATTACATGAATTTTGCGAATAGAAAGATGAAAAATCAAAGAAATTAGCAATAATCTAACAATCAATAGCAGCACAGATAGCCATCACCATAAAAAAATCAAACAAAAAGAGGCAAGATCGAGAAGCCATCATTCGGTTTCCAGGGTTCCAGATTTCGAACAAAATCAATCAGAAATCGAAAAAAAAAAAAATTTGAGTCGCTTACTTGTATCAGTAAAGATTGGGGTAAAATGCGAGTGAAAATGAACTGAAAACCCTCGAAATGGGAGATTGACTCAAAATCAGAGCTTCTGCGAACGACTTTGGGGTTTTAGCATGAAAACAACGGTGATGATAAGGAGAAGGAGAAGGAGAAGAAGAAGAGAAATGGGGGCTATGTTGGTGTTGTCGGCGTGCTCCTCGAGGAAGAGCTCAGAGAGTTGGAAGACATTTGAGGAGGGAGGAGGGTGGTTGAGTGAGAGGAGGCGTAAAAGAGGAGAGAGAAAGAGGGGTAAGGATTCTAGTGAGCAAATATGGGAAAGAGGATAGAGAAAAAAGTTTTAATTAAAATAGTCATATGCTCGGGTTGTTTTAAAAAACCCAAGCGTTTCTGAATTTTATTTTTTTATTTTTTAGAAAGGATATCAAATGCTCGGGTTGTTTAAACAACCAAAGCATTTGTAATGTAGCAAAAGACGTTTTTTCTACTATTGAAGCTAGCCTTGGACGCCGGGTTACGATTTCCTCTTCATGAGTTTATCGAGCAAGTGCTAAGGCACTACAACATCGGCCATAACAAGCTGGCACCAAATACTTGGTACAACATCCTAACTTTCATAGCCGTCTGCGAGTTGCGCGACCTGGCCCTTTCTCTCCCGGCTTTCACCCAAATACATTATGCGTCCAAAGTTCCAGGGACAGTGGACGGGGCTTGGCTTAGTATTTGCAATTGCCCTGGCTTTCTTACCACTTGGGGTAAGCCCTCGAAGATGCACGACTGGAAGGCAAACTTCATTTTTCTCAGGGCGGCCAACGATTACGCCACTGAGGGGTACCGCTTTTATAACCGAGCCGTTACAAATACTGGTCGGGGGAAATCTTTTTCGAGTTGGAGGATAAGTTTGACGAGGAAGTGGTGGAATAATTTAAAATAAAAAAAAGTATTCCATACCAGATAATACATCCTTCAAAGAGATGTTCTATGACGATAACTTTTTGATCGCCGCCAACTTGCGGTTGGCCGAAGATAGAGGTATATTTTCAAAACTTCTAAGTAAAATGCTCCGTCCAGAATGTGTGTCTGACTAACCCTTCATTTCTTTTTTGCAAAGTCGGCCAGAGCACTTCTCATAAAATCTTGGACGGGTGATATCAGTATGTCCAAGTTTACTGAAAACCTATGGAATGAGTTCGCCAAGACAAGCGCCGAGAAGAGGGCTGAAACTCGGGTATATCCCCTCTTTTTTTTTGGGCGAGGGTGGCTCGAGAAAAAAAAGCCGCTGCACATTGCAGGCTTCTTTAGGCTTTTTCAATTTCGGACGAAGTTTGCTCGAGAAAGGAAGGCGTCCACACTTGGACGACTTCCTTTAGCAACCAGTCCTCGTCTTTAAATTTGATAATGGACTTGGACGAGACCCTGGTTGGTTCGTCCAAGGTGATTACTTGATCTTGGACGAGGGTCACTCGAGGAAGCAAGGCGTCCATTGTTGGACGACTTCCATTGTCTAACCATCCTCGTCTGAAGCATGATGAAGGTCTTGGACAAGGCCCTGGGTGGCCCATCCAAGGTGTTAATTTGTTCTTGGAAGAGGGTCCTTCGAATAAGGAATGCGTCCAATTTCTTGATGGTCTCCTTCGTCGCACTATCCTCGTCTGGAGTGTGAGGAAGATCTTGGACGAGGCCCTGGACGGCCCCTCTAAGGTGTTCGATGAGTCTTGGACGATTGTCCTTCGAGGAAGGAAGGCGTCCCATTTTCGGACGGTTTCCTTCGTCGCACCATCCTCATCTAGAGCGTGATGAAAGCCTTGGACGAGGTTGGTTTGACGAAAGAGGTCGTCCATGCTTGGACGGCTTCCTTCATCGACCAACCCTCGTCGGGAGTTTGAGGAAAGCCTTGCACGAGGTTGGTTTGAAGAAAGAGGTCGTCCATGCTTGGACGGCTTCCTTCGTCTACCAACCCTCGTCTGGAGGTTATTTGACCAGCTTCTTTTAGCAATTAGGGTCCGTCCTAAACACATTTTAGCTTTTCCTTCATTAGAAAATCATTCTCCTAACTTGTTTATTTTTGCAGAAAAATGCCCCAACCAACAAGGCTCCGCCTGGGAAATCTTCTTCGTCTAAGAAGAGGCCTGCACCGCGAGGATCAGCCTCCGACCAAGAAACCTAAGGGCTTTGCAAAAAAGAAGACGGAGAAGACCACCCCAGCAGTCAAAGGAATCGGGGAGAAAACTATCCTTCCTCCAAAGGACAAAATCTTGGAGGAGCCGTCCACCGATGCCCCGACAGTGGGAGAGAAAGAGATGGACTCTGTTCCCGGTTATCAATTGGATATTACTGATTAATCTGAGGTTAAGCCAGACTCTACTCTGGCGTTGGTGGTCCATGAGCCAAAAACGGCCGTCACAGACAGGCCGGCCTTCAGCGGCTCGGTCGCCAAGCTGGTCTCCCAGATGCCGCACTCTATTTGGGCGGCGTCCCTATCTTCGGGTGAGTCATATTATCCTAACATAGTTAGGACGCTACGGGTCGGTGGACATTCAATGAGTCCATCCAACAGACAAGCAGTAGTCATCCCTATCAAGAGAACTGACTCCCCCCCTCTTTCAGATAAGGGCAAAGGACCTGCTTCAGCTTCAGCTTCAGCCACTCCTTCTGCGGACTCTGACGAGGAGTCATCTGCTGCATTTGCCAAGATGACAAAGGCTCAACGAGAGCGGCTTAAGCAGGAGCTGTTCAAGTGGTACCCTGAGTCCTACGTAAAGGGCTTAAGGGGAGCATCAGCTGGACATGTGGGTTACATGTCACAACTTGCTACCGAGGTACATTTTGTGGTCATTTTTATTTTTGTTTTTATACTTGTAACAATTTTGCTTTATTTTGTAACTCGTCTACTGACTTGCTTGATCTTCGTTATTTCAGCTTCTGGCTCACAGCATTTTAATTGAGGAATGGGCGAGAGAGCTTAGGAAGGAAAATAAGCACCTCGTCCATCAATCTACAACGGCTGGCGACAAGGCCATGCACGACATTCAACTGGCGGAGACTTTACACTGTCAGTCAAAGGAGGCCGGGGAGAAACGGTCAGCCACGCTAGAGGCCAGCAACAAAAACTATCTCGTCACTATCAACAAGCTGTACAAGGAATAGGACCAATTGAAATTGCCCTTGAACACCGTTGCAGCTGATTTGAAGGGCGAGAGAGATACTGCTCTCCTGGCCGCTGTCCAACTTAGAAAGGAGAATATCCTTCTAAGGGTCCCAAATTCCCGGCTGAAAAAGGAGGCAGCCCGATCCTTTGAGGACGCCAAGGAAGGCCTTAATCAGGTCATTGAGACGTCCAAGGACTGGGCCGTCAAGGCCTTTGAGATGCTGGCAGAGCCTCATGAAGTTCCCAGCTTCGTTCGCCGTCTGGACTTTCAGGAGAGCGTCCACTTTGCACTGGTGACTGCTCAAGAGCCTCCTGAATTCCTGGACTCCTCAGATGAAGAGGTGGTGACGAGGAAGAATCTCCTGAGGACGACCAAGAAACACATGCTGAATGAAGTACCTAGTTTTAGGTTTATTATTCTAAGTTTCTTGGCTTATTCGTCGTTGTAGCTTAGTCTTTGTCATCTTTTTGTTTTAGGCTAAGTTGTAAGCCTTTTTTACGAGTATATAATGAAATGACTTTTTGCCAATGCTTGTCCTTTCTTTTACTGCACTTGAATTTCTATTAAGTATAACTGGGACTCGTCCTGCTCTTCTTGGACGTCTTTGAAACTTATTTTAGCAATAGCTGCATCTGGTCCTTGTCTTTGGACGATCTTCAAACATTCCGCAAATTAGCGCAAGTACAGATGAAACTCGTCCTACTTTTCAGACGACCTTCGAGCTTAGTCAAGTAACGGGTGAGCCTCGTCCTTGTGTCTGGACGATCTTCAAACTTTCCTCAAAGGGGCCAAGTATAATTGTTGCTCGTCCTGATTTTCGGACGGCCTTCAAGCTTCGTTGAGGAAAGAGTCTCGTCCTTGCTTTTGGACGATATTCAGACTTCCCTCAAAGAAACTAAGTATATTTGTGGCTCGTCATTCAAACTATACTCGTCCTAAAAGTTCCAAGGGTTTAGCTGTCCCCCCCCCTTCTTGGGCTTAGGTCGTCTTTGTATTATGGACGAGATTTGCACCAAGAAGGAGAGCGACCAATCATTTGCCAAGCTAAGACAAACTCTTTAGTTTAGGACGAGCTTAGATACTTGTGCGCAATTTATATATTGTTGTTTTATGGACGAACCATGTTTTGGTCGGCTTCCTTGAGGGAGCAACCCTCGTCTTGAAGTAGTGAACCCTTACTAGAGTGTTACTACTTAGCTGACCCTGCATTTGAAAGTAAGATTCCTTTACTAAGGCTTGCTTATTTCTGGTCGGCTTCCTTTTGGGGACCATGACGTTTCTCTTATTAGAGACTGTCATTATTTGATTAATCGTATGCGCGATATACCTTTTAGGTTTATCACACTTTGGCCGGTCTCTTTGAGGAAGCAATCCGCGTCAGGGAAACGGTTATTCCCTGTTGTGTTGTCCATTGTTTATCTTCTACTTTGGACGTCTTATTGTTCTTTGTAATTTTTTCTAAGTTAATGTCACTTTTAGACCACTAGACTAACTAGTGGTAAAAATGCCCCAAAGTGAACAACTTAGTAAAAAATAAAGGAACAATATAGGGAGAAAGTAGAAATTGTAGTATATGAATTTTGCTTGACTAAGTGTCAAGATACACGTATACAATTCTTTTTCTTTTGTTTGTGCCGTGGCACTTGTTTAAGATTACAAACTTCTGTAGAATTCTTGTCGATTAACTGAGTCTGACGTGGTACTTCTTCAATGTATCTGAGTTCCAAGTGCACTGTACTGGTCGTCCATCCATGTCTTGGAGACAAAAGGTTCCGCTTCGCACTTCTTGGACTATCAAATAGGCCCCTTCCCAGTTTAGTGTCAGTTTACCCAACTCCTTAGCGCGTCCAACAGCCTCCATCTTTCTTAGAAACAAATCCCCTGCCTTGAGCGGTCGTCTAGCGTCTCAATTGTTAAAGTCCCGAGCCATTCGCAGCTTGTACAATTGCATTCTTAGTAGAGCATTGCCCCTGACCTCTGGTACTTGGTCCAAGGCCGTGCGCAATGCAGCCCAGTGGCTTCTTTTGTGTACAACATGACTCTCAGGGTGGGTTCTTCAATATCAATGGGCAACGGCTTCAGTACCATAGACCAACATGAAGGGTGTCTCTCCTTTAGAGTTTTTGGCCGTGGTTTTGATAGACCATAACACCAGTTGTAGCTCTTCAATCCATAGTCCTTTGGCATTGTCCAACTATCTTGTGATGCCATTTGATAGGATTTTGTTGAACGACTCTACTTGCCCATTGGCTTGTGGGTGGGTGATTGCAGCAATGTGAGTTTTGATTTCCCTTTCTGCCAACCAATCTTTCAGCTTAAGCGTTTCAAACTGTGGATCATTATCAAAGACTATGGACTGTGGCATGCCAAACCGAGTTATAATGTTCTTCCAAATAAAGCCATTGACATCATTCGTTGTTATACTCCGCATGGCTTCAGCCTCTATCCATTTAGTGAAGTAGGCCACAGCAACGATTACAAACTTCTTTTGCCCAGCGGCCACAGGGAAAGGTCCTAGAATATCCATTCCCCATTTGGCAAAAGGAAGTAGGAACAAGATAGGAGTTAAGTAGTTTGACGGCTTCTAATGCAGATTTCCATGTTTTTGATAACTGTCGCACTTCTTTGCATAAGCAAGAGCATCTTCCTTTAAGGTAGGCCAGTAATACCCAGTCCTTAAAGCCTTTTCCCCCAATGCTCTTCCCCGAATGTGCGATGCACAAGCTCCTTCATGGAGTTCCTTTAGTACTTCTAGTCCATCTTCCCTGGTGATACACTTGAGGAGAGGACGATTAAATGACTTCTTGTAGAGGGTTTCATCCCACAACTCAAACCACCTGTCTCGGGCTTTTACGTACTTAGCCTCTACAGGATCTGAAGGCAGTCGTCCTGTCTTCTTGAATTCTATTATAGGATTCATCCAAACTGCCCTCGGCTAAGAAACATGACTTGTTCTTGGTCAATACTCTTTTTTAGTTTAACTTCCCAAAACACTGTTCTTGGTGCATCACAGTCAGCTGAGCTAGCTAATTTTGAGAGAGCATCTACTTGATTTTGATTTTCTGACCTAGGTACTTGGTCAAGAACAAATCGTTTTAATGGCTCAATCTCATCCTTGATCAGATGCATATATTTGCTCATTGACGCTTCTTTACATTCAAAATCTCCATTAACTTGACTGACGACTAAGAGAGAGTCCGATTTGGTCTCAATCTCTAAAGCCCCAGCCGCCTTACACATCTTAATCCCAGCCAAAAGTGCTTCATATTCAGCTTCATTATTGGACGCTTGGAATTGGAACCTTAGTGCATATTCAAATTTATCTCCCTCTGGAGATTGACAAATGATTCCTGCCCCACATCCATTGACAGTGGATGATCCATCTACCATGAGCGTCCAGTGCTTCCTTCCTTCGGCTGGATCACATATTGGTTCTATAGCTGGCCGAGTGAGCTCAACTATAAAATCTGCCAAAGCTTACCCCTTAATAGCTTTCCTTGGTTCAAAAGATATGTCAAACATGTTCAGTTCAACATCCCACTTCAGCATTCGTCCAGTGGCTTCCATCTTTTGTAAGACTTGCTTCAGGGGTTGGTTAGTGTATACTAGTATATTGTGAGCCAAGAAGTAAGGCCTCAACTTTCGGCAGGGCATGATGAGTGCCAACCCAAACTTCTCGACCGGGGTGTACCTACATTCCGCGTCCTTGAGCACATGACTCACGAAATATATTGGGATTTGCACGGATTCTCTTTCAGCCAGCAGAACAGCACTCACGGCCTGAGGAGACACGGCCAAGTATAGGGGTGAGCACAAACCGGTCCGAACCGGAATTTGGATCGGACCGGACCGGAATTTGGACCGGACCGGACCGGAACGGAGATTTCGGTCCGGTCCCCGGTCCGCCGAAAATGATGATTCCGGTCCACCGGTCCGGTCCGCTCCAAACCCGGAAAATTCCGGTCCGGACCGGTTGGACCGGAATTTCTATTATTTTAGTAAAAAAAAAAATTTTTATATGTTAAAAAAAAAAAATTAAAAAAGGCAGAAAGTTATAAATTTAAAAACCTACTATTTATTCTTTTAGGATTAATGACATTAAAAGTGTTAATTTTTAATGTATATAATTTATAAATATATTTAAATAAAATAACAAAGATTTTTTTTTAAAAAAAAAAAAATTCCGGTCCTAGACCCGGACCGGACCGGTATTTTTCCGGTCCGGTCCCGGTCCAGGAAAACCCCGGATTCCGGTCCACCGGTCCAACCGGTTCCGGTCCGGTCCGGTCCTGGACCGGTGCCCACCCCTAGCCAAGTATACAAACAGTTTTCCCCTCTCGGCTGGACTGACCAACCTAGGCAACTGACGAAGGTGATCTTTGACTTGGTGGAGTGTTTGTTCAGCTTCTGTTGTCCACTCAAACTTGGCTTTCTTCTTGATAGTAGCGAAAAAATGATGACACTTGTCTCCCGACTTAGACAAGGAATGTCCAAGGGCAGCTAAACAACCCGTCAGGCGCTGAACTTCCTTTATCTTTGACGGGGACTTCATGTCTAGAATCACTTGGATCTTTTCAGGATTGGCTTCTATTCCCCTCTGATCTACTAAGAAGCCAAAAAAAATTTCTGCCAACACACCAAAAACGCATTTTTGGGCTTCAATTTCAGCTTGTATTTCCTGAGAGTTTCAAAGGTTTTTCTCAAATCACCAACATGGTCTTGCTCTTACTGACTTTTTACAATCATGTCATCAATATACGCTTCAATGTTCTTCCCCAATTGTGGCTGGAAGACCGTGCTGATTAGTCTTTGGAAAGTGGATGGGGCATTCCTGAGGCCAAAACGCATACAGCCAGCCATACAACCCTTTCTCCATGATGAATGACGTCTTATCTTGGTCCTCCGGCCACATGCGTATTTGGTGAAATCCTGAATAAGCGTCCATAAAGCTTAACAAAGCATGGCCAGCCGTGGACTCTAGGCAAAGGGAAGTTGTCCTTTGGACAGGCCTTGATGAGATCAGTGTAGTCCACGCACATTTTCCATGTGCCATTGGGCTTTGGCACCATGACCACATTAGCAATCCAGTCTGGATTGTAAGTTTCTCTAATAAAGCGCGATTCCAACAAGTTCTGAACTTCTTGGTCGACTGCCTAGTTCCTGGCCGGTCCCAAGTGCCTTTTCTTCTGACGAACAGGTTTTACGCTTAGATCAACATTTAGCCGGTGGACGACTATCTATGGATCAATTCCAGGCATTTCTTCAACACAATAGGCAAATACGTCTTAAAATTCTATGAGCAGGTTGATCAAAATGCCCCTCAACCCAGGGGAGAGGGAAGATCCAATCTTCAATGTTCTTTCTGGACGAGCCTCATCCAAACAAACATCTTCTGGGGCTTCTACAGGCTCTGGACGTTCAAGTGCCAGGCCCATAATGGCCATCACTTCTACAGACGAGGGGGGCTATTCCTTGACGGGCACATACTTCCTTTTCTTGCTGGGAAGGTTTTCAGACGTTTTCCTTGAAGGAGCAAACTGCGTCTAAGGACTTTCAATTGTCATTCTCAGAGAGGCCACTTGGTCCTTCACAATCTCGGACGCCTTCCCTTCGCCACCAACCTTCGTCTGTTCTTGCTTGTCTGCCTTCCATGATGACTGTTTCAGAGTAGTTAGGTAGAATTCCTTAGCCGCCTGCTGGTCTCCGTACAAGGAGCCAATTTGACCACCATCACATTCAAACTTCATGAGCATTAAGTGAGTTACTATCACAACCTTAACAAGATTAAGAGTTGGTCGTCCAAGAATGACATTATAAGCTGTCAAATCCCGGACAACCAAGAACTTGATGAACAAAGTTCGCGATGCGTCCTTCTCCCCAACTCGCACGGCCAACATGACTGTCCCCATAGGATAAATGATTCCTCCCCCAAACCCAATGATTAGGTGATGGACGGGGACCAAGTTCTTCTCATCAAACCTTAGTCGAGATAGGCTGTCGGCACTAATCACTAGAGGAAAAAAGCCCAAGGGCTGCGGTCAAAAAGGGCCCAAGGGCTGCGTTTTTTGACCGCAGCCATTGGACTAGCAGCCCTTGGTGGGTTAAGGGCTGCGGTTATGGGCCAAAACCGCAGCCCTTGGTGAGTTAAGGGTTGCGGTTTTGGCCGTTAACCGCAGCCCTTAATCCACCAAGGGCTGCGGTTTTTGCCAGAACCGCAGCCCTTGTGACCCAAAAAAAACAAAAATAAATTTTTTTTTTTTCATTTTTTTGTCCTAAATGTTCCCAAACAATTATATATATATATATATATTAGTATCATAAATTATGTTTTTTTACACAAATATAGAGAAAACAATAACTGAATTACATTAGTTTGAGGTTGCCCTCAAGTGTTCGAATTGCAGTACATGAGCAGGATCACAAACACAAACTAGCATTACAACAACTCCACCAAGACTAGCATCTGGATCCCTCGAAAGCAACTTCTCTGGAGATGATAGAACCTGGGCAAATAAAACCAAAATCGATATAATTTGGAGGTGAACCAGGGGGTGTCGTGGGGGCGAGGAGGGGTCTTGGGGGTGTTCTTGGGCGATGGGGGGCCGGGAGGTGTAGCAGGGGCGGGGGTGCGGGGGCAGCAGGGGTGCTGGGATGGGGTGTAGCAAGGGGGGCAGCAGGGGGGAGCAGGGGGTGCTTGGGGGTAGGGGTGCTTCTTGGGCAATGGGGGTGTAGCGGGGGGGTTTGGGGTGGGGTGGGGGTGGGGGTGTAGCAAGGGGGAGAAAAATTTGACAATATCAGATAATAATTGTAATACTTTGGTATTCAACAAGTAAAGTGTAGCTAAAACAACAAATTCATTTCAATGTATGTCTAATAGAACTTATAAACATTCAACCTATAAAGTAATAGGCAAAAGAAGAAAAAAATCATGACGATTACTGAAGAATGATGGAGAAATGTAATGTGTAAAAAATATATCAATATGCAGCTAATCTTTTTTTTCTTGAAAGCTAATTTTTGAGCACGGATTCAAGCAATTACAATTTACAAGTCGTTAACACTAAAGACCCAGTATAAAGAAACACATCGTCAGATGAAGGCATGAAGCTTACAATTCCTGGAGACAAGACTAAGATATAATTACAGAAACAAGAAAAACACATACCTAGGATACATGAAGCTAGTTTGATCCTGGCCACAAAAATATTCCTAAAGCATCTGGGGATGGTACTCTAGCATCTGTTTACTTCCACGGATAATTATTTATAGTGGTTACTATCATGTCAAACCAACCACTAATATTATATTTCAAACATACCTAATTTTTTTTGCATTTTAGTCCTAAATGATCCCCAAACAGTTTTATACTTCCTCCGTTCCATTTTAAATGGAACGTAGGGCCTTGGCACGGGGATTTAGAATAGGAGAGAGATAGAGAGAAAAAAAAAAGAAGGGACCCATGTGATGAGGAGAGAGATAGAGAGAAGTGAATACCAAATAAGGTAACGTTTCACTTATTTTGAAAGGCCTAAAATAGTAAGTGTTTCATTTAAAATGGAACGGAGGAAGTATATATATATATATATATATATATATATATATATATATATATATATATATATATATATATATATATATATATATATATCATTTTCCATTACAAATTGTGTTTTTTATACAAATATAAGTAATTTCCAAAAATATAGATGCTAAAATATTGGGGTCAGGGGGCGGGCGGGCCGGGAAGGGGTGTGCGGGGGTTGGGGGCCTGTGCGGGGGGGGGGAGTTCAGCAGGGGGGAGGGTGGCAGGGGCTGGGGAGGCTGGGCGGGGAGGAGTGCAACCGGGGGGGAGATTCAGAATGGGGGAGGGCGGGAGTGCGGGGGTGTGCAGGGGGTGTGCAGGGGGGAATTGCAGGCAGGGGGGAGTAAAGGCAGGCATGCTTATTTTCATAAATTTACAACTATTTTATGCACTACTATATACCTTTACTCTTTTTGTCCATAATTAATTGTTATGCTGTTCTAATCTCCCATAACTGAGTTTTTTGACATGATTAAACAAAAAAAATGTTCTCTACTTACCCCAAATGTAGTTGAAAATGAATCAACAAACTTAGATGATTATAATAGTTTGTCAAATTACATGTGATGACACTAAATGCATAAGATTACATTATACCATCCTATTTTTGCATGAATCAAGAGACAAAAAACCATGAAAACATCCACTTAATTGCTTATTAGGCCAACAAATCACACAAATATCAAGCCGTAACCACTTAGATGCATAGTAGGCCAAGAAATCCCACAAAAACCATTAACTAACTAATGTTCACCAACTTTATGCATGAAACAATCAATCAATGCCAAAACGATTCAATAAAACCAACACCATGATCCCAAAGGGGCTACAATGCCCATACTAATTCCTCGAACAATCATCTTCAACTAAGGGGAAAAGGGGGATAAATAAGGTTCATCCTCGAACAATCAACTTCGGATAGGATGGTTCTCATTTCTAAAACATAATCGGAAAAAGAATTCTAAGATAAGTTAATAGAAGGGGGATAAATAGAAGGATGAGATGGTATGAGATTGAGTACCTGATCAGTCTTATCCTTGGCAATAACGTCAACAAATGCAGCATCTTTAAGCATCTGATAAAGATAAGTTACATGATTGTTAATATTATGAAATCATGACAACTACAAAGCAAAACGTAAAGAAAGAACATCCAATCTAAGCCAACAGGGGGGGTGTGTGCAGGGGGTTGTGGGGGGGTGTGCGGGGGCTATGGGAGGGGGTGTGTGTGCGGGGGTGGTGGGAGGGGGGTGTGTGCGGGGGGCTGTGGGAGGGGGTGCGTGTGCAGCAGGGGGTCTGTGCATGGGGGTGGTGTGCGGGGGCTGTTTAGGGGATGGGGGGTGCTACAGCGGTAGGTGGGGGGCTGTGGAGCGGGGGTCTGTGCATGGTAGGGGTTGTGTACAAGGGATGTGGAAGGGGGTGTTTATGCAGGGGCCGTGGGAGGGGTGTGTCTTTGTGGGAGGGGGTGTGTGTGCGGGGGCTCGGGAGGGGGGGTGTGTTCTAGACATGTATTATATTGACGTTGGAAGGTGGGGATGTGTTCTTGATGTTTCTTGCGGAGTGTATATATCTATATCTACCTCATGTAAACATACAAGACCCTAAATAAGATTCAGGAAAGTTCCGAAACATTTACAAAGTATTACCCCAAATGTATTGAAAGGCTTTCAGTGAAGCTATTTGCATATCACAACTAAATGCTCATAATACATTAATCCAAGAAAATTTAAGCACAGATGACGCGACAAAAAATGTAATTTCACCATACAACTAAACCAAACAACATCATCCCAACACATGCCAACCAAATAACAAAACAACCCAATACTCAATATTACAAGAAGCATACTTTAACTTCAGAAGACCAATGATCAAGAGCTGTAAGCGCACACGGAATAATCAAAGCATACATTTCGCCCAAATGCGGATGCTCAACCTGCAACCACCAATACCACATTCATCAATTCTATTTAAACCTCAAATTACTATTGACATAATAGAAATTTCATTAAAAAGATTTCAAAAAAGAAACCTGTGAGACAAACCATCTAAGCTGATAAGCAACAACAATGGTGTAAGCAAGAGGAGTCCTAGCAGACGCAAATGAATATTTCATCGACATGGGGGAGTGGGGGGGAGTGCAGCGGGGGGAGGGTTGGCAGGGGCCGGGGAGGCTGGGTAGGGGGAGTGCAGCAGGGGGGAGTGCAGCAGGGGGAGTGCAAGCAATAGGGGGGAAGCATGTTTCTTCATTCAAGTAGAAAAACTCAGGTGTCTGCAACACGATAAGAGCATGTTCTTTCAAAATTTACCACCTCAAATCTTGATTTTAAGATAGCTAAAAAGAGGTGCGAGATCGAAGATACTATACAAAAATACTTCACAAAGCAACTATAACCTAATTCAGTGCTGAATATCCAGACCAGATAATGAAGAGACAGAACAAAAACATTTGCAATAACATCAAGCTCGCAGCTCAGTGAAGACAACAGGTGATGCCAAGAACATAAACCAAAACATGGCTTATCCAAGATCAGCATTAGAGCTCATCAATCAACCATTCATCAAAAGAACATTTTTAAAATAGAAAGGATGCAGACCCCCACCCAATCGCACTTTCATCAATGATAGCGATGTTAGGCACCTGAGAGTGTTCTATTTTCCATCAGAACCAATTTAATTGGAAAAAGAAAAAAATTAATGCTTACCATCCACATGATCGGGATGGTGATGCGTAACAAACACCACCAATTTTCTCGGTAAAGCCGCAATAATATTCGCAAGCTGATAAAACACAAAACTTCCTTCATCACATCTTCGGTTAAAGAATCAAGCCATATTGAAATGTGGCAAAAACAGGGCGTGAAAATCCATCTCCAAGCCTCTCAGTTATTTGATGTTCAGTGGCCTCTTTAAACACGAAAAAGTGAACAAGGACCCAAATGCCAACACCACATTCAGCAACAAGCTGTCAAAAAGAAAATGCAGTGTGTAAACTGTAGTTAGCAAGTTGTGATGGATGGGAGATGAAATTAACTTTCGATGAAAAAAAAGGAAATGATAACATTAACAAAGTATAAACAAAGAAGACCAGCATCCCCCGACAAAAACCAACTGCATCAAACTGAACATCTGAGCAGCAGCCAGTAAGATGAAGAAAAAACTAAGCATGAAGGCTTGACATTACTCGTGTAAGACGAATACACAACCACACGTCAACCCTATGATCACAATACAGAATTCCACCATCAACTCCCCCCATACCGCCAAACCCCCAACAGAGAAAAAAAGCCCCTCTAAACAATTGTGTCCTTGAGTATTTTCATCTCAGATTCGAAGCGAAAATCATTAGACAGCTCCAAAATCAGGGCATTATTGAAGAACATAAACACATTCATCACGTTTATCACTCAACAACAATATCAGTCCACTAAGTTAATGACTCACAACATCCAATAATAACATTCCAGCAGCAACTTAATCAAGTATATAAGATGATTACCTGGGGCGAACCGGCATTCCGGCACTGATGAAGAATCTGACTCCCGGCAGAATCAGCACCTTCAATCAACACCACATTGGAATCAAATAAAAGTATGAAACTAATCAAAAAGAGAAGAAGTCATATCATCTTCAGGACTTACCCGACACCGACTGCCCTCTTTTGTTAATGTTCGACGTGTCTCAGTCGTTGATAATGTTTGTCTACTGTTCAATGCACCTAATACCCATCATTTAAACCTTGAAATAAGCAATGCCCATCAAATAAATCTTGCCAAAATCACTCACAATCAACAAAATTTACGCTAATATCAATAGAATAGTGTCTGAGCACCCATTTTCGATCAATTACTGAACAAAATCAACATCCAAAAACAACAACTAAAATTGAAAATTACAACTGATGAAATAGCATATAATCAAATGAATAGTAACAATTCGAACCAAGAGTGATCGAAAACCAATCAATCAATCAATGCAAATTTCAACAATGATTTAGTCGATAATATAAGCGGACGTTAAATTAAATCAGAACGAAAAGATTGCGAAATTTTACTGAAGCAGAAAATTTTAGTTTAGATCTGACGAAGAAATTACCTGCGATCGCGAAACTGATGAGAAGCGCAGGAGAGAGAAAGATGAAGAAGAGAGAGAGACAGGGAGACACGAAGTCACTGCTGCCGCTGCTACAATGGTAGAAGAATTTTCGAGTCCTTCGACATCTAAATCTGAAGAAATTGAACACCAACCACAAAAATCAATCGAAAGATGAATAAATCCTAAAAAAAAGCGTCATTTTCCTAAACAAGCAAACAATCAAACGAAATCACACAAAATCCTAAAAAAAACGAAGCAGAATTCCATCTACAGTTCGAAACAAGGAGAGGAGAGAGAAATTACTGAGTACGAACAGGCGCTGCTCGTGTCGCGGTGATGAAGGAGACGAGAAGGACGCCGAGCGAAAGTGGCGGCGAGGTTGCTGATACGGTGAGCGCTGAGAGAACGAAGAGAGAAGATGAAATGGGAGGAGAGAGAGGGGGGGCTCAGCAGCGAGGGAATGAGAAGGGAATTGGAGGGAGTTTAGGGGCTAGGGCAAATAGAATGATAGAGAACTTAAGGCCCAAAAGGGCTGCGGGTGCCCAGAAACCGCAGCCCTTTATTGATAAAGGGCTGCGGTTTTCTACTAACCGCAGCCCTTTACTAAAAGGGCTGCGGTTTTTTGGATAACCGCAGCCCTTCACTATTAAGGGCTGCGTTTTTTTAAAAACGCAGCCCTTGCACCGCAGCCCTTGTGTTTTTTTCCACTAGTGAATGATGTTTGTGGAGCTTCCAGTATCAATTAGAATCCTCCTTACTCTCAGGTTAGCTATCTTCATCTCCACAACCAAGGGATCATCATGGGGGGTTCTCAGCTTCCCCCGGTCTTGTTCACTGACGACTACCTTACGAAAGGGCTCAGCCTTTGTTTGATCTGTCAACAAAATTTGGCTGAGCTCCCTAAGATAGTTCTTATGCCCCCTGTTGATTGGTCCTCTAAAAGCAAATCCTCTCGAGATAACAAGGACAACATCCTCGTCAGTGCTTTCGCTTTCCTTTCTCTTGCTCTGACGGTCGTCACTCTTCTGAAACTTCTTTCCCCCTTGGAGCAAGTATGAGTTCATCTTTACTTTTTGAGCTAGATCCTCTAATGCCCTCTTAAGGTGTTTACATTCATTGGTCTCATGACCAAAGTCTTTGTGAAAATGGCAGTACTTGCTCTTGTCCCTATTCCTGTAACGGGTCTTCATTTTAACCGGAGCCTTTAGCTTATATTGATCCTTTATCTCCATAATAATGGAGTATTAATCTTTGCTAAATCCAATGGGATTAGCCAAAGATTCAGACTCTTTCCTCTTGCCTCTTCTGGACGAAGTGTGTGGAGGTTATAGTCCAAGTCTCAGCCTTTTTAGGGTTGCTCTTCTTTGGTTGAGCTACCTCTTCAAGCTTCTTGTACTCAGGGTGCTTTGCCTAAGCACATACTTCAGTGGCGTGTATAAACGCTTCGGTTCTTTTAAGGCTTCGGCAAGAGTGGTGATTTTCTTCTTCACAAGATCAAATTTAAAACTTCCTGGCCTCAATGCCCTGATGAAGGCGTCAAAGGCCACACCAGCATTGAGGTCTTGAATTTGAAGGGCTTCTAAATTGAATCTCTTAACAAAACTTCTAAGGGCTTCTTTTGGTCCTTGGACGACCTTGCCTAAGTGCATGCTTGTTTTTTGCTCTTGCCCATTTGCAACAAAGTGACTAGTAAACAAGAAACTGAGTTGACTGAATTGGGGGGAAGATTGTTAAACCTCTTCTGAGCTACTCCCTTCAGAGTACCCGGGAAGTTCGTACACCAAGTAGCATCATCTACTCCTTGGACGTACATCTGATGTTTGTAAGCGATAAGGTGATTGTTTGGATCGGTTGTTCCATCAAAAGGCTCTATGATCCTGGCCGAGAATGCAGTAGGCCAGTTGATCCGGAGGGCTCCCAGCTGTCCCTCAATGGGTATGAACTCCTTACGGTATTCTTTCAACACAGGGTTAGATGCAGTAGAGGAAAAAAAGCCATTTGCTATTGTAAAAGGGCTGCGGTTGTGTAGAAAACCGCAGCCCTTCCTTTAAGGGCTGCGATCAGGCCCAAAACCGCAGCCCTTTATTGCACGAAGGGCTGCGGTTTTGGGCCTCACCGCAGCCCTTAAAGGAAGGGCTCCTGTTTTATACACAACCGCAGCCTTTTGTTTTATTTTTCCCCCCCAAATAATCGTGTTCTCATTAATTTCTTCCCTCCACCCAATCTTCATTCACGATCTCCTCTCCACGCACGCAGCAGTGAAACCCCATCCCCTAAGCCCTAGCCTTGCTAATTGAACCACCCAGTGAGCTTCACCCTCCTGTGCGCACCACCCTCCTACGCGCCATCCCAAGCACACCACGCAGACCCACGCAGCAACGTTCTTGCATTGCCGAAAACCACCTGAGCGGCACCCTTCCGTTGCGCACCACCTGAGCGCCTGCCACCGGTGCGCCACTCACCTGCGCGCCACCCACCCCCTCTCACGTAGTCGCGCGCCACTGCGAGCCCTAACCTTGGGATACTGTTGGTCAAGAAATTAAAGGTTTCCTTTTTAATTATTTTGATTTTTATTTGCTAATATATATGTTTATATTCGTTTGGGAGAAGAGAATGTGTTGAGCGTTTGAGTGGGACTGAAATTGAAGAAAAGTTATACATAAGGGTCATGCTTCGGAACCCGAAAATATGTTATTTGAATTATTTGATTAGTTACATTAGCTATTAACTTAGTTTAATGCAAACATATTTCATTTATAATTTGTTAATAGTTTAAATAAGAAAAGTTACGTGTAATGTGTTTCAATGTGGGTAAGATATGATAATTTATATATATTAATGTATTTCTTATAATAATATGCAATTTGCATTTACTATATGCTAACAATTTTTTCGGTTTTATGTGTCTTAGATATTAGCATATTGGAAGCGACAAATCAACTAGGAGATAGTGAAGAGTATATATAGAGATCGATCTCCATATTAGTTGTTATTGGTATGTATTTATGATAAAGACAATTCATTATATATCTTCATTTATTGTGTATATATGTAGATTCAATCTATGTGTATGTATATTTCATGATATGAGATAGGATGAAAACAATTTAATTAAGCTATGAAATGTATAAGTTATATGAATCATCATCATCAATCATATGCCTAGATACCCGTTCAAGACTTACTCATTAGGAGTAAGTCTTGAATAGTCCCCTGTTTGGGACTGTCCTTGGACGTTTGATCTCACTTAGGTGGTGAATGTATGTCTTCTTTTCAATTCTAAGGAAATTCTTGGCTTGTCGTTTCTCTACATTGTTCTCTGTGTACATATGTAGATAATCAATTATCTACATTGTGTACTTGGAGAACTGTAGGGAAATGCTGCCGGATTTTCCTTAGAATTGAAAAGTTGGCATATATTCACTAGTGAGATTAGCCATCCAAGGATGGGTTAGGTTGGAGTGATGAGGACCTTCGGATGCATGCATACATTTGCACATGTGACTCTCTTAGCCTCCATTTGTATGTGCGTGTTTTCAATATGTGATTGTCTTGCATGTGAATGTGCTTAAATGATTGATACTTATAATTAGTTGTGTTTAATTAGAGGTTTTCATGAATGAGATGGATCGTACTTGGATGTATGGTAGCCGTGAATCGATTGAGTTTGTGAATGGGGTCTCAGAATTTTGTAAATCTGCATTAGAATACCAAGCATCTTCTGGAGCAGTCGACTTTTATTGTCCTTGTTTAGATTGTGGAAATGTGAGCAAGGTTAGTAGTATTCATTTGCTTAGGGAGCATGTCTTTCGTCGTGGGTTTAGGCCTCAATACCACGTATGGGTTTGGCATGGTGAGGAGGGGAGATATGCAAGAAGTTGTAGGATAATGAACGATGTATGTGAAGAGGAGAAGGATAAATTAGGTGATGATTTTGAGGATGGTGAGTATGGGGATGATGAATATGGGGATGATGATAGAGATCGGGTAGATGAGATGATACAAGAGGTTGAAGATCAGTCTTGCAAACGACCTCGTATGTTTGAGTCTATGTCTGAGGCTGCTGAAAGGCCATTGTATCCAGGTTGTACGAAGTACACCAAACTTTCCGCTGTGATAACAGTCTTCAATATTAAGTCGAAAGCAGGTTGGACAGATTGCAGTTTCACGTCGTTGTTGGAAGTTTTAGCTGATATGCTCCCTGATGGAAATGATATGCCAAAGTCGAACTATTATGCTAAGAAACTCATGTGTCCTTTCGGTTTAGAGTACCAGAGGATACATGCTTATCCAAACGATTGTGTGCTTTACCGTAATGAGTATGAGCATTTAGATGAGTGTCCACGTTGTGGATTATCAAGGTACAGGCGTGAAGGGACTGGGGGTAGTGAAGGACCACCAGCTAAGGTGTTGTGGTATCTTCCCATAATACCTAGATTTAAGCACATGTTCTCAGTAAAAAAAGATGCAAAGAATATGTAGTGGCATGCAGATCGTAGGAAGAAAGACGGTTTGTTGAAGCATCTGGCTGATTCCCCTGAGTGGAAAAGTATCAATAGGGTGCATAAGCCTTTTGGTAACGAGGATAGGAATTTGAGGCTTGGATTATGTACGGATGGCATGAATCCCTTTGGCAATCTTAGTTCTCAGCATAGTACATGGCCAGTAGTTTTAGTGATTTATAACTTGCCTCCTTGGTTGTGCATGAAACGCAAGTACATCATGTTGTCGCTTCTCATATCGAGGCCGAAACAACCTGGAAATGACATAGATGTATACCTTCAACCACTTGTTGAAGATTTACAGAAGATGTGGAACGAAGGAGTGTCGGTATTTGATGCGTATGCTAATGAGATGTTCACTCTACGTGCCATGCTTTTCTGTACAATGAACGACTTTCCAGCCTATGGGAACTTATCTAGGTATAAGACCAAAGGAAAAAAATCGTGCCCGATTTGTATAGATGACATGAAGTCTACACACATTAAGGGCTGCAAACATGTCTATATGCGCACACGAAGGCTCCTTAGACGCGACCATCCCCACCGGTTTAAGAAAAAGGCCTTCGATGGGACGGTTGAAGAGGAAGTTGCTCGTAGATCATTAACTGGTACTGAAGTTTATAATCAGGTTAAGGGGATTGAAATGATCTATGGTAAACCTGTGAATGACGTTGATGGAACTACAGGATTATGGAAAAAGGAGTCTATTTTTTGGAAACTCCCATATTGGAAAGATTTATAAGTCAGACATTGTTTGAATGTCATGCACATTGAGAAGAATGTTTGTGATGCTATTCTTGCGACACTTATGAATATTCCGGGCAAGACAAAGGATGTTAAAGTGTCACGTCTTCACTTGGAAAAAAATAAGCTTCGATCGGAGTTGTGGACTCAAAAAAGGGCCGGAAGGAAAAAGAAAGTAGTGGAGGAAAGGGTTGATGAGGAAACTGGGAAAAGAAAAAAGGTGGATGATGATTCGGAGAAGAATTATTTGCCACCAGCTTGCTACACGCTGTCGAAAGCTGAGAAACGGGTTTTTTGCGAGTCATTGTATGGCATTAAGGTTCCAACTGGATACTCATCGAATATGAAGCGATTTGTTACCTTAAATGGTGAGTTGAAGTTATCGAGTATGAAATCTCACGATTGTCATGTCATGATGCAAGTATTCTTACCGATTGCAATTCGTGGGATACTTCCAAAGCATGTGAGGCACACCATTGCAGAACTTTGTTCATTTTTTCATACAATATGCAGCAAAGTGCTACAACCGTCGACACTCGATGACTTGCGGGCTAGAATAGTTGAAACTTTATGCAAATTTGAGATGATTTTCCCCCCTGCATTCTTTGACATTATGGTGCATCTCATTGTCCATCTAGTTAGAGAAATTAAGTTGTGTGGTCCAGTGTTTTTGAGGTGGTGCTATCCTTTTGAGAGATATATGGGTACTTTGAAGGATAAAGTTCGAAATCTTGCACAACCAGAAGGTAGCATTATTTAAGGGATTGTGGCTGAAGAGGTTAGTAATTTTGTGGCAGAGTATGTTGCTGGTGTTGATCCTATTGGCGTTCCGATATCTCGACACGAGGGCAGACTCGAGGGCAAGGGTACGATTGGCTCAAAATTGATCTCACCTTCTGTCGACAAGCGTACACAAGCTCACTTATTTGTGTTGCATCATGTAGCAGCTGTCCATCCTTATTTAAATGAGCATATGGAGGAATTACGTGTTAGCAACCCTGGAAAAGGAATAAGGGCATTGATGCAAATGCATAATAAGACGTTCATTGATTGGTTTCATCATCGAGTAGTGGATGATTTAGATGAAAATGTTTCTGAAACAGTCAAGTGGTTAGCATTTGGTCCCCGTGAATCTGTACACTCTTATGAGGGTTATGATATTTACGGGTATACATTTTGGACTGAACGTCAAGATCTTAAGTCGACATCGCGACAGAATAGTGGTGTTTCACTTGTGGCGTCATCTACACAATACGCAAACTCGAAAGATAAGTCTCCCGTTCTTGCTGCCACCAACTATTATGGGCGAATTCAAGAAATATGGGAGCTTGACTACTCAGCTTTTCATATTTGCCTCTTTTGTTGCAATTGGGTTGATGATAATCGACGTTGCGTAAAAAAAAGATAATCCTTGCGGATTCACTCTTGTGGACATGGGTCGTCTACGTGAAACTGAAGAGCCATTTGTACTTGCATCACAAGCTAAACAAGTATTCTATATAACTGATCCTGCTGATAATAAGTGGTCAATTGTTGTACCTGGCAAAAGGAGTATTTTGGGCATTGGTGATGTTGAGGATGAGGAAAAGTATGATGCATTTGAGGACATCCCAACTTTTACCTATCCTAAAAATAGCGTGGAAGATGATGTAAATATGTCTGAGAACTATATGCGTGTTGATCACACGGAAGGGATACATGTTAAAACTCCTAAGAAACGGCGTAAGGTCAACAAATCATGAGACACATACTCAGGTTTATCTTTATTTCGTCCATTTCATGTCATTTTCATATATTTCGAGTCATGTGACTCAACTTTCTAGTTGAATATGATAATATAGCAAAAAATACGACTATTACGTAGATTTATAGGTGCTACTTTGTTGTTGGTTGGATTTCGGGAAAGTAAACATCATTTTAAGGTTATTTCGGCCGTTTCATGTCATTTTCGTGTATTTCGAGTCATGTGACTCCAATTTCTTGTTGAATGTAATAATATTGCATAAAATACGACTACTAAGTAGGTTTATAGGTGCTACTTTGTTGTTGGTTGGATTTCGGGAAAGTAAGGGTCATTTTAGGCCTATTTCGTCCGTTTCATGTCATTTTCTTGAATTTCGAGTCATGTGACTCCAATTTCTTGTTGAATGTGGTAATATTGCATAAAATACGACTAATAAGTAGATTTATAGGTGCTACTTTGTTGTTGGTTGGATTTCGGGAAAGTAAGGGTCATTTTAGGCCTATTTCGTCCGTTTCATGTCATTTTCATGTATTTCGAGTCATGTGGCTCCAATTTCTTGTTGAATGTAATAATATTGCATAAAATACGACTACTAAGTAGATTTATAGGTCCTACTTTGTTCATGGTTGGATTTCGGGAAAGTAAACGTAATTTTAAGCCTATTTCGGTTGTTTCATGTCATTTTCGTGTATTTCGAGTCATGTGACTCCAATTTCTTGTTGAATGTGGTAATATTGCATAAAATACGACTACTAAGTATATTTATAGGTGCTACTTTGTTCTTGGTTGGATTTCGGGAAAGTAAGGGTCATTTTAGGCCTATTTCGTCTGTTTCATGTCATTTTCGTGTATTTCGAATCATGTGACTCCAATTTCTTGTTGTATGTAATAATATTGCATAAGATAAGACTACTAAGTAGATTTATAGGTGCTACTTTGTTCATGGTTGGATTTCGGGAAAGTAAACGTCATTGTAAGCCTATTTCGGCTGTTTCATGTCATTTTTGTGTATTTCGAGTCATGTGACTCAAATTTCTTGTTGAATGTGATAACATTGCATAAAATACAACTACTAAGTAGATTTATAGGTGCTACTTTGTTGTTGGTTGGATTTCGGGAAAGTAAACGTCATTTTAAGCCTATTTCGGCTGTTTCATGTCATTTTCGTGTATTTCGAGTCATGTTAATCCAATTTGATGTTGAATGTGATAATATTGCATAAAATACGACTACTAAGTAGATTTATAGGTGCTACTTTGTTGTTGGTTGGATTTCGGGAAAGTAAACGTCATTTTAAGCCTATTTCGGCCGTTTCATGTCATTTTCATGTATTTCGAGTCATCTGACTCCAATTTCTTGTTGAATGTGGTAATATTGCATAAAATACGACTACTACGTAGATTTATAGGTGCTACTTTATTGGTGGTTGGATTTCGGTAAAATAAGGGTCATTTTAGGCCTATTTCGTCCGTTTCATGTCATTTTCTTGTATTTCGAGTCATGTGACTCCAATTTCTTGTTGAATGTAATAATATTGCATAAAATATGACGACTAAGTAGATTTATAGGTGCTACTTTGTTCATGGTTGGATTTCGGGAAAGTAAACGTCATTGTAAGCCTATTTTGGCCGTTTCATGTCATTTTCGTGTATTTCGAGTCATGTGACTCCAATTTCTTGTTGAATGTGATAATATTGCATAAAATACGACTACTAAGTAGATTTATAGGTGCTAGTTTGTTGTTGGTTGGATTTCGGGAAAGTAAACGTCATTTTAAGCCTATTTCGGCCGTTTCATGTCATTTTCGTGTATTTCGAGTCATGTTAATCCAATTTGTTGTTGAATGTGATAATATTGCATAAAATATGACTACTAAGTAGATTTATAGGTGCTACTTTGTTGTTGGTTGGATTTCGGGAAAGTAAACGTCATTTTAAGCCTATTTCGGCCGTTTCATGTTATTTTCGTGTATTTCGAGTCATGTTAATCCAATTTGTTGTGGAATATGATCATATAACCTAAAATATTGCTTTTAAGTAGCTTTATACGAGCTACTTTGTTGATGGTTGGATTTCGGGAAAATAAATATCATTTTAGGCCTATATATTTCGGCCGATTTATGTCTTTTTGTATATTTCGAGCCTCCCGCTCCCCCCCTTGCACGCCCGCTCCCCCCGCCCCGCATCCGCCCCCACCGTCCAGCCCCTAGCTACTCCCCCCTTGCACACCCCAGTAGAACCAGCGGGCAGCGGCAAGAAGCCGCCAGCCAGCGCGAGCTTTCCCTGCGCCGTCGGCCCACGACTGGCCCACGACTTCCGATGTTGCATTATTGTTGGTCCTTATTCAATTTGTTATTTTTTTTAACCTGTACATATATATTAATTTCTATGTGTTTATAATTGCTGGGATAATTACTACATATGGATGAGATGACGACTAGTGAACACACAACCGAGGATGAATCTTATGATGTGAGGAAGGACCCAGATAAAGGTGATCTCGAAGATCGAGATCTTCAAGAAATTCATCCACAAATTGGTACAATTGTGAAAGCACAACAAGTTTGTGGGAAAGAAGGTCAACAACGGGAGTTACAAACAAATCAACAACAAAGAAAATCGAAAGTGATGAAAAAGAGAAAGGGAAGAGGACCTACAAAGTCAATAAGTGCTACTCACTTGCATATGACTTTAGAGTATGATAACTTGGGTCAACCTTGTGGTGTGTGGCGTTCTAAGTATGGCAAACATATTGGCCTTTGCGTCCGGAGGCTCTCCATTTTGCATTTATGGCAAGAGGTGCCCGAGGGGATGAAGAAATTACTATGGAATGACACTATGGTAAGTTTCATACTACCATTTAGTTTCTTATTTTAATAAATGTATGTGTATGTAGTACTAATGATAGAATTTAATCTATTACAACAAATGTGGAAACTAATATTTTTGTGCGTTCTTTTTGTAGAATCTCTTCAATATCGAAGATGATGACGCCAAGAAGAATCTATTTCTATCCGCGCTTGCTCAGAGATTTCGAGATTTCAAGGCTAAGTTAGTGTCCGGTTGGATCACTAAGCGGAGGAAAAGAACGGGTACAAAGAAGAAGAAAATTTATGGGGGAGAAAAGATAATCGAAGCTGAGGCTGCATTGGAAAATTTAGAGGAACCCACCACATTACCATATCAAATATGGAGAAATATCAAACCTAAAGAGTGGGAAGCATTTGTTGCCAAAAATACTACCCCGGAAGCTGTTGTAAGCAAAGGATTTTAATTATATTTACCACACTTAGCTCGAGTATGATTGTATATAACACCTAATCTTTTGTTTGTAATTATGTGTTTTTTCAGGCAAGACGTGAGAAAAAAAGCGCGAGTGCAAAAGCAAGGAAATATTATCATCATTTGGGTGCCCATTCCTACGATCAGGCGAGAAAAAAGTGGATGTTTGCCCATTACCCCACACAGGATTCGACAACGACAACTAGCCCTACAACTACATCAGTTACACCGGCTCGTCAACCAGATAGGGCCCTTGATTGGTGGTGTTCGATGCATGGGGTTGATGCAAAGGGAAACAGAGTGTTACCTGATCCCGTTACAGAAAAGATAGCCAATGCCATTGTAAGCACATATCATTTTAGGCCTATTTCGGCCATTTCATGTCATTTTCGAATAGTTTGAGTCACTGGGCTCCAATTTCTTGTGAAATATGATAATATAACCTAAAATATTGCTATTAAGTAGATTTATAGGTTCTACTTTATTATTAGTTGGATTTCGGGAACGTAAATATCATTTTAGGCCTATTTCGGCCATTTCATGTCATTTTCGAATAGTTTGAGTCACTGGGCTCCAATTTCTTGTGAAACATGATAATATAACCTAAAATATTGCTATTAAGTAGATTTATAGGTTCTACTTTGTTATTGGTCGGATTTCGGGAGCGTAAATATCATTTTAGGCCTATTTCGGCCATTTCATGTCATTTTCGAATAGTTTGAGTCACTGGGCTCCAATTTCTTGTGAAACATGATAATATAACCTAAAATATTGCTATTAAGTAAATTTATAGGTTCTACTTTGTTATTGGTCGGATTTCGGGAATGTAAATATCATTTTAGGCCTATTTCGGCCATTTCATGTCATTTTCAAATAGTTTGAGTCACTGGGCTCCAATTTCTTGTGAAATATGATAATATAACCTAAAATATTGCTATTAAGTAGATTTATAGGTGCTACTTTGTTGTTGGTCGGATTTCGGGAATGTAAATATCATTTTAGGCCTATTTCAGCCATTTCATGTCATTTTCGAATAGTTTGAGTCACTGGGCTCCAATTTCTTGTGAAACATGATAATATAACCTAAAATATTGCTATTAAGTAGATTTATAGGTTCTACTTTGTTGTTGGTCGGATTTCGGGAATGTAAATATCATTTTAGGCCTATTTCGGCCATTTCATGTCATTTTCAAATAGTTTGAGTCACTGGGCTCCAATTTCTTGTGAAACATGATAATATAACCTAAAATATTGCTATTAAGTAGATTTATAGGTTCTACTTTGTTATTGATCGGATTTCGGGAATGTAAATATCATTTTAGGCCTATTTCGGCCATTTCATGTCATTTTCGAATAGTTTGAGTCACTGGGCTCCAATTTCTTGTGAAATATGATAATATAACCTAAAATATTGCTATTAAGTAGATTTATAGGTGCTACTTTGTTGTTGGTTGGATTTCGGGAAAATAAAGATCATTTTAGGCGTATTTCGGCCATTTGATGTGTTTTTCGTTTATATCCATTATTCAAGTAACCCCACACCTCACACCCGCACTTTCCCCCTCCTAACACATCCCCCCCTACACAGTCCCCCAATGCCCCCCCGCTTGCACGGCCCCGTTGCCGCCGCGGCAAGCAGCAAAACCGGGCCGGGTTGCCGCCGGCTGGCCGGCTCGCTTCGCTGCCGCTGGCATCCTGCTGCCGACAACTTATTCGGAAATATGTTTTGTTTTTTGAAAAATTTTAACGTCCAATTGTCTGTTGTTGTTTAATTTCTAGATCGGATTAAAGGAAAAGGAGGCAACCGGTGATTTCACTCCTACTGCACACATGGATGCTTTGCACGAAACTCTAGGAAAGGACCATAGTGGTCGTGTGAGGGGCGTGGGAGGTGTCCGCCTCGGCGTGCGAAAGGTATATGGTGAACAATACACTACAACGTCAAAATCAAGTGCAAGTAGTGTGAATTCGGCGTCGGTAGATGTGGAGGCTATCAAATCTGCAATTCGGAAGGAGCTTAGAGAAGAGATGACACATAACTTCAATGCTATGATGGAGCAAATGGGTTTACCGACCTTCCCATTGAAGAAAGGTAGTGATGTTCCATCTAGCCAGCCGATCGGTGTTCCACAAACATCGGATAATCAAACGATACCTGCACCTGATTCACCAATACCCGAGTTGAAGGTAATCACTGTATTTGGTTTAATTTATCACGCTTAATCACTGTGCTTTATTAATTAACTATGTATTGTCCCTAAGTGCATGCAATTCTAAATGTAATGTTGTTTCATCGCTTAATTATTAATGACTTGTTTTGATTCAAAGGAGGAGACCCCATGCCGACTATTAGTTCAAGATAATGATTCTGATAGTCTGATTGTGGTAGCTAGTGGCCATGCACAACCTCCTGGTGATCGAGTATGAGTGCATCACCAGATAGTGAACAATGATCACTATGTGGTGAGCATCGACTACATTGAGCCTGGTTTTGAAGACTTAGGTCTTCCGATGCCAAAACCGGAAGTTAGTCTACATACACTGAGTGACGCCCATGGTAGTTATGTTCTGTGGCCGCGTGCATGGTGCGATTTTCAGATGAGGTCCACCGATAAACTTACATATATATATATATGCGTTAATTTATGTAATAATCAACTCCGATTATATTACTTTTCTATGTCATATATATAATAATTAGTAATATTCTTATTATTACTTTTTACTAGGTTTCAAGGATGGCTGGTTCACATGACAAGAAGGCTAAAAAGGTCGGTTCACCAAACAAGATGGCTAAGGAGGCAATTGGACGTGCTGAAATTGAACCAAATGTGTTCGCTGACCAAGTTAGTATGTCAAACAATCCACTTCTTGAGCCGTTGGTGGTGCAAGGCCTTACTAAGGCATGTTATTGGTTGCATGAGTGTGTTAGCGATTTGCCCGAGAATACTCCAATACATGTTCCTTTGGGGAAGGAACAATTCAACTACGCTGATGAGTCATCTATATGGATTTCCAAAGACGATGTTAAAGAATTCTTACGTGGGGAAATGTTGAGTGGAACAATGATACAAGCTTTCATGAGGTGATACATATCTTACTTTACAAGTTTATAATAGTTTTCAACTTCCATGATAAGTATGTTTACTTTTATTATATGTTTTCTCGGGTTATTGTGTATTGAATTGGATGAAAAAATGAGTGAGACAAAGATTGGTTGGTTATGTCCAAGTATGATGCGAGATGACAATGTTTAAAAAACAAAATCGATGTGAAAGAATATCTCGATACTAGTTTCAAATAATCACATCGGTTAGAAGAGAAGTTCATCCTTGTTCCATGTATTGAAACGTAAGCTTGTTACACCAAACTTGATGCTTTACTTTATATTCTATAACTTTATTTCCTTGTTTAGGAGAGTTCATTCTTGTTCCATATATCGATAACAAATTTCACCGAATTGTTGAATAAGTAACTTTATATTATTTCCTTATATAGTCTCCATTGGACGCTCATTGTGATATGTTTGTCAAATAATCACGTCTACCACTTTGATTCTCTTCGTCGACAACCACCACGGAGCTTACTAGTCAAGTCATTATTGAATAGGTAACTTAATTAGAACAATGTGTACCTAATATTACACATTTATATATATATATATATATATATATATATATATATATATATATATATATATATATATATATATATATATATATATATAATAAACATCTTATAATGTATTGATGTATTGTGATGAAGCAACATTATGGACTTGGACTTCGATTAGGAAAAGCTCCTCTTTGGATATCAGTTGAGGTAACTAATTTGGTGAAGCTTATGTCGAACCATTTATTTTCATATACTTTAAATTTAACATGAATGTTTTTGGTGAATTTCATTGTCCGCAACAAAAGAATGGTGTTGATTGTGGCAATTACGTGCTGCGGTACATGTTTGATATAGTCAACCGTTGTACTTACATCGATTATCTTCAAAAGGTATGTAACTAATTAGTTTAATTAATTTAGATTAAATTGATAGGTAAGAATTAGTTTATTTTGGAAATTGTAGCATAAATTAACAATAATCGACCACGAAACAAATTTAAAAATTGAACTTCTAATCTTTTGCACCTAATTAAATATGACATTAACACTTCAAGTATGCATAAAGTAAGTGGTGTGTGTTAGTTTTGCTCCTATATGTAACATGTAGTTAGTTTTGGGAAGTGAAATAGCTAAAATTCACAAAAATCGACCCCGAAACGAACCTAAAAATTGAACTTCTAATCTTTTGCACCTAAATATGACATTAACACTTCAAGTAAGCATAAAGTAAGTGGTGTGTGTTAGTTTTGCTCCTATATGTAACATGTAGGTAGTTTTGGGAAGTGAAATAGCTCAAATTCACAAAAATCGACCCCGAAACGAACCTAAAAATTGAACTTCTAATCTTTTGCACCTAAATTTGATATTAACACTTCAACTATGCATAAAGTAAGTGGTGTTAGTTTTGCTCCTATATGTAACATGTAGCTAGTTTTGGGAAGTGAAATAGCTCAAATTCACAAAAATCGACCCCGAAACGAACCTAAAAATTGAACTTCTAATCTTTTACACCTAAATATGACATTAACACTTCAAGTATCCATAAAATAAGTGGTGTGTGTTTGTTTTGCTCCTATATGTAACATGTAGCTAGTTTTGGGAAGTGAAATAGCTCAAATTCACAAAAATCGACCCCGAAACGAACCTAAAAATTGAACTTCTAATCTTTTGCACCTAAATTTGATATTAACACTTCAAGTATGCATAAATTAAGTGGTGTGTGTTAGTTTTGCTCCTATATGTAACATGTAGCTAGTTTTGGGAAGTGAAATAGCTCAAATTCACAAAAATCGACCCCGAAACGAACCTAAAAATTGAACTTCTAATCTTTTGCACCTAAATTTGATATTAACACTTCAACTATGCATAAAGTAAGTGGTGTGTGTTATTTTTGCTCCTATATGAAACATGTAGCTAGTTTTGGGAAGTGAAATAGCTCAAATTCACTATAATCGACCCCGAAACGAACCTAAAAATTGAACTTCTAATCTTTTGCACCTAAATATGACATTAACACTTCAAGTATGCATAAAATAAGTGGTGTGTGTTAGTTTTGCTCCTATATGTAACATGTAGCTAGTTTTGGGAAGTGAAATAGCTCAAATTCACAAAAATCGACCCCAAAATGAACCTAAAAATTGAACTTCGAATCTTTTGCACCTAAATTTGATATTAACACTTCAAGTATGCATAAAGTAAGTGGTGTGTGTTAGTTTTGCTCCTATATGTAACATTTAGGTAGTTTTGGGAAGTGAAATAGCTCAAATTCACAAAAATCGACCCCGAAACGAACCTAAAAATTGAACTTCTAATCTTTTGCACCTAAATTTGATATTAACACTTCAACTATGCATAAAGTAAGTGGTGTGTGTTAGTTTTGCTCCTATATGTAACATGTAGCTAGTTTTGGGAAGTGAAATAGCTCAAATTCACTATAATCGACACCGAAACGAACCTAAAAATTGAACTTCTAATCTTTTGCACCTAAATATGACATTAACACTTCAAGTATGCATAAATTAAGTGGTGTGTAGGTAGTTTTGGGAAGTGAAATAGCTCAAATTCACAAAAATCGACCCCGAAACGAACCTAAAAATTGAACTTCTAATCTTTTGCACCTAAATTTGATATTAACACTTCAACTATGCATAAAGTAAGTGGTGTGTGTTAGTTTTTCTCCTATATGTAACATGTAGCTAGTTTTGGGAAATGAAATAGCTCAAATTCACTATAATCGACCCCGAAACGAACCTAAAAATTGAACTTCTAATCTTTTGCACCTAAATATGACATTAACACTTCAAGTATGCATAAAGTATGTGGTGTGTGTTAGTTTTGCTCCTATATGTAACATGTACCTAGTTTTGGGATGTAAAATAGCTCAAATTCACAATAATCGTCCCCGAAACGAACCTAAAAATTGAACTTCTAATCTTTTGCACCTAAATTTTTTAATTTATTATATTCATATTATTGCAAGGTTTACATGGATAACAACGCACCAAGGTTGGATGAATTCACAATTGAAAAATTGGATGAAGTTCGAAACAAGTTGGCAAGCTACATTTGTGAAGATTGTCTATGATACATTGGTTAGGATTTTGCAAGAACTAGCTAGAAGTTCGAAACAAGTTGGCAAGCTATTCGGTTGCGTTAATATAATGTAGCCTTTTGTATTAGAATTAATATAATTTTGCCTTAATATGTACTCTTTAACATTATTATTATTATATATATATAATTATTACATAATTGGGAACTCTATATGCACTATGAGGTTTGTAATAAGGTACAAAGCAAAGCAGCAAGGAACCAGCGACACAGGGAACGAGCGCATATATATATTATATAGCTGAATTTTAAAAAAAATTTACACAAGGATTGCGGTTAATAGGGAAAACCGCAGCCCTTGGCCAAATAAGGGCTGCGGTTTTCCAACGACCGCAGCCCTTATTTCTCTAAGGGCTGCGGTTCATAACCGCAGCCCTTCCTATATGTTAAGGGCTGCTACTCTAATTGCTGCGGTCAAAAAACGCAGCCCTTAGGCCACTTTTGACCGCAGCCCTTATGCTTTTTTCCTCTAGTGATGAAGTGTTTGCAGGGGCTGGACGCCTATAAACCATTGGCTGAACCACGGTCTTCTCTTGTCTTGGACGAACAAGAGAAGGGCCCAAACTTCTTCATTTTGTTCTGGATAGTATCCTGAAAGGAGGGTCTCTTAAGTACGGTTTAGACCCAGTGGCCGACTGTTGTAATGCAGCAGCTTTCTTTGCCTCTAGGTAATCCTTGGCATCTGTTTCCATTCGGTGCCCATTTGGACGAACATTATCCTGGGTCCTAACCACCAGGTTCCAATCCATCTTCCTTCACTGCTCGTTGCATTATAACTGCTTTTCTCTAGCTGCTCTCCTAGAGGGTTCCTGACGAACAGGTCGACTTGGACCTGGACGATTCTCTTGAGAACGCCCCCTAAGAGGAGCTGGATTGTTAGCGGCTGGTTCCGGATTAATTTGGAAAAACGCCATGTTGCTCTTGATCTATTCCTGGACAATTGCTGCCATCTTAGTCTGAAAGTCATTTAAGACGTTCTCTAGATGGGCAGCAGTCACTGGACGTTCAAGATTCTCCTGAATAACAGGTTGTTGGCTTTGTCCTGGAACATTGATGATGGACGGAATTCTATCCCTTCCTCGAGGTGGTCTCTCGTGATCTACTGTATCTTCGACATTAATCTGAAAACTTCGATTTCTAGCCACATTGGAAGATTGACAGTCAGTCATCATTGCGTCTCCCCACAGACGGCGCCAAATGTTTAGTATGCTTGGCTAGCAAGTAAACTAATTCCCTCAAAATGTTCTTTCAATTGGAGACTTGTGCAACGATGTCTGAACCTGGTCTATCCGAACCTGAGCTCTGTTCCTAAACCTGCAAAAAGGGACCCACCCTGGAGGTTTGGGTGGTGGTTCCCCCTCCGAAGCTTAAGTCAGATATTAGGAGTGAGAAGAAAAAAAGTAGAGATAGAGAGAGAAAGTGAGAGGGTATTTCCACAGAGTAAGTTTACACTGTTTGCATTGAATTTCCTTTCTCCTAATTTCAGGGGTATTTATAGTGTTTGTGATATGACGGCTGCCCTTTTAGGTTACCCTAGAATAGAAACACCTGATTGGCTAGACAATCAAATCATGACACTTGGCAGGCTATGATTGGAGATGGATCATCAACCAATCACCTGCAGCCATTTTAGGGATTTGGGCTCTGACTAACCTTTGGGCCAAAAGGTGAGCCTTTTTACTCATCGGAGCAAAACCCAATGGTTAAACCATTTTTCTTTATTTCTTCTTATGGGACACGTGTATGGTCCTGATGTATCCATGTGTCTCAAGTAGAGCCGTTGACATTTTAGGCTACAACACGATGCACGAGTTCTTTTTAGTATATTAAAACTAGAACCATTTGTTATTAGGTGTGACAATAAATTAAATATTGTATTATCAATAATGATGTTTGTTTGGGCGCAAAATTCCAGGAAAAATGATGAACTTTGAGTACTATTCCTTTTCTCTTCAACTTTTTATGCAATGAACCAAACAATGATAAACTAATTTACAATGATATGATATTTTCTATTGATTTTTGTGTTTCCATGAAAGATTATTTTGGACTGAAAATGTTTTACGTCCAACCTAATGGAGCCTAAGTGTTCTCACTGTTATTTTTGTTATGCCCTTCTTCATTCTATGGAGAAATCATATTAATTTGTCATTAGGCCGTGTTACGCAATAAATAATTTTTTTAAAATGATTAGTTTTCTGTTATACTTTTTTTTCTTTTTGAGACTTTTTTTCTTGTTCTGTCTTCTTTTGTTTTCTCTCTCACTTATTAGATTCATGTTACTCATCACCTTACTATTAATCCATCTCATTGTGTATGCATGGGGGAAGTTAACAAAAAGTAGTCCCGGCCTATTCGCATCAAAACTATTTTTTCCCTATCTACTTATCATTCGTTTGAGAAGGCTTTCATCTAGTTTATTTTTTACCATATTGATTATTCGTATTTAATTATTGTAAATATAAATTATTTATCAATGCTTTTGAAAAAAGCCTTCTTTATAATATACTAGTATTTGGGACCCGGGCAAATGCCCGTTCTTTTCGTGGAGAAGATGTAGACTTTTGAAATTTTCAAATACCTTGTTTGAACGTATTTTTTTTCGGGCATACAACAACAAAAGTTATAATGTAATAACTTTGAATATTCTAATTCTAACATAAATAGGTTTTGTAGAAAAAACCCTAATTTTAATTGCATTTTGTTACTTTAGTACATTAGTATAGTCAGTATTTCTTTTTATATGTTACCTTAATATAAATTTTTAAATATAGTATAAATGGATCTTATTTAAGATATTTTTCAAACACTTTCCAATGGTACAAAAATTATAATTTTTCGATCTATTTATTAAAAGTTATAATCCATTTAATATACTTAAGTTTTTCATTGTAAACTCAACTCTATTTCTTATTATCCTAAACTCTATACATGTATTTTTTATTACTTTGTAACTCTATTTATTTAAAAAAAAATGATATGACAATTAACAAGCGCGACAAATGGCGTCCAATGAGGATGTCAAATGTCACGATCTCGTAAGTTGGCTTTTGGACTCTGCTTTATATGCTAGTATTGGGACTGGGGCAAATGCTTGTTCTCTTCGTGGAGAAGATGTAGACTTTTGAAATTTGCAAATACCCTGTTTGAACGTATTTTTGTCCGATATATAACAACAAATTAAAGTTATAATGTAATAATTTTAAATATTCTAATTCTAACATGAGTAGGTTTTATAGAAAAGCCGTAATTCTAATTGAATTTCTAAATCTAATTGCAGTTTGTTACTTTAATAGGTTAGTATAGTTAATATTTCCTTATACATTACTTCAATATAAAAATTTTAATATAGTATAAATGGATCTTATTTTAAAGTATTTTTTAAACACTTTCCAATAGTACAAAAATTATAATTTTCTGAACTATATATTAAATGTGATAATTGATTTATTATACTTAAGTTTTTCATCGTGAACTCAACCCTATTTATTCTTATCCTAAACTATATACATGTATTTTTATGACTTTGTAACTCTACTTATTTTTTTAAAAATGATATGGCAATTAATAAGTGTGACAAATGGCGTCCAATGAGGACACCAAATGTCGCGATCTCGTAAGCTGGCTTTTAGACTCTGCTTTATATTAGTTATATATGATATATGATTATATGATATGATATGATATTATATTAGATTTCCCAAATATTAGAGAAGGGAGAACCGGATAATCACTACTATACTTGTGGGTAAAGATAACGAATATTTTTTTTTTTTTTTTTTGGTGCGAATATTTGAGGCTTAAGATAATGCATCTAATTTGCAGTTCACCAATTCAGTGTAATGTTAGGTGAAAGAAGCAGCTTTAAGTTTATAAGTTTGATGGAAGAAAAATAACACTTATCTCTAGCAAGTGTTAAATATGTTTCAGATACGTGTGCTGTTGGTGAATAACAAAAGATAACACGTTTCTTTAATAGGTGTTATATTTGTTATGGCTAAGACTTCGTAGAGGTGTGCACCGGTCCAGGACCAGAGGACCGAAATCTGATATTTTTTTGGATCGAAACCGGAAAAATTTCCGGTCTGGTTTTGGACCGGTTGGACCGAAATTTGTATTTTTTATTCAAAAAAAAATCTTTTTTTCTTAGGTTTAAACATATTTATAAATTCGATAAATTTAAAACTAATAATTTTAAAAGCAATAATCTTAAAGGCAATAAATATGAGGTTTTAACTTTCTAACTTTTCTAAGTTTTAAACTTTTTTTTAACCTTTAAACCTATTTTTACAAAAAAAAAAAAAAAAGAATTCCGGTCCATTCCGGGTTTGGACCGGACCGGACCGGAAACCCGAATTCCCAAGTTTTCATGGACCGGAGACCGGACCGGAATTTTCCGGTCCGAATTCCGGTCTCGGTCCAAAACTACACACCCCTAGCTAAGAGAACACCTTTCTTGAACTAATCTGCTGGTTTCATCCTTCACAATATTAATCAAGTAGTTCCTGAAGCTATATTTTTTTAGGGGTTAGAATTATATTCATATGTCATCAGATTTGATAATAAATAAGATACATTAAACATTTTCTCCATTTTTATTTTGTTATATGCACTTTCCTTTTTGTGATTTATTTGAAACATTCTCCTGACATAAATTATTAATGATTGACATTAAAAATAACAAAATTGGTTTAGTTGGGATTATCGAATTCTTAGGTAATTCACTAAAATCAAACTCTAATTATCTTTTATCTGAACCATTATGAATCTGTTTTGTTTTTTTTTTGAATCCTTTTGTTTAATTCAAAATTTATTTTAGGATAAAACATGCCACCATCATACTCTTTAAGACTCCTCTTTCCAATAAATAGTTAAATTATAGTCCTATTGAAAATAAAACTCTATTTTCTCTTAATCATTCTAAAACTCCTATTCTTACCATAATTCATGTAGTACTTCTTATCATATTAAATTTATTCTCAATTTTGTTATTGATATTTTTAGATAATTTACTGAAGATAAAACTCTATTTTCTCTTAAAAATTCTAAAACTCCAATAATTCATGTAGTACTTATTATACTAAATTTTTGTCTTCTATTTCTTTATAAATTGTTTTAGTAATTCTTTCTTTGTGAAGACTGCTAGATATCGAGTGTATCAATAACATGTTTTTGGCCTTTCCTTTAAATAACAGTCATTTCATTATGTTTTTTTTTTTGGAAATTAAGTAATATTGAAAAGCCCAAAAAACAAACAACCTAAGATTGCCTAGGCAACCACACCACTATCTGGACAGACCCAGACATTTACAATCTTTCTAACCATCTTCTATCTCTATCACTTACTTTAGTGCTAAGAATTTGTAAACTTATATGCTTTACACTATATTTTATCTCCTGTATTGTGTACTCTATCATATTAACAGTATTATCCCAGTAAGCTTGATTACGGTTCCTCTAGATGAAGTAAGTAGCAGCAGCAATGGTGGCCAACACCACCTGTTTTTGCATCCTGGTACCTTTATATCTATCTCTAATCCATCTGCACAGATGAATTAGATCCCTGCCTCTCCATTGCACATTAAGCCATTCCATCAATCTATTCATGCATTGTCTACTATAATGACAGGAAAACATGAGATGCCCTATGGTTTCTGTGAAAGAACCACAAACCACACAAATATCATCCTGGCTAATGTTCATCTGAATCAGCCTAGCTTTAGTTTTCAACCTATTTTGCACTGCCAACCACTGAATCATTCTGTGCTTGGGTTGTGAGAACATGTTCCAAACACTCCTGTCCCACTACACCTTTTCCCCATTTCTGCTGATCATCTGATAATGCTTGCTGATACTGAAATTCGGATCTCTCATCCAAGAGTCCCCATTCAATCTTGAATTAAGATCATTATTTGCATCAGATATGTATTTCCATGCCCAACTGGTTGTACTTGAAGCATTATAAGTACTCCAGGGAGTATCTTTGACATAAAGCTCACTCACCCAATTAACCCATAGGCTATCCTTCTTCCGAGCTACAGACCAGGCCAACTTGCTAATTGCAATCATATTCCACAAATGAGTGTCTCTAAATCCGAGCCCCCCTGTTGCCTTAGTTTTACACAGCTGCTCCCAGTTCACCGCACCAGGCTTTGAATCATTGTGAGTTCCACTCCACAAAAAATTCCTACATATGTTGTTTACTTCCTTCTAAATACTCTTAGGGAGCACAAAAATTTGGCCCCAATACACATGAATGCTCATTAAAACACTGTTTACAAGTTGACATCTAGCTGCAAAAGACAGGTGCCTTGTGCTCCAAACTCTAATCCTGCTAATCATTTTTTCAATCATTGCCTGACAGTCTCTAGCCTTCAACTTAGTAGTGGAAATAGCGACCCCCAAATACTGTTTACAAGTTGACATCTAGCTGCAAAAGACAGGTGCCTTGTGCTCCAAACTCTAATCCTGCTAATCATTTTTTCAATCATTGCCTGACAGTCTCTAGCCTTCAACTTAGTAGTGGAAATAGCGACCCCCAAATACCTGAAAGGCAAAGAGCCCACATGGAAACCACTAACATCAATCACCCTTTGGATTTCATTATTATCCATCCCTGCATAGTAGACTTCAGACTTGGCCTTATTAACCTCCAGACCAGAAGCATACGAAAACATCTGGAAACCATGAAGTAATGTGTATATAGACCTAAAGTCTCCATTACAGAATAGCAGTAAATCGTCTGCAAAGCATAAGTGAGACAATTTAATGTCTTTGCATTTCACATGAAACTTAAAGCCCTCCTGTTCACCAATAAAGCTTAACACTCTATCAAGGTAATCCATTCCAAGTGCAAAGAGAAGGGGAGACATGGGGTCTCCCTGTCTCAGACCTCGTTGAGCCCCAAAAAACCCAATAGGTGACCCATTAACCATTATTGAAAACTTCGGAGTAGTAATGCATATCATAATTTGTTGGACAAACCAACTAGGGAAATCCACTCCTTCAAGCATCCGCTGGATGAATCGCCAATTGATGGTATCATAAGCTTTTTTTAGATCTAGTTTCATCATACAACAGGCTCTGGAGGCCTTCCCATTGTATAATTTCACTAAATCCTGGCAAATCATCACATTGTGTATAATACTCCTGCCAGCAACAAAAGCTCCTTGACTAGGGGAAATTATATCAGGCAAAATTGTGTTTAACTTTTCACTGATCAGCTTTGTAATGCACTTATACAAAATGGAGCAGCAAGCTATTGGCCTGTATTGAGTGACACTTTCAGGACAATTAACTTTAGGAACTAATGTAAGAGTAGTTACATTAATTACCTTAAGTAGTTTCCCAGTCTTGAAAAAATCAAGAACAGCTTCAGACACCTCCTCTCCAATCACTTCCCAGCTATGCTTGAAGAAACAGTTGTTAAAACCATCAGCCCCTGGAGCTTTTTCATCTGGAATACTGTAGATTACCCTCCTGACGTCATCTTTTGTAAATTGAGCATTCAGAATTCTCATGTGATGGTCATTCAACTTCTTTCCCCTATTCATGAGGCTAGCAAAAACAGGTTGTTGTTGTTTCTTTTCAGCAAATAAGCTCTGGTAGAAACTTAAGAAAGCTTCATTAACCCCATCAGCAGTATTAACCTACTCCCCAGCATGATTATGGACAGCATGTACTATATTGTTCACCCTCCTAGCTTTGATGGCTTGGTAGAACACCTTAGTGTTCTCATCCCCACATCTTAGCCAGTTAAGCTTTGCTTTCTGCTGCAACATTGAGCAAATAATCTTTTTGGCAATAGCATATCTTTCTCTGTCCAATTTTTCTCTACTTTTCAACTCATCATTGGTGGGATTGAAGTGCAGGTCATTTTGGGCAGCAGCCAAGGTTTCTTTAGCTTTTATTTCCTCCATTTCAACATCACCAAATCCTGTCTTCTTCAATTTTCGCAATGCTATTCTCACATTTTTAAGCTTTTCCACTACCCTATACATTGGGCATCCTCCTATATGCTTACTCCATTCCAGCTTCACAAACTCCAATAGAGCTGGATAGGAACACCAAGCATTACAAAATCTGAACGGTATCTTTTGTTGAATGTCAGGATAAAAACACAACAAAATGGGGGTGTGATCAAAGTTGCCTTCTGGCAAGAAAGCAGCTTCAGCAAGTTCAAACTTATCCAGCCAATTGTTTTTAACTAACACTCTGTCAATTCTAGAGAAAACTCTAGCATCACCCTCCTGTTTGTTTATCCATGTGTAATATCTTCCACTGGCCTTGATATCCACCAACTTACAGACATTCATACAATCTAACATAGGCCCTATTTCAGCCAATCTCACAGGATTCCCCATTCTGTCTTCAACACTAGAAAGAGCATTAAAATCTCCAAGAACAACCCAAGGCCCTTGACACTTACTAGCAATAACTTTAAGTCTTGCCCAAAGTTCATTTCTACTATGACAATCATTGAAACCATAGACAAATGTACACCAAAATTCAGTGGCGCATTGACTTGGCTCGATAATACATGAATATACTGACTGGTCATACCAACTATATTCACCTGAAAAGCCCCAGGCCACCATCCAACCATGATTCTTCCATGTTCATGATGAGCATTATTATGAGTGAAACACCACCCTGGGCATAAGTTTAAATAAACTTTTCCCATGTTGTGAGTCTTCACTCTTGTTTCAAGAAGGCTGAATAGCTTGATATTGTGAGAGAGAATAAATTTTTTCACTTCCCGCTGCTTCAAATGGCTATTTAACCCTCTTGTGTTCCATGTTAGGATAATATCCATTGGGCAAAGGGGTTGTCAACCCCTGTCCATCCCCTTTGTCATTCACCATCACATTATCATCCTTATCCCTTCTACTAGAATCACCAGGTTCCACAGATCCTGCCACAGTTATCTCCCTTTCCTTACTGATATCTTCTGATACTTCGATTAAGGCATTAAAAGGATTATGCACTGGCACTACATTTTCCTCATTTTGCTGAACCATTCTCCTATTTCCAACTTGTTGGAACCCCTCTTGATCTACTACCCTTCTCTATAAACCTTCCTACCTTCACCTCTCCTACATTTCTCCTCACTATGCCCAAGTCCAGAACACTTCCTACACACTATCGGCCTCCACTCATACTCAATTCTTTGCTCCACCTCAACCCCATGTTCATTACAGAAACTAATCTTCTCAGGTAACTCCTGTTTCATTTGAACATTACCCTGGCATAATTCAACCTGTCACAAGCTTTTGTTGCTTGATCCAACTTCACAGGTTTACCCACAACGCTAGCAATCTTAAAAAGACTCATCTCCTCCCAATATTTGATTGCTAAACCAGGCAGTATAATCCAAATAGGCACTGTCTCAACATTCGTTTTCTCCATGGGCATATCATGATCCCAAATTCTAGTGATAAGCGGCTTTTGATCAAAAAACTGAAACCCCTCAGTAGTTACCTTCAAACTCGCTTCAACACTGTCAAATCTAACCAAAAAAATACCTCGCCCAACCATGGCTATTTTGTCAATTCCCAATTTTCCCCAAATTCTTCTAAAATATCCATCTATGACATTCAATGATGGGTTAGCTCCTAAGACATAGCAAATTACTGCAGAAGAACAATATTCTATCTCCTCTTGTATGTCATCAGCATCAATTGTAATTACAGGGGAGGTTTTGGTTACCTGCACATTCTCGACATTATCAGCCCATGACATCCTCCTTGCTGTAGCCGACTCCTTTGCGCCACTTTTCATGACATTCAACCATTCTGGGAAGATTGCCTTCTCCGCTGTTTGCTGCACCCTCTCCTCCAATGTCGGAGGTTGTGGAACCATAGTAATCTCCTCGATTTCTTTCTCCAATAAATCCTCCTGCTCTCTAGGAACTTCTATTGGCGCTACTCCTGTGACTTCATCGACCGGTTTCATTTTCTTCCCCGGAGAAGATGACGGACCTTTATTCTTGTCTTTGCCTTTCTGAGCACTCTTCCTAGCTCTCCCTCTTGCCATGGCGTCAACGCATTATCGTGCTCCGAGAGAGAAAACGAAAGAAACGTAGTTACCCATATGATTCCTTTTGTGTTTTTTTTCTTAATATAACACTTGACTAATTAGGCATTATCTTATTGGTGTTATCTTTTCCTATATTTTGTAGTAGTGTCTAATGTTCCCTTATATATATGTATGTATATATATATATATATATATATATGTATGTATATATATATATGTATGTATATATATATATATGTATATATATATATATATATATAATTTAAAATAATGACATGGCTGGCATAATCGGCGCTATCTTTGCTCTCAATACCTTGAGGAGCTCTCTATGCACTTGAAAATATCCATACACATAGAACACACAAACTGTAGGATCCAAAATCAAATACTTGTTTTGGTGTGTTTGGTTATTATTACTACCTACTTGCTTACCAAAAAAATCAAATACTTCCCTCGTTTCTTGCATCCTTTTAGGGAAAATATCAGAGTTTTTGCAACCAAGCCTAAAATAAAAACTATTCTATAACAAAATGACACATACACCCTTACTTAGCTAATCCAAGTTGAACATAATATGAATTCCTGAAGTTTTTTAAAGCACTACTCGCCTTTTGTAGGTGGACTACTTAGCTAATCAATCCTAATAGTTAATCACCCAAATTTAGGGGTGAAAGTTAGGTGTAAGGTTTGGTTTTAGGCCTAGTCCAATCCAATCCGAACAAAATTTAGATTTCAATTTTTTAATTAAAATCCAAACCAATCAGAGTTTGAGTCGAAACCAATCCAATTCGAATTTTCAGACACTAGATTGGATCCAATTCCAAATATTTAAAATTTTAAACTCTACTCTTTTGATAAAATAATTTAGGCACGAGTATCAAAATAAAGTATTCGATAATAAAAGTAATTTATACAAACCCATAAAAAATAAATAACAACTAATAATTTATACAAACCTAAAAAATTTATCGAAAACACTTAAACCCAGACCAAATATACATATATACAATACAAGGCTTATCTGCTATTAGACTATTTTGGATTTTTGGATCCAATCATCCTCAATCCAAACCACTCTGGAAATCCAAATTTTCAAAAAAAAACTCAATCCGCATCCAATCTGAACATAGTTTGAATTCAAACTGAATTACTAATTCGGTTTGGATTGGATTGAATTTTGATTTTTATCCGGAGAACTTTCACCGTTACCCGTAATCCACACCCTCCTAAGTTCCCACTTTCTTTCCTCGCCCCTCAGAGCATGCCCAACACTCTCTCCTTTATGAGGAGCTCCCTATGCATGGGGGATAGTTGATAAGGATCCTCATTTCATGAGGATGGAGGAGAGAAGGTGGAGGATCCTCCATTTTTGGAGGATTTGTGTTGCTCGGCCTTCCTCCTCTTTCCAACCTCCTTTCTTTACTGCTCCATCCTCCTCCTCTCCCCTGCCACCCAACCCCCTACCCCCCTCACCCACATCCCCTAACTGTCACCACTCCCCGCCCACCCTCTCCCCCGTCTCCGAAAGCCCTTTACCTCCCCCGCCACCCATCCCCCCCGAAACCACTCCCCTTCCCCAGCCACTCCCCCAAAACTCCCTCCCCCTATCCCGCCACCACCTCCCCACCCCCGAAACACCTCTCCCACCCCTCGAAACCACCTCCCTTTCCCTCGAAACCACCTCCCCTACCTGCCACTCCCTCCACCACCTTCGAAACAACCTTCGAAACCACCTCCATAAAACCTAGAACAGACATCGAAGGAGAAGGCGAGAGCGAGAACGAAAGCCATTAAGAAGTAAAAGAGGAGAGAGAACTTTTGGTGACAGCAGAACAACGAGGAGGAAGAAGATGCTGATGATTTGTGTGGTTTGGGGTAGAGAGAATGAAGATGAGGCATCATCGAGGTGCTGGGAGGAGAGAGAATATAGCGCACATGTTAATGGGAGGGGGTGTTTCGGGTTGGATGGGAGGGGGTTGTGGGGATGGCAAGGTAAGTGGCGGTGGGGTTAGTAGGGGATGGGAGGTGGGAAGGGAGGTGACAGAGGGTCAGCAAGGAAGGGGAAGGGAGGTGGCAGGGGGTCAGAGTTCAGCAGGGGATGGGGTGGATGGTAAGGGAATTATTTTAAAAAAAATTAACCTATTAAACCGGTTATTTGTTAACCTGTACCATTTTTGTAAAACACCCCTCAAAGTTGGGACTGAACAATTATAAACTGAAGTTGGGACTATTTTTGTCAGGGATCTCATAGTTTGGATTGTTTAAATCAACTTTTCCTTAAAAGTAGACAGTCTCTTATAAGACCAATTGAATAACAAAAAAGAAGAAAGTAGGGGATTTCATTGTAAACTAATCAACAAATGTTTAGCGTGGGGTTTCAGGGGCAAGGGACAGGTTTTCTGGTGGCAGCGTGGGGCAATTGTGGTTTTATGGTGGTGGTGTAGTACTATACCAGGGGAGGGGATCGGAAGAGATAGAGTTGTGTAGGGAGAGGGGGAAGGCGGGACGCGAGAGAGGGAGGAGGTAGGGGCGTCGGTGCCGCAGTGGCAGGCGGAAGGTTGGCCAGAGAGTGCGGTTCCAGGGGAAGGGTGGCGGGAAACAAGAAGAGATTTCGAGTGCGGGGGAGGGGTGGCAATTAGGGATGGCAACGTGTCGGATCTGGACCGGGTCCTTGTGGACCCAAATCCAGATCCGTTTTCAGAGGTTAGATCCGGATCCGACGGGTCTGAAAAAGGAGGACCCAGATCCAGATACTGCGGATCCCCACAGATCCGGGTCCAAAACAGATCCATCCACAATATTCCCAAATCAAATTAAAATATCAGCATATTTAAAAAACCACAATAAAAAAGCCATCCTCGCTCGTGGCTGCCTGGCTGGTGGTGCAACGCGTTTACTGGTGGCGCAGACGAGAGAGCGAGAGTGACCGAGAGAGAACGAGCGAGAGGGGGTAGAGCAGGGCACGTGATGGCTGGCGCCTGGTGGTGCGAGATGATGAGAGAGGGAGCGAGAGCCAGATCTGAGGTGGTAGCTAAGGCATGGTGGTGCATCTGGTCGTGCTAACGAGAGAAAAACTAAAAGGTGGTGCGGGTGATGTGATGGTCGTCGTCCTTAACTCGTCGTGCGAAGTCAGAGAAGGAGATAAGGGAGGAGTACTGGTAGAGGGAAGGAGAGAACGGCTGGTGTGAGGGATGGCGAGGGGCGAGAGTTGCTAGTCCGACGATTAGTGGCTCGGCTGCTGGTAGAGGGAATGAGATAAAGGCTGGTGTGAGGGTGAGAGCGAGGGCGAGGTAGGATAAGGGACTTAGGTTTCTTTTACGTGGTTTGTCTCTATGTAACTATTATTCTAAAACTAGCACCAAGCTCATGTTTTTTTTTTAAACGGATCTATGGATCCGAGTCCAGATCCGTGGACCTGGAACCGCATTTTGACTGCAGGATCCGAATGCGACTCGAATTTGTCGGGTCTATATTTTTAGGATCCAAATCCTAAAAAGGGATCTAGATCCACGGATCCGGGTCGAGTCCAGGATCCATTGCCATCCCTAGTGGCAATGCAGGGGAGAGGGTGACAGAGGAGACAAGGGTGGTGGTTTTGGAGGTTTAGTTTTTGTAGCAGGTTAGGTTCCCTGCTGGGACCATTTTTGTAAAGCACCCCCCCCCCAAAAGGTGGGACTGCTGTGGAATAATCGAAATTTGGGACCTTTTATGGAAAAGGGGGCTATAGTTGGGACCACCCTTCTCTATTTATTTATAGCTCATGTCCAATATTAAGAAAAGAACATACCACCTTTCTAAATATAGTGACTAGTTTGATATATTCAGTGACCAGTTTAATCTACTTATTGACTAGTTTAATATATATAGTAATCACATTCATTAATATATATAATGACTAGTTTAATCCATTTAGTGACTAGTTTAATCCATTCGGTAAGATTGTCGTGTTTTTTGTAAAATTGCATGTAGTAGCTCGAGATTCAAAGGGAAACAAAGGAAGGAGAAGGAAAGGGACGACTAGGTTGGTGCATGATGTCTAGAGATAATATTGGGCTAGAGTGAGATGGAATGAGATTATTAAAAGAACGTAGGCTTGAGTTTGTCTAATTTTATGTTGAATTAGATTGCCTATTCTAATATTTTGTGTTTGTTATTTAACTACTCACCCCGTCCCTATTTAGGTGCAACATTGTACTTATATTACAGTTAACTTAAAATCCATCAAATTGGTTGTTCGAGAGTAGTCAACAAGACAGCAATTGCCAAAGTTGGTAGGGACTAACGGTGGTGCTTGGACAGGCAATGGTGGCAGTTGTGGTTGTTAGTGGAGGTCAATATGTGGTATTATGCAGGGCTGGGGTAAATGCAATAGGGTCCTTTGCACTGTTTAAAAATTGGGCCCTTCCCCCTCTCCCCACGCAACTCTCTCTCTCTCTTCTGATCCCCTCCCCTGGTCCGCTGCTGCACCACCACCATACAACCACTGCTGCCCCATGCTGCCACCAGAAAACCTCACCCTTGCCTCTAAAACCCCCTCCCTTGAAACCAGTAAAAGAAATAAAAAAAATTACCGCTTAAACTGGTAACCCATCCACTTGAACCATTTTTGTAAATCACCTCCCAAAAGTTGGGACTGTTGTATAATTATCGATAGTTGGGACCTTTTATGGAAGGGGGCTATAGTTGTGACCACCTTGTCAATTTTAGAGTGTCACTGATAAAATTTGTCAATAGTAAACTTCAATTCTTTTTCATTTTCCAAATTCATGGTTAATAAAGATCACCATCAGTATGGAAATCAGTGGCGGAGCCGGCTGGGGGGACATGGGGACAAATGTCCCCCCAGTCGCCGGAAGGAACCCAGCTAGTCGTCGCAGCCGCCCGGAACGCCGACTCCGCCACCATGTCAAAATGAGTTCTTTTATCATCTAAACCCCCAGTTTTAATTTCATTTTCTTTATAGCTAATTATACAAAACAATTTCTGCAAAACAATTTACGAAATCCTTTTCCGGAAACCCGCGAAGAACAAACTAGTAGTTCTTTCCGGAGATGGACATCAATCGAAGACAGAGCTTCGCTATATTGCTAAGGTATTAAATGATTTTTTTGTTTGTAGATTGAAAAGTTATTTGATGTTGTGATGTTGGAAATTTTGAGTGTGTGAATGTAATTTGCTTTTGTTTTTTTTGGACTTTATAGGAGAGCAGAGCGAGGAAGAAGAAGAGGTGGAGCTTTGCGTCATAATAGCGGTTTGGTTGAATGGGTTATAAGTATATCTATATTCTATATCTAGAAATGGTACAATTTGGTAGTACATGATGTAGTGCTTGTTTGGAAGTAGAGGTGGGCATGGGACAGGCCAGCACGCGGGCCGGCCCGGCACGATTTGGGCCCGGCCCGGCACGAGCCCGCTCGAGTCCCGGCCCGGCCCGTTGTCCGCTATATGGGCCGCGAATTTGTCACGGTCAAGAAATTTTATTTCAGGCTCGCACCGGCACGAGCCCGCGGGCCGAACGCTCCTTTCCTTTGTTTTTTAGCCTAAAACTGTCAAAAATACAAAAAAAAACAACATAAAACACGGGCCAGGCCCGCAGGAGGAACGAGCCCGGCCCGTGGGCCTGGGCAGGGCCGTGGACAAAATCTGAAAATTTCAAGCCCGGCCCGCCATTTCCCCAAGCCCGCGGGCCGAGGCCGTGAACAGGCCCGGCCCATGCCCAGGTCTATTTGGAAGCTTTCATGAGTCTGGAACTAGAGGTAGTAGCCTAGTAGGCTAGTAGCTTGAGTGAGAACCATAGGCAAGATACAAGTATGTAATACCAGATAAGGAGTTATTGTTTGATATTATAAAATTAAGTGTGCAACCTATGGATGTGTTCTTACAAGTTTCCGATGAAAAAATCATTGATCGCTTTTTTAAATATGAAGACCCAAAGTGTGCATTTGTAATTTTCATTCCTACTATGGATTTTAGATTTCAAATCTCTTTGGATCGTAAGGCTATAAGCATTTTGGAATTTCGGATGTAAAATGTTAAGTATTAAACAATTTGTGTTGTGCTTTTTTTTCTAAAAATTTTATCCGACTGCCGGATGTTCGTACTTTGTCCCCCCACTCTGAAAATCCTGACTTCGCCACTGATGGAAATCATAGTCCGACTCCGTACTAGGGGTTAGCCGGTATAGGGGTTGCATATTTAAAATGTCCGTCTTGAAAATTTGTCTATCTGGAGGACCAGTCAAGAACGATGCAAAGATATATACAAAATTATGTTGGAATAAATCAAAAGCGTCGCCATTAGGTTATAGGTGTTTAATTACTTGTATTGAGATTTCAAACCTTTAAGAAATGATTGGAAGTACCGATGACTTTTGTTCAATGAAATCACACTTACCTTGTTCCTTTTGAAAAAATACGTAGTTTTAATAATATTTCAGTGATGTGCCAAGAAGGAAGAACTAGTTTAATTATATAAGGGCTCATTCAACATCATTGTTTATTTGCAGTTATTTGTTCTAAGATTTTAAAAGCCATATTTGTTTTGGTGCTAGATCTCAAAAGTCATATGATACAAGTGGTATAATGAATCTAAAATTAAGCAGTCATGTTCATTTAAAAGGTCATATCTCACTCGATAACATTTCTTGTGCATGATATATATGCATGATTTCTTGTGGAAAGCTAGATTCACAAATAGTAAAATGATCAAATAACATTTAATCCGTCATAATCACAGTAAAACATGAATAAATATTGCTTAAACAACTCGTCTTGCGTGTGGCCGCGCGCACACCTATCAGCCAACCAGCTCATATTCAAAAGGCCATATCTCACCCGATTCTTATCAGAATCGAGTGTTTGACTAGGCGTTGGAAAGATATCGAGCCAAATTTTCATCTTCAACTTAAATTTTCCAAAGATATTGAGTGTGTTGTGATATATGGTCTTTTGAAGTTGACTTTTGTGCACAAACGTTTATGAACAAATGGAGTTACTCTTATGAGCAAATGAAGTTACTTGTATGAGTGTGTGGTTACCCTTAACAATAAAAGGGTGTCACTCTTATAAATAAATGTGGTTACTTTTATAATAAAAGGGAATTCTAATTAGTTTACTCTTATGAATGAATGAGGTTACTCGTATGAAGATATAGGGTTACTTTTGTGAACAATTGACGTTACTCGTATTATTAGATAAGATTGCCATATAATTAAATGAGGTTACTCATGTGAACGAATGAGGTTACTTTTGTGAATAATTGGGGTTACTCATATGATTAAATAGGGGTGTCATATAATTAAGTGAAATTACTTGTATGAAGAAATGAGGTTATTTTTGCGAACTATTGGGTTTACTCGTATGATTAAATAGGGTCGTTGTATGATTAAGTGAGGTTACTCGTATGAAGAAATAAGTTTACTTTTGTGAACAATTGGGGTTACTCGTATGATTATATAGGGTTGTCGTATGATTAAGTGAGTTTACTCGTATGAAGAAATGAAGTTAATCCTATGAATAAATTAATGGGGTTACTTTTGTGAACAATTGGGGTTACTTTTGTGAACAATTGTGGTTACTCGTATGATTAAATGAAGCCACTCTTATGAACAAATAAAGTTACTCGTATGGATAAATGAGGTTACTCGTATTGATAAATAAGGGTTATTTTTGTGAATAATTGAACTCGTATGAATAGATAAGGTTACTCGTATTAATAAATGGGGGCTATTTTTGTAAACAATTGGGGTTACTGATGTGAACAAATGAGGTTACTAGTATATATAAACTAGGTTACTCATAAGATTAAACTAGGTTACTCATATGATTAAAATAGGTTACTCATAGGATTAAATAAAGTTACCCCAAAAACTAAACGACGTTACTGTAAAAAAAAATAAGGTTACTCATATACTATTTGAAGGTAGTGTAATTTTATAAGCAAAAGGGGTTTTCTAGAGAGAGACCTAACCCTAGAAACCCCATTCTAGCCAACCAAAATTCCCCCAATTCAATTTTTCAAGTCTTTTCGCATCCCAGAATTCATCTTCTGTCCTGTTATTTATCTTCAAGTCTTTTCGCTTCATCAATGGCTTGTTATTGGTCTTAGTGGTGAGTCGCGAACTCCAAACTCCAGTTTTTCATCAAATTCGAACAATTTCTCCCCGAAATTGTATTTGAAATCCCGCAAAATCAATCCTTAAAATCAGTCCCCATCCTCAGCTTGCTCTCTTCTCTTCATTAAAGTCGTCGTCTTCTAAGGCCTTCAGTTGTTGCGTCTTCCCCGCCGGTGGTGGATGATGATCCAGAAAGGTTCCTCGAGAAAAATGGCGCTGAGGAATCGGTGGTTGTAGAAGCAAGAAATTTCCTTCGTAGCCTCTGTCTTTCCAGTAGCATTGTTTGGTTTGTTGTATTTGTATATTGCTTTTCTTTCTTTTAGTTGTTTTGCTTCTAGTCGTAGTTGATTAGTTTGCAGTTTGTTTGTTTAGTTTAGTTTGATTAGGTTTGTTTTTAGTTTTTGCTTTTTGTAGTTTTTTCTTAGTTTGTGTTGGTGATTCTATGCTGCTCTGAGTTCTTAATTTGGCTGGGATTAGGGAGTTTTGAACTTTTACATCTTTCGGCTAGTCATTCTCCTTAAAAGTCTATTCACCAAGTGTTCTTGGAACTGGGGTTTGGGAGTTTTGAGGCCAGAGCATGCGTTTCTTTGTACTTTGTAATCCTTCTTTAATTGTTTTAGAGTCATGTAGCCAACTCTTTGGAGATGCCTCAGGTTGTCCACCTGGTTTTCTTTCCTTATTAAAAAAAAATATAATATTTGAAGGTTACGCGTAATAATAAAAGAGGTTACTCTTATAAACAAAATGGGGTTATTTATGTAAACAAATGAAGTTACCGATATCAATAAATGGGTTACTCCATGCATCCTCAAGTCTTCTCCATTAGTAATTACTCCTAATCAATTTTACATAAGTTGTCTAAGATAGTGTTATGTACGTGAAACAACCAGCTCTCTTCATTTGATCCATTATATTCTATGCTTCCACCACCTTCTTTGACTTACAAAGTGCATTCGTATCAATCTAGCAACTCCAAAATTACCAGACCCAATATCATTCACCAACTCATACTCAAACTTCCTCCTGCTGTCAAATCCATTTCTCTATCTCAAGTTCCCAAAAATTTGAAATAATTCAACTTAATCCAAAAAAACTTTGAAGAATCATCATAACTATCATCATCACTCCGAAAATATAAGTACGGAAGTGGCAAGACAAGTTGTTCTTCATTAAACTCGAAAAAAGCACGTAATTCGACACATTACCGGGAAGAAAACACCGATTCTAAAACACTAGAAAGCCTGAAAAACGGCGAAAGAGGAGAGTGAAGAGATGATTGTACAACGAGAAATTGGTAGGAGAGACAAAAAAAAAGAGTGCCAAAGCAATTGCAGTAAACGAGATAGCAGAGAGAAGGAAGGTGAAGAGGAGAGAGAAAATGGAAGGAGGGTCACATGGAGCGACCGAGCGAAGGAGGAGTATGAAAATGGTTTGGAAACCCGCGTGGGCCTTATGTATCGGCCGGCCATACCTATAGGCTATAACTATAGGTGTGGCCGGCCACATATAAGAATTGTCTTGCTTAAATATCACATACTGCCTTTATATTTTTTTAGTTGCACCATTTGTCTTTTCACATTTGTCGAGACGCTTCTTTGAACGTTAATATCTCTTATTGGGTGTAAGTAAAAATTATTTCCACCGTTTCAAAATAAAGTGCAACATTTCACATTTTTGGAAATATCACAATAAGTGCAACATAGCTCAAAATGGAAAGTTTATTTCCTTTTACTTATAGAATTGCCATTATTTAATTCCCCCAACAACACAATTAATTTATAATTTACCAACCTAAACAACCTTAATTAATCAACACCCCTAATCCCTCCTCTCATCTCAGCCATCTGCCACCTCTCTCCTTATCTCAACCCACCCCTTTCTCTCTCCTCAACTCAACCCACCCAACCCCTTCTTCCCAATTCAACCCACCACCTCGACACCACCACCACCAGCACCGCAAACTCGACAGCACCATCACACCACCAGTACCGACACCATCACACCACCAGTACCGAACCGACAAACCTCAACTCTTCCTCTCCTTCTCTCGCGTCCTCCCCCAACCCGATACCACTACACCACAAACTCCAAGTCCTCCTCCTCTCCTCTCGCATCCTCCATCACGCCTTTCTCTACTCCAAGAGTTCGATTTAGCTGTAGATCTAGCGTTCGATTTCAAAAGAGTTAGGGTTTAGGTCGTGCTGTGGTGGTGTTGGTGAAACAATGGTTGTGGATAATTGTTGTTGGTGGTTGGGATGGGGAGGAAGGGTGTTGGTTTCATGGGTTGGGGTGGTTTCAGGTGGGCATGGTGGGGGAGAGGATCCAAGGGTGTTGGTGGTCGGGCTAGGGAAGAGGATCCGAGGGTGTTGGACTATTGGTATCGGGGGTTAGGGGAGCGAAAATGGGGTGGTCGGTGGTGGTGGAGGGAGAAAAAGGTTTCCCGGTAGGCGGGGGAGGGAGAGGGCGCTTTTCCAGTGGGCGAGGGGGGGGGAGGGGGAAAGATGTTTCCGGTGGTGGTGTTGACGGCGGCGGCGGTGGTGGCGGTGGTCGGTGGTGGAGTTGTTGTGGTGGATGGCAGGTGGAAGGTGTTGGATTATAAAGTTGTTGGGCAATTAGTTTAAGTGATCCCAAATTTCTCTCTTTCTAAAAAAATATTTTAATATAAAACTCTTGAGAAACTTGAGAGTATTACCGCCACGTGATAACATTTAAGGCTTTAATACTAACTACTAACTAAACTTTAAACTAATGCAGCGGAATAACTGAAATAACTTCTCTTTATTAAAATAAACTTTATAGTACAACTACAACAATGGAAAAATAGAAAATAAAATAACAACTCCTTGACAAATTATGAGTCCTCACAAGCTCCCCCATTAGAAGTATGTATCATATCAACCTGTAAATTCGGCTCACCAAAATAGGGCCATCACAAGGACAAAGCCATAAAACAAAACAAAACAAAAATAAAAGCGTGTCAGTAAAAATACTGAGTACATGTATATGCAAAAATTTAAATAATTTATTAAACTTTCAAAATATTTTTACAAAACTTCCTTGGATACTTGTAATACTTGTATAATATAAAGTATAAAATAACTTTTAATAAAAACTCATTTTCCTTAGCTTGCCTAAAGTGTGCACATCCCCCAAGTTTAGTGTTCCTTATTGAGTTTATTACGAGGGGAACTACCTTGTCCACATAACTTATACAAAAATTACATGGGTAAAATATAATAGCTACCGTTCTTGCTAATAAATAACAAGCCGTTGCCTCTTTAATAATTGCGGTCATAAAAGATCATATAACTAATAAAAATTCCTTTGGAAATAATCCTCCTTTAAAAAAATATAATTCTTATAACTTGGCTATATAATGGCATAACAATTAATAACTTGTTCATGGAATCATATATGAAAGCATACTAACAAGAATAGTAATAATACTAAGAATAATGATAATATTAATATTGAAATCATTGATAAAATATAATGACAACGTAGTAAATAGATGTATTACACGCCTAGTGATATTCAAGCCAAGTATAAGAATTCTACTGTTAGTAGTACACTACAAAACATGGGTGAAACATAGATAATCACTAGGTTTTAAAGAATTAAAAAGGAAGACTAACTTTAGACTAAATACATGTTCATAGTTACTTATCAGATATTCAACTTGTACATGCAAAAACTCATCAGGTGCACGACCAAACTCGTATAAAACAAGTACATTAATCCAAAACGATAACCCTAGAAACATGATACTAAGTTTGCAAACAATATTTTAAAGATCTACATATGCACGCACCTTGAAAATTAATAACTATTAAGAGAGAAGAGAAAGGGTAGGCTAAGAGGAAGAGAGAGTTTAAACTTGAGAAAAGAGATGTATTTCTCAAATTTGGTGTGAAGAATATGATGAATGGATACCCCTATTTATACTAGTTGGATAGGTAGAGTCGAAGTAGGACTAGGAAACTAAAAGATGGATTTAAAGGAAAAGATAAACAAAGCTAGCTCAGATCTAACTAATTTTTACGATCATCCAGCTAGGATTCGGAAAAGATAAAATTATCCCATAAAACAAAATTCTAGAAGGTTAAAGGAATTAAGAAGATAATGAAAATATTAGTATACTTAGTCCTCAACTCCTCATTGCTGTGAGGTGCTGGTATGGAAATTTTCTTTTTTCTTTTTTTTTCTTTTTTTGTATTTTGTAATCCTTTTTGAAATTTTTTCTTTAAAACATTTTAAAATCTTATTTTAAACAAAAAGCTTGGATTCAAAACTAGTCAACTTAACTAATATCCAATTTGGGCTAAAAATTTACTTTAAATACCCGTAAATTTTTATAAAAGCCTACTTTAAAAGCCTATCTAATTAATAACAAGCCTTTTTAGTAAACAAAACTTTTTAAAATTATAAATAATAACTTACATAAAATACGGAGTATTACAGACTACCCCCTTAAAAGAAGTTTCGTCCTCGAAACTTAGAGCAATCAAATAGCAAATAAAACAAGTAATTCACATATACCACAAACTTTCTATAAAGGTAAGCTGACTCACTTAATAACTCATGAAACAAGTCAAAATTAGGTCAAAAATAGCATTATAAGTCAAAAGCGCGAATCTCTATCGCATTCTACCCCTTTAAAAAGAAGTTATGCCCTCGTAACTCGCTAAGACTTAAAACTTGACTTAAAATTATTTACCAACATTGTAATATAAACAATATAAGAATCATTGGTGGAAACGGAATAACAAAATCACTAGATAGATAATAGTTTCGAAAATATCTTTAGAGCTTTTAAATTAACCTTTTTTTTTCAAGGTAATAATTGAAATATTTGCCTTCAATAATAGATCAACATAATAAAGAAAATATTTAAATAAGTCAAAAAGGGTAGTTTATGACAAACTGAAAAGTTTAAAAAATTTGAATAGGAAAATTTTCCAGATTCTAGAATAATAAAAATTTCAGCTTAATACGAAAGACAAGTGTTGTAGGAAAATTATTTGAGGGAAATACTAAAATGTTATGAAAATGCTATAATATAGTGAGAACAAAAGAATTTTACAAAACCCTTCACAAGTTTTACTCCGAAAACGCCTTTATTTAAATAAAAAAGTAGACTTGCTTTCTCCTTAAAAAGCTTCAAAAACTCATGAAGAACTCACAATAAATATAAAAAAAAAAATATAACCCCTGATCCTAATTTAATACAAATCAAATGAATTCATCATTCATAAGTAACACTTGTAAGTATAATAACACAACATATACTTCAAGAAAATAGTCTTCCTTACTTAGGTCCTCAAAACTAAAACTCCTCGAAATTCATCTTATAATATTCCTTAAAGTGCCATAATCAATAATCTCTCAAAATAGACAGTAGTTACTAGGACTTTAGACAATAAATAAACAACATTGCTTGAAATTCATATAATATTTATTTCAATAAAATTAACTCCTTCACATAATATATACTCAATGCTTAAATCCATAATATAAAGATACAACTACTCTTTCCAAAATCAATTACCTTGATTGACTAGTTTCACTAGTGGAAAAAAGTCCATCTGATGCGATCAAAATCGGGCTTACTGATTCGGTTTTGATCCGCATCAGATGGGCTCGCAGCAGATCCAAAATATTTACTGATCCGGTTTGAACGTAAAACCGGATCAGTTAATCACATTAACTGATCCGGTTTTTACCTTAAAACCGCAGCAGTTTGTTGAAATTTATCCAAAAAAAAAGTGCAGACCTGCTGAGCTAGCAGCTCTGCATTACCTTTCAAGTCTCACGCTCACCCTTTAACAATAACAATACTATACTTCCAGTTCCAGTTAAGTATATAAAAAAAGCCAGATTACATAAAATGAACGAACGAAAAAAAATGACGAAGATTACAGAATTCCAGTTCAACAATAAGGAACGAAAATTACAAAAAAAAAAACGAAAAAAATGACGAAGAATTGAAATTTCAGAAACAAAAATGAAAATGAACCAAAATTACAAAAAAAAGAACTAAGATCTAACTAAAAAAAAGTAAATTACAGAAAATGAACGAAAATTACAAAAAAAAGAACTAGATCTAACTAAAAAAAGGTAAATTACAGAAAATGAACGAAAATTACAAAAAAAAGGAACTAGATCTAACTAAAATACCTTAATTACAGAAAATGAACAAAAATTACAAAAAACTGAACTAGATCTAACTAAAAAAACGTAAATTACAGAAAATGAAAGAAAAAATAAACTACCAGAAATCGCGAATAACATAAATAAACTCACAAAGATCTTGCTTCTTCCTCTTTGAACGCCAATCACAGCCGTAAACTCTTTGAAAGCGACGAAATCGAGCAGATTCTTCTTCTTCCTTCGCGAACTCTTATTCGCTGATGAACTCTTCTTCCTTCGCGAACTCTTCTTCGCTTTATTTCGCTTCGCTGGTTGTTTCAGATCTTGAGGTTTCGAAGTGAGGACGTCACTGAGGAGTGACGAGGGAAGAACGATGGTGGCGAGGGGTTAGAGTGATTACGTGAGAGTGGTGGAGGGAAGTCTGAGTGTTAGGGTTAAAGGGTGAGGAGGCTGATGAGAGAGGAGGGTGTGAGGCTGATGAGAGAGGAGGGTTTCGAGGGTGTGAGGTTGGGACGAATAGAGGAGATAGGGAAGAGGGTGGGAGAAGCAGAGAGGGTGAGTGAGGGAGTAGAAGGGAATGGGAAGTTAGGGTTTACAAAATTAAATGGGAGGAAATGGGCCACGAGGAAAATGAGCCGAAGAAAATAGAGGGTCACGCGGTTTAGTTTTTAGAAAAAATAACGAAAATTTGATCCGGTCTTGTGAACTGGATCGGATTTTAGAAAATCGGAGCAGTTTCTAAAATCTGATCCGGTCACTAAGGACCGAATCAGATTTTTCGCCCAACTTCCCCTCCCATTTTTTAATTGATTTTCGGATGCGGTTTTGTAAAAACCGAATCTGTTACTAAGTGAAAGATAAGGTTTTTTCCACTAGTGTTTATTCCCTTTTCTCCTTTATTAAGCTCCTATTTTTTTTTTCCAAAAGTATATTTCTTCCACTATTAGAGACTTAGAGTCACTTAGCTCCTTTAGTAATTGATATACACAATCCTTTATAACTCGTTGTGACAAACATCAAGCAAGAGTTTAAGACTACTCCCAAAAATAATACTTCTCTTGACACTTAATAATCCCCCAAAATCAACTTAGCATGCATACATTTAGAAAGTTCTAGTATCTTACTTCACCTTTTAAAACAAAAAATGATCTAAAGGAACCTGCTAAAGTTTCAAATATGGTCTTACTTCGTACTTTCTTTGCTTAACTATAACAACGATAACTCCTTTTAAAATATTTGCGATTCAGCATAGGGGAAAATTCCTTAATTAAATCAAACTTCAAAAATGGTATCTCATATACCTATAAGGTTCTCATAGTATTCCTTATTTTGTCACCTTTTAAAGGTTATATCTATATCATTGCTAAGACGGTGTTGGCTATATCCATAAACATAATGTATAACGTATCTAATCTTGATAGTTCATCCAAACTAGTAGAAACCATTGATCTCCTACTTGTTTCCACATTATGAAATTTCCCTTCCTTTCTCATATCACTAAGCATTAAAGATCATCCAACTACATAAAACTTCAAATGACTAATTTCACAATTCTTAGCACGTAACATAATGTATTGTCTTCTTCACTCCTACTATAAAAATAACAACTAAACTTCTCTCCTTCAAAGGAATAAACCATAACAGTTTTCACCTGTAATAAATCCAAAACTAGTCAACAAAGCTTACTTTGAAGTCATAAATTCTCCTAACACTTATAAACCAACAAAACAAACATATATATACTTTATACATTTTATATAAATCACTTTGCATGAATTGGATCACATGCATACATGTCATATAAGACGTTAAATAACCAAATTTATCTCATAGAAAATATACATGCCCAAAGCAGCAAAAAAAAAAAAAAACCTTAAGAGATAGTAATCTCACAACTTGCAAGTAACTTCATAATAATATGTCATGAAATACAAAATAATAGCTCGATTCTTATAATAAATAATAAACTCTTTCATTTGCTTATGAAAAATACAAAGATTTTTCATATTAATCTGACAATAAGTCATGCTTCCATGAAATATATTCATAATAATCATATTTATAATATAACAATAAATAACTAAATAATTCCTATAAAAAAATTCAATACTTCATTAAAAAAAATTGCAGCTTTATGATTTGAAAAAAATGTATAGATATATAAGTGAAAATATGAATTACATGTTGACAGAATAATCAGAATGAAAATAAAATCTTAACTGTAATTTGAAATAAATTGAAAAAGATTCAAAAAAAAATTTAAAATATTTGCTTTTGAAATTTTGAAAAAAAAATACATATATATGTATATCATCAATGAAAAATTTATTTATTTAAGTACTAGATTCATCGTATATGAATAATTAGTCGAGTGAGTTCCTAGGAAAGAGAGGTGCGGCACAAATGGCCAACTTAAGTACCAAGTCTTTCCTAGCAATAACTTTTCTCAGATTAATATTCCACACACTTGTCCCGTTCTTCAAAAGATAAATTAGAAAATAGTTATACTTGAAAATATAAGTATTTATGCCAAAAAAGAAAGAAAAATTTGCACATAAAATGCCAAAAGAAAATGCAAATAGAATGCGAAACTCTAGCTTATATGCCCTTCCTAGATCTACCAACACTCTCATTGAATGTTTATTTTATTTTCAAAAAGAACCTGGAAAACTGATACCACTTTGTAACACCCCCAAATTTCTCTTTTTCTAAAAAAATATTTTAATATAAAACTCTTGAGAAACTTGAGAGTATTACCGCCACGTGATAACGTTAAAGGCTTTAATACTAACTACTAACTGAACTTTAAACTAATGCAGCAGAATAACTGAAATAACTTCTCTTTATTGAAATAAACTTTATTGTACAACTATATATATATAACAATGGAAATATAGAAAATAAAATAACAACTTCTTGACTAATTACGAGTCCTCACAAGCTCCCCATTTGAAGTATGTATCATATCAACATGTAAATTCGGCTCACCAAAATAGGGTCATCACATGGACAAAGCCATAAAACAAAACAAAACATAAATAAAAGCGTGTCAGCAAAAATACTGAGTACATGTATATGAAGAAATTTAAATACTTTATTAAACATTCAAAATATTTTTGCAAAACTACCTTGGATACTTGTATAATATAAATTATATAACTTTTAATAAAAACTCATTTTCCTTGCCTAAGTGTACACACCCCCCAAATTTAGTATTCCTTATTGAGTCTATTAGGAGGGAAACTACCTTGTCCACATAACTTATAAAAAAATTACATGGGTAAAATATAATAGCTACCGTTCTTGCTAATGAATAACAAGTCGTTGCCTCTTTAATAATTGCGATCATAAAAGATCATATAACTAATAAAATTCCTTTGGAAATAATCCTCCTTTAAAAAACTATAATTCTTATAACTTGGCTATATAATGGCATAAAAATTAATAACTTGTTCATGGAACCACATATGAAATCATACTAACAAGAATAGTAATAATACTAAGAATAATGATAATATTAATATTGAAATCATTGATAAAATATAATGACAACGTCGTAAATAGATGTATTACACGCCTAGTGATATTCACGCCAAGTATAAGAATTCTACTGTTAGTAGTACACTACAAAACATGGGTGGAACATAGATAATCCTTAGGTTTTAAAGAATTAAAAAGGAAGACTAACTTTAGACTAAATACATGTTCATAGTTACTTATCAGATATTCAACTTGTATACGCAAAAACTCATCAGGTGCACGACCAAACTCATATAAAACAAGTATATTAATCCAAAACGATAACCCTAGAAACATGATACTAAGGGCCCATTCGGCATCACTGTAAGTTTTTAGTTTTTGGTTTTATGAACATAAAAGTCATATGATATAAGGGGTATAATGAGCTTAAAACTAGTCATATTTATACTAAACATATCAATTTTGAAAACTGACAACATAAAACTGAAAACTACTTTTTCTGGTTTCCAAATTTTTGTTTTTAGTTTTCAAAAAAATTGAAACCTGAAAACAGAAAACTATAACGAACGAGCCCTAAGTTTGCCAACAATATTTTAAAGATCTACATATGCAGACACCTTGAAAATTATTAACTACTAAGAGAGAGAGAATTTAAACTTGAGAAAAGAGATGTATTTTTCAAATTTGGTGTGAAGAATATGATGGGTGGAGACCCTTATTTATACTTGTTGGATAGGTAGAGTCGAAGTAGGACAAGGAATCTAAAAGATGGATTTAAAGGAAAAGATAAACAAAGTTAACTCAGATCTAACTAATTTTTACGATCATCTAGCTAGAATTCGGAAAACATAAAATTATCCCATAAAACAAAATTCTAGAAGGTTAAAGGAATGAGAAGATAATGAAAATAAAGTAGTAATACTTAGTCCTTAACTCCCCACTGCCGTGAGGTACTGGTACGGAAATTTTCTTTTTTCTTTTCTTTTTTTTGTATTTTGTAATCCTGTATGAATTTTTTTCGTTAAAACATTTTTAAATCTTGTTTTAAACAAAAAGCTTGGATTCAAAACTAGTCAACTTAACTAATATCCAATTTGGGCTAGAATTTACTTTAAATACCCGTAAATTTTTATAAAAGCCTACTTTAAAAGCCTTTCTAATAAATAACAAGCCTTTTTAGTAAACAAAACTTTTTAAAATTATAAATAATAACTTACATAAAATACGGAGTATTACAGTTTTATTTGATTAAGTAGCCTAATCTTTCCTATAAGTGTGGTCCCCAAATTTCTCTCTCTAGATGCCTTGGTCTGTGTGCCACTTCTCTATGTTGCACTTATATAGAACCGAGGATAGTATAAAAATTTGATATTTGGAATCTTTGCATTGAGACGAATCTAACAAGACCCCATTTGACTATATTTTTTCTTATATAATGGTGCGACATAACTTAACAAAGTTGGTTGATGGATAGTCCAAAAAGGCAAATGGTGCAACTAAAAAAATACCGAGGTAGTATAAGCAATCAAGACAGAAGAGGATCAGAAGCTCCAATTACTTTTTCACCATTATATTAGCTTTAGATTGCAACAAAATATGTATCACTCTTTTCCTATGAATTCACAATAAGTTTCCCTGTAAAGCATATATAATAAGTTTCGTAAACTTCAAATGAGTACGATATATTTATTATGAGTGTAGAAAAATGTTCCCTATAATTTCACAATTTCTTGCTCAATTTAGATAACATGTAACACCATTAAATACTTTATTTTGAAAGTATGGAAAAATGGTATTTCCAAGAGATTGTATCCATTCACAAATCATCATACACATTTGTGAAACAATAATCAATAAAACTAACATGTCAACAGTACATATTCCTCATATATACTTATTTTGGATATATATATATATATACACACATTTGCAAATAAATAGAATTAATCATCTGGAAAGATATCATACTTCTTTGAATTACTCCATCCGTTACTTTTTAATCTACACACTTTCCTTTTTGGTATGTCTTTTTTACTCTACACACTTTTGCTTTTTCTGTTCTAGGTAACATGTCTCATCTACTTTTTCCTCTTTTTCGACCCATGTCATCCACTTTTGAATATTTTAATCCATTTTTTAGTTTCTCTCTCAGACTTTTGTACCTCCTTCTTGGTTCTCCTCCAAAGTGAAGTGAGTAAACTAAAAAGAAATGGAGAACTTATTTGCAGGATATATACATATACTCATTTAGAAAGACACATACTTATTTGAAAAAATTACATACTCATTGTAGACACATAATCTTGTCTCCCAAGTTTACTTAGTACCCGATGATGATACATTACGTCGTCCTGATTGTCCCGTTTTGAAGGAGAGAGCAATCCAAAGAGCTAAGCCAAAAATTGCTTTAATAGTTCAGAGTCTATTTATTAATTAAGAAGATTCCAAACCCAATTTTAAAAGCCCAATTTATTATTCTTGATAATTAATTGTATTTTGAATTATTTTTAATAAATATTTTCTAAAATAAAGGATATTATGAAAATCCGTATTTATCTTCAGATAAGTGATTTTTGAATTCAACTGATGATATTTAATAAAGGATAAAAAGAATCTTTTAATTTCGGATAACAAATTAATAAAAATCCGGTCAGATATGAGGATGCGCTTTGAGCACCACCATGCGTCTGTCGCATGGTTGCGCACGCGCAACCATCAAATAGTCAACAAAATAGAGAAACGCAAAAAGTCTGCACCGGGTGCACAGGCGTTGTGTGGACCGCAAGCTCTTTGCGCTTTTATCTTTTACATGATTCCAGAATTTTTATATTCTTAGATAGGCCTTATTTTTACCCGATTTTGGGACATATTTACATACGAATATTACCTCTAATACTCTAAATCTAAACACTAACACTTCAAAAACAACCTTCAATCTCCATTAATTTCAATCCAAGCTGCAAGATTGCTCCGACAAATGTATATTCTTGAGGGTCCTTAATATTTTAATTCCAATTTAATTCTTTGAAGATATGTTTTCATGAAGTAGATTATTAAACAATTCATGTCTTCTTGTATATTCTAAATTTCTAATCTTTCTTTTATATATATTGTTTATATATTGTGCCTATATGTATTGATTGCTTTCATCACCTTCGTATCTTTATTTTGTTAATCAAAGACCTAAATATATGTTCCAAAATCAAAGTCAGATAATTTGGGCAATTGATTTAGGAACCTAGTAATTTAATTGCTTAAAGAACATGTCACAAACATAAATCTTTTGCTTACCAACATAGATTATATTGCTTGGTTGTTTAATTGCATAAAACTAGAACATACATGAATCGTATTAAGTAGAGGCCAACAATGGGCGAATATGATTTATAATAACATTCGTACCCTCACCCCTGAACTCAACCTTTTGTTCATTGACCAATTTTGAAGTCATGACGGGAAATCTACATTGGATAAGTCCATAAGATGTCTCTATGGTTTCCTAAATATCCAATTAGGTTTATGGATCATCTTTTAAAGACTTGGCGACTTCTTTTTCAAAACGTATTTGAAAATTAAAACCTTTATAATGAGATAGCCAAATCTGCACTCATACCGCATAGGCAATAAAAATATGCCTACACTTTATACATAGAGTTATATGTGTACATCAGGTCTACAGTATAGACACTATTCAAAAATACAGGTTTGACCATTATTAAATTTAGGGAAAGTATGTTGTAACCCTTATATTATTATATATGAGAACCAGACTCCAAAAGACGATGAACAGTCATATTATCTTCACATAATATCAAGAGCTATATAAAAACCCTAAACAAGTCACTTGACAATCACACATTATTTACTAGCAACACTTAATCTCTAATTCCTGCTTCTTCGTATGATTTGACCGACAATTCTTGCTGGTTGTTGCAAATTGTTGCTTGGTTTTCTTGATTTTTAATTCTTGTTTCGGACAATTTTTGAGACTGTTACTGCAACTTGCTACACGTTTTTCTTTTCCCAATTTTTAGTTCCAGCTCCATGGCAAACCCTTCTCAAAAGTCAATCACGTCGCTGTGGAACAACATACACCCATCCAACGCAACCTGATTCGACATTCCTACAAGGCCAATGTACATTGTTGGAAAATAAAAGGGTTCTCAAGGCTTAACAAAAGAGGATGGATAAGATAAGAACGTTATGAAGATGCAAGGTGTGTCGCGGCGTTACCCGCTGACTTGAATAATTCGCGCAGCTGGGTGCTTATTGTAATTGTCGTTCCCTTTGCTAAGGTTAACACACGACCTTTATGCAAAGGCACTATTGAGTGTGAGATTGGAGCCACATAAAGTTATGAGCAAAGATGAAATCGAAAGAAAAAGTTCAACAAGTGTAGAGATTATTCTTTCCATGAACAATAACATAAGAACCTCATTAAAAGACACTCATCAAAAATCTAAAAAAGATGAACATATACTACCTCCGTTTCTTAATAAGTGCAATACTTTCTTTATTTGGAATAGTCACCATAAGTGCAACCAAACTCAAAATGGTAAAAAAAGTTCAATATTTTTACAAATATGCCACCAAAAAGCAAAAGGGGACCACAACTTTTTTGTTTCATCACTTGAATTACTATACTTTATTGAGGTCCCAACTTTCTCTCTATACATTCCTTGGTATTCCCCCACTTTTTCTATGTTGCACTTATTGAGAAACGAATGAAGTATATATATATAAGGAGGGATAATGGCGTGAATACTTTGGTCCAACTCTCCCTTTTTATTTTTTAACTAGTTGTTGGCTCGAGCGATGCCTCAGATCATTTACCAATGTGAATATGAAGTTTTAAATCAAACACTTGAGTGAAGTGGGGAAAAAAAGAGTTATAGGCATTAGATTGTGCTCAAAAAATGATCTTTTCGTTCCTTTTAAATTTCCACATAATAAATTATAACATAAATTATTCATCAATATGACTCTCGGCTTCAAGTGTGTATATATATATATATATATATATATATATATATATATATATATATATATAGATACAGGATCTTGTGAAAACAGCTCTTAATCTGAAAACTGAAAACAGGGTAACTATTACCACTTTTAGGGCAACTTTATATATTTTAAGGGTAACTTTTACCAGTTTTAGGGTAACTAGATTATATTAAGGATAATTTTATGTATTTCAAGGGCAACTATATATATTTTAAGGGTAAATTTTACCAGTTTGGGGTAACTATATTATATTAAGGATGACTTTATATATTCCAAGGGCAACTTTATATATTATAAGAGAAACTTTTACCACTTTTAGGGTAACTTTGAGTATTATAACAGTAACTTTGACTGATATGCAATCAATCTTCTTGCAATTTTAATTTTCAAAATCTTTCGTTTCATGTGGTAATGTCTAGTTTTATGCTTTTGGCGTCCTCTTTGTTATTTTTATCTTGTTCATTATGGTATAGCATAATATGTGTTTTATTAGTTTCCCAAATATTGTTATTAGTTGTTGTTTTAAAGCTATTTGTTACCTCCTCTCTCTCACATATCTTTGGCGAATTTCATACAACCTATTAGCTCAATTGGTAGAGCATTGTGTAATACACAACGATGTAGGTTCGAATCCCGCATAGGTTTAACTATAATCAAAGTTACACTAAAAGAAGTTACCCTTAAAATATATAAAGTTGCCCTAAAAGTGGTAAAAGTTACCCTTAAAATATATAAAGTTACCCTAAAAGTGCTAAAAGTTACCCTAGAACATATATATAAAGTTACCCTAAAAGTGCTAAAAGTTACCCATGAACATATATAAAAAGTTACCCTAAAAGTGCAAAAAGTTACCCTTGAACATATATATAAAGTTACCCTAAAAGTGCTAAAAGTTACCCTTGAAGTATATATATAAAGTTACACTAAAATTGCTAAAAGTTACCCTGTTTTCAGTTTTCAGATTAACAGTTATTTTCAGCGAATCCTACCCCTATATATATATATATATATATATATATATATATATATATATATATATATATATATATATATATATATATATATAATTACTTATATATAATATGATACAATATTGTTCTTGAAATTTAGGTTAATGTGTAAGAATATAACTGATGTAACTAAATGGTGTAATAGTGTTAATTACGGAGGTCAGAGGTTATAAAAATTTGAAGAGTTTTTTTTAATATAAGAGTACCAAAAGGTAGACCATGCTATTATTATTATCATTAGCTTAATGAGCATTAATATATACATATGTATCTAATTGTTTTAGAGATAAAAATGGTATATAGACTTTGAATATTTTTTTCCCCGCAAAGACCAACATAAGAATGTAGAGTAGTTGGTTGGTACATTTATATCTCCAATGAGAGGTCATGGCTTTGAGTTTTATAACACGTATTTTTATTGTTTAATAGTCTCATTTGATTGTGTGGGGGAAGGGGGGAGTACATGTGACAACATGACATGTTATATATATATATATATATATATATTTCCCTGCAAAAACCAACATAAGATTGTAGAGTAGTTGATCAGTGCATTTGTATCTCAAATGAGAGGTCATGTGTTCGAGTCTTATAACACACATTTTTATTATTTAATAGTCTCATTTGATTGTGTGGGGGAATGGGGGAGTACAATGTGACAACATGACATGTTTTTGTCTTGGATTTCAGATATATACTTCTTATGTTTCTTTTTACTTGCAACCGTTTGACTTTCACATTTGTCAATGCATAACTTCAATCGTTAATATCTTTAATTACCAATAAGTCAAAATTATAAAAAATAGATATTTGGAAAATGCGCGTTGAGATGAATATAACAAGATCGCACATGAATATGTTTTTCCTTAACTAAAAATCACCAAAGATAAACTTAGTGGAGTTTGTGAATAGTGTAAAAGTCAAACCGTTGCAAGTAAAATGAAACGGAGGAAGTATATAGATTGCAACATACACCTGTTGATTGAACAATCTTAGGGCAAATACTTATTTGATGTAATAATTATTCTAGACTAACTTATGCATTCCATTTATTGCTTCAATCATTCTAAATCTGAGAATATCATTCACCACTATAGTATAACTTAAATATCACATACAACAATGGACAACAAAAGAGGGTCAGAAACTCCTGAAATTTTAGCACCATTTGCTTTAGCTTGCAGTAAGATATCCAAAGCTTTTTCTGATATCACCTCACCTGGAATCATTACTGGAATGCCCGGTGGATATGGACATATAAGTTCTCCACATATCTTCCCAAGTGCATCTTTTATATCTACCTTTCTTTTGTCAGTAAAAAATGCCTCTCTTGGAGTTAGTTTCATATCAATACCAATAAATGGTTTTAAAATAGCGCGCTTAACTTCCCGCATCTTCGTCTTGCATGAAAAGAAAGACGATGATAGATGCTTGAACCCCGCAACAAGCCTATCAACATGTTCCCTACAACTCCCTGGAGTAAACAGAAATGTGATGGCGCGATACCCAGTTAGAACAGGAAGCAGCCTTTGATCTTTGTACAGAAAGTCCCTTGCTTCATATCCAGTAACATCGAGATCATGTACACCAACTGTCACTCTTAAGGGATCGGTATTAGGAGAATCGAGGACTGTGATGCCTGGAATCTGTTTAAGTTTGGCTTTAGCCTCCCTGGCTAATTGAATTGCGTTGTCAAAAACAAGTTTCGGGTTTTGCTTCAACTCTGCTGTAGTAGCATCAAGTGAGGCTAAAAGCAAGAAACTCGGGCTAGTACTGTGAAGTATCTGAAGACATCTGCTGATTTTTTCCTTGTCTACAAGTAAATTTCGCGATACATGTAACATTGATGATTGAGTTAGAGACATCAACACTTTGTGAGTTGATTGCACAACCACATCAGCCCCTTGCTGAAGTGCTGATATTGGAAGTTGTGGATGAAAGCCGAAGTGCGCCCCGTGAGCTTCATCGACGATCAAAGGAATATCGCGTGAATGACACAATGTAGAGATGTCCTCTACATTGCTGCATATGCCATGATATGTAGGGGAAGTTATGAAAACTGCAGCTGGTTTTTTGCCTTCTAATTCCAATTCCTTGATTGCCTTCTCTACCTATTATAACACATATGTGCAACATTATTAGTATATATACTTTATGTTGGAAATTTAAAAAAGTTTCAGCAGAAAATTAATAAGTAAAAGTTAAGAAAAGTGGATAGTAGTTTCTGAAAAGTCCTAAAAAATTATGAGAAGTTAAGAGAAGTTCTAAAAATTCTAAAAACTTTAAAAAAAATTAACATAAGTTCAGGAAAAATAAATGGAAGAGAAAATACCATTAATAGGTCCTAATGATCCTATTTATAACTGTACTCAATTACTAAGGAACTTAAGGGATCCGGTGCACAATAACTTACTGTGCACCGGGTTTCGTATGATATAGTCAAATTTTTTTTAGAGATTGTCAATTTTTGTATGATATAATCAACTTTTTTATAGTCAGTTTTTGTGATATAATCAGTTTCCTATAGAGTCAGCTTCTGTATGATATAGTCAGTTTTCTTTGTTATATAATCAATTTTTTTATAATAGTCAGTTTAGGATCATAATAAATTATTGTGCATCTGATCTACCCATGACATGCTGCTCATTACTCACCCAAAAACTTATATTATTTACCCTCAAAATTTTCACATGCCTTGGTGTCTTCCTACTTTACCTCTAAGAACATTGATCATATAAGAGTCGAGAGAAGTTATAATATGTACATTCTCACTAAAAATTTATTTAAACAAATGATATTCTAACAAAATAAAACCTAATAATAAAGAAAAAATTGATGTGAACAGTCCCAACTATGGGGGTTCCGCCATTTTCAGTTCCAACTGAGGATTATTTCCTAGTAGTCCCAACTATCCATATTTTTATAAAATTGGTCCCAGTTTTTCTATTTATTTCTTTAAATGGTTTTCTTATTCCTCCTCCCTCCTTCCTCTCCTGCACCCATCTGTCTCCCCTTCCCTGCCACCCTTATCCCTCGCCACCCCCGAAATCCCATCCTCCACCCCTGCCACCCTTGAAATCCCCTTTCCCTCCCATCTCACTCCCCGAAAACTCCTCCCCCCAAAAATAACAACAAATCTTCTTCCCCTATGGTGGTTTCGGGGCGGGGGGAGGAGGGGGGTTTAGAGGTCGGGGGATTTCTAGGATGAGGGGGGGTTTCAGGGGTAGCGGGCCAGGAGAGGGTATTTCATGGGAGGGGCAAGCGTTTTGTGGCAGGGGAATGGGTTCAAGGGTGGGGGAGGGCGGGGGATTTGGGGTGGGGGAGGAGAGGGCTTTTCGGGGAAGGGGAGGGCTTTTTTGGGACGGCGAAGGGGTAGCAGCGGGGCGGGGGATGGCGTTTCATGGGCGGGGGATGGGATGGGGGGTTTCGTGGCGGGGAAAGGTCCTTCCGGGATGGGGGATTCGTGGGGAAAGGTCCTTCGGAGGGGGAGGGGTGGCGGGATGGGGAAGGGGGTTCAGGGGTGGGGGAGTAGGTGGCGGATAGGGAGGAGGCTTTAAGGGCGGGGGAAGGGATGGCAGTGCTGGGGAGAGGATGGCAGGGGTGGTAATGTGGTGGTTTCAGCGGTTCACATGTTGTAGCTGGTTCAGTGATCTTGTAACACCCCGTAATTTTCACTCTTTATTTTTGGTGTTAGTTTATTTTAAAATGATATTCTTTTCGTAAAAAAATAAATAATTTATTATTTTCTCTAGATCAATGATTTTTATTCTTTATAATTTGGGAGCCGAATTATTATTTTATTATATGGTGTGTTAATGTGTGCATTATATTTATATTTATAATATAATTTATTAGAACTATTTTTATTATTAAGTATTTTCGATGTTTAGGCGCGATTTAGGAATTAACCGTTTTATCGCGTATCGGGCTTTCGGAGCATGGATCGTTGTTGAATTTGGGCCGAAAGTTTTGTGTGGGTGTTGGGCTTGGGGCAGCCGGCCAAGTGAAGTATTAGGAGAGCCTTCTCCTTTTCTTTTCTCATTTGTTTTCCTTAAGACTCTTTGATGCCTTATAACCCCCATAACCCCCCCTTAATGATTTCTTTAATTAAACCTCATCAAACCTCTTAATTCACTTCAAATTCTGATTAGAAAATCAGAATCCTTTGGCTGCCATTCTCCATATTTTCGTCCATCATCATCATCATCATCACCATTTTCATTCTCTCAAATTTTCTTCATTTCTTCTCTTTGATAATTGTTCGTGAATTGTTTTTGTGGCTTTTTCCTTATACTTGGTGCTTGGAATTTGAAGAAGAAGAGGGTCACAAGCCTGTGGGGATTTCCAGAAGTTTTCAGCTCGCCTCCGACGATCCAGGTAACTAGTTGTTATCCTAGAATCATAGTGATTAGAGTAGTATTCGGTATTAGATTAATACGTTAGGAATTATCTAAAATACTTTTTGAATGAGATTTTTGACGAAATTTTACATGAACATACGTGACACATGCTATGTGAATAATGTGTAGAGAAAAATAATTTTCGCATGATATTTAATATTTATTTGATTTAATTAGTATTTTGTGCGTTTTTGGCTAAATTTCATAATAATTATTGAACGACTGTTAAAATTGATGAAATCATTTTTTTTAGATCATGTTACATACGTATAATGTATTCCATGCCTTAGAATAATTTTTATCTACTGTTTACTGTTTTAATTAATTGATATATCTGTTTTTGTAAATTCTGTTCAGTCAGTATATAATTCATGAAAATTATTTATAGTGGCAGAAAAATTAATTTATTTGAATAATATGTATTTACGTGAGTTTTTACATGTTATGAGAATTTTTGGTAATTTTTGGGCTTCTGTTTGTATTTTTAATTATTATAATGGCTTATTTGAGGAATCTGTAGATTAACTGTTAAAAATACTTTTCTTGTCCGAAAATTATAAATAAAAATTGTACCATGTCAGTAGAGCTATTAGGGTTATATCATAATTTTTGTGTGATTTTACTGCTCGAATTTGTTAGTTTCATAATTATTATGGTGTTTTTGTGATGAAATTGAGGACACACTATTAAATTGTTTGAGGGCTTGTAAATCAGATATAATTTATAATTTAATATATTCTGGGTTGCTGATTTTCAGTAGTATACAGTATGCATCATTTGAGTAACCACATGTTTAGGTTTGATTTATGGAATAAAATGATTTAATTGTTATTACTCTTTTAATGAATATGATTTAGAGTTAATTGGTGATGTATTTGTGATTGAGTGTGGTTGTTGTAAAAACCAGTATATTGTCATTGTTGATGTTTGGGAATGTTCAAGTGTTATTGTGAGAGTTATTTGTTGAATATTTTATAAGTGATTTATTTTGAGGAATTATGAAGAACTATTTGATGAACTGTGGGTATAAGGCCGGGTGGCATCCCCTTTTGACGAATATTTTGATGAATGATACTTAGTTTGTATGCATGATTGTATTTTGAGATAAGAATATCCGGTGGGATATATGTAGTCCCCGGTTAAGAACATGTCAACCACCTGGTTTGCGAACTAGGGGTACACCTGGGTTAATTGTTGTCGTCCGAGAGGTCAGGGAGTTCTGCGTGTTCTACCCTGCATCGGGAGTTTGGCCATTCTTATACACAGGCAGTGGGGAGCGTAAGCCCATAGACTGACCTGGAGATTGCGATCTGACAAACCTTAAGAAGTGATTTGCGAATCACTGGCGTTCGATTTCTGACTCAATAACTTGTTGTGTTTCGATTTATTATTATTATTTATTTATATTGGAATTATGTCACTCACTATATTATGTTTACATATTGCTAATGATCTCTTGATTTATCTATGAGCTTTATGATTTCTATGTGCTTGATATGATGTAATGATTGCATGTTATTCCTTTCTTAGTAATCTACCTCTGAATGGTGCTTTGATTGCTATTGTTCTGGGAGAACTGCTAGTTACTCCCCACTGACTGTGGAAATATGTAATATAATCTTGCAGATGGAAATGAGTGCTAGGCTTGTGACTGCCTGGGCTAGCAGTGTGAGAGTTGGTTGTGAGAATAAGCTTCTAGTTCTGTTTTTGGTAGATGAACTCTATATAGGCCATAGGAAGACGTATTTTTGGATTGCTTTCAAGGATATTAGTTTTATTTAAGTTTATTTTGGGAGACTTGCATGTCTCATGGTATTTTGGATTTGATAGTATGATACAATTTGGGATACTTCTTTTATGTTAGAACAATGATGTTTACTCGGAGATTTATTCTCTTTTTAAGCTATGAATTTTGAGTTATTATCTTTATTTATTGTTTTAGAGTAGCATACCGTCCCGACGTTATTTCCGCTAACGTCATTTTAGTACTTCTTGAATTGATAAGGTTTAGTATCTTAGTAGTAGAAGGACGGGGTGTTACAGATCTGCTAGGACTATTTTTGTATAACACCCCCCAAAGATGGGACTGCTTAGAAATAATCCTTAGTTAGGACTGAAAATGGCAAAATACCCATAGTTCGGATTTTTCTTGTCAATTTTTACAATAATATAATTGTAACACCTTGACTCTTTCGGAGTCGAGTATATCTTCACCAATGCGCATCCAGGGCCAACAACTGTCCTCAATAACCAACACAAGTTCTTCCGGCGCATTTTATTCTCTCTCATGCGCACCAGGTCACCCATCCCTGGACTACTCCCAGCCAAGCACGCTTAACTGTGGAGTAACTAAGGAAATGAGCTCCCTAAACGAAAGATGCATCTTATTGGAATGAGTAGCCTGCTAAATCCTTTAAAGCAATCATGAGGGGTATTACATACACCCCCACTTGATAACAGCAACGCCCTCGTTGCGCCTGAGGACTCCACATATTCGGCATATGGCATATGGGCCGTCCCAGCGTGAAGACTGATCGCCGGAGACTCCAGATTTTCGGTCTGACGACCTCTGGGTCGCTCCTTATGACAATGCAGCCCTAGAATCCTCCCCCACTAGGCGCCTGAGGACTCCTAATATTCGGCCTTAGGATCGCCTCAACACGCGGTCGCAGGGTTGCTTTGATACCATTTGTAACACCCCGACTCTTCCGGAGTCGAGTATATCGTCACCAATGCGCATCCAGGGCCAACAAATGTCCTCAATAACCAACACAAGTTCATCCGGCGCATTTTGTCCTTACTCATGCGCACCCTGAGAAACTTCCCAGGAGGTCATCCACCCCTGGACTACTCCCAACCAAGCACGCTTAACTGTGGAGTAAATAAGGAAATGAGCTCCCTAAAAGAAAAATGCATCTTATTGGAAGGAGTAGCCTGCTAAATCTTTTAAAGCAATCATGAGGAGTATGACAATAATGATACAAAGTATATATAGTAATGAAAACTATATTAAGTTAGTCTTTAAAAAAGCTAAATTTACTCTATAACTTAAAAATTACCTCTAACGGAGAGACACTAGTTGTAGCATCCCAATGAGAATCATAGTCAGGAAATATGTACTTTGGTATCGCTCCACACAAAACCAATGCAGAAATCGCAGATAAATGACAATTGCGAGGTAAAATCAATGTATCACTAGGTTTGCAAGTAGCCATAATAGCAGCAAGAACACCACAAGTTGTACCTCCAACAAGAAACCAAGTCTCTGCTGCACCAAACACTTTTGCTGCTTGCTTTTGAGCTTCTAAAATGGGGCCTTCCGGGTTGAAAAGATCGTCGAGTTCTCCTACGTCGTGCAGGAAAGGCCATTCACCGATGAGTCGACTTAAAGAAGATGGAGCTGCTAGCCCTCGGTTGTGTCCTGGGAACTGAAAAGTAGCAGGATTTTCTTCCATTGCTGTTTGTAATGCGGTAACCAATGGGGGAGACTTTCGTTGATCTTCAGGTATCTCAGTAGAGTGAAGTGTGAAAATATTATTGTTGGAAGTTGTCCACGTTTTTGTTGCATTATGGTTACCATTTTGCTCAAGAATGCTACTTTCCTGCAATCGGATAGGTTACAATATCAATTTTGACTAATAAGGGATGACATAGGCCTAATTCAATTCTTAGTTCACATTAGCAAAAATAAATTTTACTTAATAAAAGTCGGTTTTAATCTGTAAAATCAGTTTCAAGCAACATTGTTTCCATATGTAAATTATAAATTAGTAAATTGCATAAAAAAATCTATAGAGATCGGTAAAAAAAAGTTAGCAAAAATGAGTTTCAGTCGCTATTGAAGTTATTTTTAATATTGTCGTTCACTGAATATGAGGTAAAACGGGACCGTAGTAATGGTCGATTTACTTGTTTGACCATTTTTGATAAAGAAGAGAGATAACGGTGACCAAAAAAAGTTCACCACTATATTGGTGCTCTAAAGAATTGAAGTTTTTATATCTTGACATGTGACAACACCAAAATCCACGCTAGATTTTTATCCTAACAGGCGATTAATATGCGAGGAAAAAGAACACTTGCCTTCGAGTGAGAATTCACCCTTGAGCTTATACCATTGGCTGCGGGGCTCCTACGAAATGATCCAAAGCCCAACTTCTGTTTCAAACAAAGGAACAAACAAAGAAATAAATCAAAAAGAGGCAACTAACTACCAACAAATTCTTCACCAACTACTCCCAAGTTTTTAGAAAATTTACCATATATACCTTCAATATATTTAATATTCACCATATATTTCTAGTGTTTTCACAAATAGATCCATTTGCCCTTATGGTTAACTAAACGTTAATGTTTTGTTACTTTTTTCTAAGAATGTTTTGTTAGTTTTATGTTAGTGCAAAACTTAATTTATCATATAACACTATGTTAAAACTTAGTGCACGCTATACCCTCATTTTTATATTAATTAAATATCTTTAAAACAATTAGGATCTCATTTTGAAAGCTAATCGTTGCCTTTTGTACATAAATACAACACTATAAATAGAATTCCAGAATTTATCAGCCCTCTTTTGTAATTTTATTTGTGTTATTTGTCGTGATTAATTCTAAAAGAAAGCTCCTCCCCGTATGCATATGTATATCTAAGAGTCTCAAATAGATTATGCACTATGGAAGAAGATTTGCAAGACAATGACCTGTGGGATAACATATGGATGATGCATGCAAGTGATAATTTTAGATGGTGCAAATGAAAATATGAAATTGTATATCTTACGTTGTCTAACATAACCCGATTGCATATTTCTTTTTCACATGTGCAAAATCTATTTGATATTCTTATATAAGCAGATTCACTGGTTCTTTTTTTTTAACTATGAACTCACGAAAAAAGCAAAACAAATCACATTAGAGGACTACAAATTTGTAAAATTCAAGCAGTGGTGGCGATTGGGCAGGGGCCAGCCAGGCCACCCAATCCCGTCCGGCTTCTGGGCAACCAAGCCAAGCCCATAAAGCTCGAACCAAGCCTGCATTAAAGTGGTATAGGCTTGGGCGGTTTATGGGCCTGAAATCCATGAACCCAACCCCTAGCAGCCTGACTCCAACATTGTCCAGCCCACCCACCAACTTATCCTTCCCAACCCACACAAAATTTTGTGTAAAAAATATTTAAAAAAGCTTTGGGGCCCACTTAGCCAGCCCAGTCCAGCTCGCTTAAAACCGCTTCAGCCCACTTTCCAAACCGCCAATGCAATCACCAAAGTTGGTTGACGGTGGATAGTCATAAATTGCCAAAGTTGGTGGGGTTTAATGGTTGTGAAGAGGCGACGGTGGCGGGGGTGGTTAGTATTTGGTGCTCGAGCTCAATACATAAGTGATATTTTGGTGAATTACCTAACAAGGAGCGAAAACTGAGAGAGTGCTAATGGGAAGTGGGGGATTTACAAAAGGGGTAAAAGTTATAGTACACACAAAATAAATGGCGATAAATTAGACTATAACTATATAGAGATATGTTAAAATTTATAGTAAATTGAGTGTACCATGCTCATGGTACACCCAAGACTATATTTTGCTTACTATTGCTCATTTGAAATTCTCCAAATAAGCAAAGTTCTACTCATTTTTAGTCACTTCTACTCATAGAGCAAGTTTTCTCAAATTGGCAAACACTTCTATTCATTTGAGAAATGAGCAAACTTTTCCGCTCATATTCTCAAATGAGTATAAGAATCTGCTCATTTTGAAATTGCAATATTGATTTTAAATGTAAAACTAAGTCCACCATTGATGAACTCCGAAACATCAATATTTATTTTTGCCATTGATGAAGCCCAGCTTTTTCAAATCATATTTTACAGTTCATCAATTTGAGTGGTCATATGATGAGAGAGAAACCATGAAGGAGAGAGAAATTTGGAAGTGAGAAACGAGAGAGGAGAGAGAAGGTTTTAGGTAAGAGAAACAATGGAGATAAGACAAATCTAAAAGTAGTGTTGGTTCTTAAATCATCTTTTTCATTATCGATCATTGATTCCGCCCTTGAAGAATTTTGGAAACTCTAATGTTCATTCTCAAATATAAAATTAATTCCTCCATTGATGAAATTCGGAACTCCAACTTTTGATTTTGCTATTCATTAATTTCAATGAAGGTTAGAAATCTGGAAGAGAGATACACAATGTAGGAGAAAATTTTGGAGCTGAGAAACAATTGAGGAAAGAGAAATTTGGAGGTGAGAAACAATGGATGAGAGAGAAATTTGGAGGTAAGAGAAATAATGGAGGAGAGGGAAAATTGAAGGTAAGAGAAACAATAAAGAAGAAGACGAGTAAAGACGATGATGAAAGAGGAGAGAGAAATAAGTGATTTGAATTGAGTAAAATTTCGCTTATATGAGGTGTACCATACATGTACTCAAGGGCTACTAGTCCACATGTACACTGATCTCTTTTTTCTAGATGATTTGTCAAACCAAATCTTATATATATCACTTTTGAGAGAATTTTGAGAGAAAACAACTTTTTATAATATTTCAGGCAACTCAAGACCTTAAATTTTTTTATTTTTTTTGCGAGAATCAGCGTTACCTTCTTTTTAGGCGTTGATTCACCGGATTCCAACGTCAACCAACAATATGTTGCCTTATCCTTTATCTTCTCTTTTTAATCTGAACACTTTGCACTTTTATACCCCCTCCGTCCCATAATATAGTTCCTATATTTCATTTTGGGTGGCCCAAAATGTTGTCCCCCTTTCCTAATTTTTTAATTCGACATTTATTCTCAATTTGCCTAAAAAGTCGTGCCAACATTATATAATTGTGCCTTGGAACTAGCTTTTTCTTTGTTTATTTAACCCAAAGTTGAGTTGGTCATACATTTAATGCTCTTTCACCCAATACTCTCCATTCTCTCTCCTAAAATTAGTTGTTACATTGATTGTTTATCATTGTATGTTCCACTTACCTTAATTCATGTGCAAAATAAGAAAATGGAAACTATATTATGGGACGAGGGAGTACAATTTACATAATTCACTTTGACCATTGTCGATGAATTATACATAAATATATACTTACACATATTTATGTGAGATCTTCTTAGATTCCTCTCAACATATATTTTTACACCTTAAAAAACGTTTTGTAATTTTTACTTTTTGATGATTGAGTATATCAATTATTAAAGTTATACATTAGAAATATGAGAGTTAAATTACATAGATTAAAAAGAAACACATTTCGTACTTTGTGATTTCTTTCCTCTTCTTTTTTTTATTGAAAACTTTATTCGTTTTTCTATAATTTGGCTTCAATACATGTTAATTTTTATGATACCTTTGGTACAAGATAAATATTAGCGTCAAGAGTAATGTATTTCTTTCTAGTTTTGTAAGAAAGTCCCTTTGCCCATATGGCCATATCTATGTTAATTAATGGAATACTCAGTAGTGAGTGATGGTCTATTGGTGTTGACACCTCCTATATATCACCCTTTATAAGAGGGATGGATTTCCAAATTTCCCATCACTTGCAAGGGAATTTAACTTATCTTACTAAACAAAATCTTATAATATTTCACTATTTAGATGTTACAATTTGAGTTTATGTTTCTCAATGTATGACTTTAACCATTAATTTCTTAAACTGCTTAAAACTAGCAATTATAAGAGTTGAAATTTTGAAAATGTACATAGGAAAAAAATCCAATGACATGTTACATAATAACCTCTGTTGTTGTATATTAGTATACATGGTTAAAGTAGAGTATACAAAAGTGCCAAAATCAAGGTGAAACATCTATTTACAAATGGAGGGAACACAAATTCAACCTAAGCACATTATAATTTATAGATGTGATCTTTCTTAAAATGGTTTTTTCACCAAGTACCCCGAGTTTTCACCAAGTACCCCCGAGTTTTCACCAAGTACCCTCGAGTTTTCAGAAAATACCCTCGCACTTTTCAAAATTCAATAGGTACCCCTCAGTTTCATGTTGTTACATCCAAATACCCTTAATGAGTAACGGCGGTTAACTCTGTTAGTCATTAATCCTAATTAACCCTCTAACCCTAATTAACCTATCTGACCCTAACCCCTCTAACCCTAACCCTAACTCGGCCTAACCCCTAATCTAATACCCTAACCCTAACCACCCAACCACTACCCTCCCCCAACCCCACCCCCTGCAGCCCCTACCCCTTCCCCACCCCCTCCCCACCCACCCACGCACCCCACAACCCCCTCTTCGATTTTCGCAACACCTACCCCCCACCCCTTCGAATTTCCACGTTGGGCTAAGGTTAGGAGGTGCGGTGGCGTGGCCGCAGTGGTTGTGGGAGAAGTAGGGGGCGAACGCAGCAGCAGGGGGAGGGAAAGAGAGAGAGCACGAGAGGAAATGGATAGAATGCAGTGAGAGAAGAGGAGGGAAGCAGGGGTGGCTGCTCTTGGTGGCGGCCGGCGTTTCGGGTCTCCGGTGGAGGTAGTCGGCAAGGAGGAAGAGGGAGGAAGTGACGGTAGAGGGGGGCGAGGGGTGAAAATTAAAGGGGGTGTTGCGGGGGTGGAGGGCTGCGTGGGTGGGGGGGTTGTGTGGGGCTGTAGGGGTGGGTGGAGGGGAGGGTGGTTGGGTGGTTAGGGTTAGGGAAATAGATTAGGGGTTAGGGTTATAGGGGTTAATTAGGGTTAGAGGGTTTAAATAGGGTTAATGACTAACAGAGTTAACCGTCGTTAGTCATTAATGGCATTTGGATGTATTACCATGAAACTGAGGGGTACCTGGTGAATTTTGAAAAGTGCGAAGGTACATAGTGTTTATTATTCTGAAAACTCGGGGGTGCTTGGTGAAAAAACCGTTTCTAAAATCATACTTCCTCCTTTTAGAAATAGTTGCACCATTAACACATCTTATTTACATCTTATAGTTTGATTGTCTTTGGTGATTTATATGTTAATTAGGAAAAACATAGTCACATGTGATCTTGTTAGATTTGTCTCAATGTATATTTTTTTAATATCAACTTTCTATTATTATTAATTAATAATAATTAAAGGTATTAATGATTGATTCATCGGCAAGTGAAAACATGAAAGTACTTATTAAAGAATAGGCAAGTACATGTGAACCTGGGATAGACTTGCCTATCTCAGTTATATAAAATCAAGCTCATTTGAAGACAAACCCCTAAAACCAGGGATCGATCGATTAAGTAACAAGGGGTGGCGTATACTACCCATGAAAAATTAAAAGATTTTTGGCTGGGAAAAAAAAGAGAATAAAACACATTAAAAAGGACTATTGATGTTATATTTGTGAAAGCCGCGTGTCATAGTGGTAGGGAGCTATAATAAAGTTCGTGGTCCTTATGTCCGCTAAGAATATATATATTATTATATAAGTAATTTTATAATAGAAAAAGGGGGAAAACGAATTTGGTAATTTTATCACAACGAAGACACGTCTCCTATACAATATTCGTTAAAAAAACCAGCATGACACAAGTTTGGTGTTAAAGGACACTACCAGAGAATTTAAGGGCGACACTATCTTTAAAACCTGTGATACTATTATTATTCACTCTGATATCATAAATTAGTAGTTATTCCTTACATATGGTACTGATTGCGTGTCACACGGAGACTAATTTATTCATCTGAGACACAAAAACCAAAATTGTGATACTATTCTAGAAAACAAAGACAAATTGGACTTGCGACACCAGGTTTAGTACTAGATACATGAACAAAATTTATTAATCTAAGACACAAGCACCAAAATTGTGACACTATTCTAGAAAACAAAGACAATGATACATGGAATGAAGACAAATTGGAAATAGCCTAGGACACCAATACTAGTACTTGATACTGATAAGTCATATTTATATATAGTTTTTAGATGCATTTAGGTTGTATTTTAGAGCATTTAGATTCATATTTAGGTTCATATTGCATTATATTCTTAATTTATGATATCCTACTCCTATTTGGTATGTTTTCGTGTTTTTTTTTATGAATTCCAGGTATTGATAACGTAGGTGGAGTATGATTAGCTAATCTTAAGGATCAGGAGCATTTGGAAAAAAGATACATTGCATAAGGATTGTTTGGATATCTTATAGTACGAGATTGAGTGAAAACAAAGGGGAAAATCATTAGAAGAAATGTGAAAAAGGAGTCACGTCTACTCTTCTGATCATAACTTTTGATGTGCTTTTGATAATTGAATAATTCCAGCAGATTTGAAAACTAGAATTAAAGAACTTTCCAACAATAGGTCATAGGTGACACACCCCGAGGACACTTCTAGTCAAGGAGTTATGTCTTTCGGAAATTCGGGCTGAACTTGCTGGAATCTGCTATCATACACGCGGATCACTAAATCCGTCCATTTAATGATTTATTCGACTTTTCTTATCTTGTAACTTATTTTCCTAGTCATATTAGGTTACTTAATATTATTTAGATTATTAATCCTTCCTCTCTCCTGTCTCACATTATTTTGTTTATTAGTTTTAGTTTTCTCTTCTTTTTCTCTCTAGTTTTTTAGTTGCAAACCCTAGTTTTCTTATTCTTGATTCATGAGTTCTATTAATTCATTCTCTTTCTTTCATTGATTTCTGTGATTATGCTTTCTATAGATTTAGATTTTATTATTTATTTCATGATTGAGTAGTTTTTATTTCTAGGGTTTGAAATCCGTGTTTATATGCTATGAATCTTGATTTATGTTATTGATGGTTTGATTTGTCATTGATATTTCTAATTGATTAGTGTTTTTATTGTTAATCTTGCAACCTGATCAATTGTTTGATTAAATCTTGTTAATAATAGTTAGAATTGAAAGATCGACTTTTAGAGGCTAACCTACAATTAGCAAATATGATTATGTTAGCGACCATACTGCATATGTTGATTTGATAGCGTTAAGACCCGAGCGTAGGATTAACCCATGCGCTAGATATTTGATTCATTGAACTATTGATGGTCTTTTGATAGTTTTTAAATATAAGCATGGTGAACAATTGCCCTAGATCCTTTTAGTTTGATTTTCGTATTTTATTAGTTTAGAACCTTAAATCTCAACTTTGTGATCTTGTTTAGTTTCTCCATACTTTAGAAGCTAGATTAAAATAATCATCTCTTTTTGGGTTCGATCCTACTTACCCTACTACATTGTTAGAAGGTTTTGCTAGGAATTATTTTTGATAGATGTATGACAGCCTATCAGATACACGGATCCTAATTCATTCATCTGAGACACAAGCACCAAAACTATGACACTATTCTAGAATACAAAGACAATGTTATTTGGAATGAAGTAAATTGGACATAGGGCACCAGTACTAGCACTAGATATGTTTTCCTCCTGTAAGAGTCTTTTTATATTCAGTAATAAAAGTTACTTTTTCAATAAGCTTTTGCCCCAAAATTTTATTTGTATTTACCTTTTTACCACAATTAGTGGTCAATCTGCCCAATAACTGTTAGCATGATATTGTTTCTCTAGTGATAGGTAGGGTGATTTTTTTAGAGATGCATTGTTTGAAAGTTTGAAGTCTCAGGTTCTATAATACTTTGAAGCATTTTATTGTTTTCAGTTTTGTTCTTTCTCTTTTTTCTTTTTTTTCTTCTTTTTTCCGTAATCTTTTCCATCTTCCACAATTACACTTGTAAATTTTTAGTAGTATAATAAACAAAATTTTAACTCTAATTATAGATGACTTTATCATATTATAAATACATCACACTCCCCTAATTCCTAATAAAAGGTCCATTATTTGAAAAATCACATACTTGAAAGAGAATCTTTTGGGATTTTTATGATAAAGTACCCCTTTATTTTTCCATTTTTAATGCTATATTCTGAATGTCTTTTTCTTCCAAATTATACCTTTGAATTTTATATTTATTCTATGTTGTACCCATCTTTTAAATCAACGTTAAGTTTATCATTAGTTTCTTATTTTTAGTTCTCTAGATTCTACAAGGGAGAGAAATTCTTCGGACTTTAAAGGGGTTGGACACGATAAATTAGTAGGGTAAAGTTTTTTTTTTAAAATTCCCTAATAATGTAATTTTAAAGAATATAATATTATGAACCGTATAATGATATAGTGTCTTTTTTTAAAAGGGTCATAAGTGTTATACTTCCTCCGTTTCATTTTACTTGCTACACTTCTCAATTCACGGACTCCTAGGCAATTTTTGGAGAAGAGAAAGGTAGAGAGTAAAAAAGAAAAGAGACCCATGTGAGAGGAGAGAGATAGAGAAAGTTTATTGCCCAAAAAGGAAGTGTAGCAAGTAATGTGAAACTTCCCACAATGGAAAGTATAACGAGTATTATGAAACGGAGGAAGTATAACGTTATTACGAACTGTTATTTGGTTAATACCTAAGACAGTAAACCAACCCCCCCCCCCGCTCCTCATGAGACTCGGATGTATGCATCCTGCGTTCCGAGTGGAAGATGAAGGGATCTATCATGATTTCTTTTCCTAATTCTCTGTGCTGCACTGCTGCACAGAATCGAGAAACATGCTTTTATAATTATATTTTACTCATACTCAAGTTTGCTCAATAAGTTTTCCGAAATCGCGGAAACGTTCAATTTCTGTAATGTACACGCGACTTTCATGACATTTCTGTGCAACATACTTTATCAATTATCATTTGAAATCTACTCAAGAAAGGATATTATACATTTCACAATTGAGTTATTGCTCACAGTACACATGCTGGAGAATAGATTGTAAAAGTATACTTACAAAATGGAGCAATGGTGGTGCAGAGAGGGACGTCGTCGCCATTGCCACTGCCATTTATCCAAGCGCTGCTATTTCTCTCTTTTAATCGTACAAAAGTAAGACACGAGATTATGCACACAGACGTGCCCGTGATTTCGCATCACATAGTTCAATTTATACGCAAGAATTCAATGACCAATAATGATGGTCAAAATTAAGAAAAATTGACACTTTTTATTACCCTATATTAAATACTTGACTCACTTCTCTCGACACACTTGACGATACACATTTCTCACCATTACTTACTTTAATTTCCTATAACTAAAAATTATAAAAAGTTGATATCTCGAAAGTATATGTCGAGAAGAGTTTAACAAAATCTCACATTACTATATTTTTTTTTGCATAGAAATCCTAAAACACGGTCAAAAGAGAGAGTATACAGATAGTAAAAAAGTCAAGTTGTGCAAGTATTTTGAAACGGATGAAATATAATTTTTCATTTATATAATACTTCGTGGTATTATTACTAACATCAACCAAGGAATAAAAAAAAAGTAATAAAGATAATATATTATAAAAAATAAAAAAAATAACTATGTTTGCAAGTTTTTATTTACTTTTTTATATATGAAAAGACTAGTAGGTTGCGTGAACCCTATTTATATTTTATAAACACATTTGTTAGTTGCGTAAATACTATCTATAGTCACATTAACAATATTTGTAGTTGCATGAACACTATCTATTAATATGGCATTTTTAGATGTCAACTTTTATAGGCCGACAATTTTATCTTTATTCTAGTTGGTTGCATGAACACTTTTTATATTTCATGAATTTTCTTCGTTAGTTGCATAACCACTATTTGTAGTTGCATGAAAATTATTTGTATTTGCATGAACAATTATACTAGCATTTTCCGAGGTCAACTTTTGTAGACTGACAACTTTACCTTTATTCTGGTAGGGTTGTATGAACACTATTTATATTTCATGAATGTTATTTACTCCCTCCGTTTCATTTTAATCTACACACTTTGACATTTTACACTATTCACAAATTTCACTTTTGACCATCATTTGTGATTTATACGCGGATGAAAATATAGTCATGTGGGATCTTGTTAGATTCATCATAACATGTATTTTATTAATATGTACTTTTTATAATTTTTACAAATACAAAACTAAAGATATATGTCCTCAAAGTTTTGCATTGACATGCGTGAAAAGTGTAAGTGTGTAGATTAAAATAAAACGGAGGGAGTATTAGTTACACAACCACTATTTCTAGTTACATCAACACCATTTGTACTTTTTGTAGTTACATGAAGACTACTATTTATTGACATCGCATTTTCCGAATTAACTTTTTGTTACGCGGACAACTTCAACTTTCTTCTCTTATGTGCATTATTGATAACCTTACCCCTATTACTCCGTCGATGTTTGTCTCTTAATTAGATATTGATGATATCTGTTACTCCTGCAGACCTGCACGCTATCCTATTATTTTTAATCTTTGGCAGCGGTGTTTCACGTCACATCGTCATTTAAGATCCTGCTAGAAAAGTTAAATGTTTGTATCCGTCTTGTTCTATCTTTTTCTCAAGAATCCATGATTCACGTTGTTATTTATTTTTTGGTGCTTACTAGTTACTAGTAAAAGTAATGGATTATATTTGTGACTCGCTGGCCGCTGCCTTCTCCAGTTGGCCTAGGACATTCTCTCAGCTCTTTATTTACTATTTTTCAAATAGTCACGAGTTCATGACATTGTGAACCTTGCCGAGTATAATAACAGAAAATGAACCCAGCAGCTTATAGTTATAGACCATGGTGGCTCAAGAATCCGTCTTCAATTGTTTTCCCGATTTGTTGTTCTATAAGTGACACATGTGTTTCTCGATCATTATATTTAGTTAGATCCAAATCATCCAATGATCCAAATAAAGCTTATAAAAAAATTATTATTTTGAAATATTAGATTAGTGGCCCAAATTCCATTAGGGTCCAATTTTGCAAATAACTCACAAATCTATGTCGGTGCACATTCATGTAGTTGCCGCCTAAGATTGTCGAAATCATGATCTCATGATTATTTTAGATGTCTCAAGCATGATGATCATGATAAGAATTAAAATGCTAGAAATCTCCTTTTTAAAAAATATGCTAAAAATCTCAAGCATGATGATCATGATAAGAAAAGTAGCCAGCTTGCTTTTACCAAAATTTGGGGTTTCTTGCAGGAAGTGGGACAAGGAGACGTGGTAGGGGAGGGAGGATAAAGAAAGACTGAAAAAGGAGGAATAAAACCGGTAAAAGAAAAGGGAAAATAAAAGAGCTAATTCGTTTTTTTACTGGTTTAGCAGGTCACCTGTGTACTTGGACCGCAAAGTTAACACTGATCAATATTAAATTAAAGTTGAGATTGTTTTTATCAGGGGCTATAGTTAATACTGTCCTTGTCAATTTTTCCCACAATATACCCTTACTTTCATATTAATTAAATGTCATTATAACTGCTAGGTTCTCGTTTTGAAAGCTAATATTTGCCTTTTTATTGTATTTTTGTACATAAATACAACGCCACAAATAGAATTCCAGAACATATCAGCCCTCTTTTGTGAAATCATTTGCTTTGGTCATGAGTTCACTCTCAATCAAAAAGAACCTCCTCATAGTATAAAGGGTTAATTGGCTAGAACAGCACCACCTTTGACCTAAGTGCAAGAAATAGCACAACCTTAAACGGGTGCAAAGCGTAGCACCAACTTAAAGGTGAGGTGCATAAAATAGCATAAATAACGCCGGACAACGGAGATTCCACCGGAGCTAGGGAATCTCCATTATTTTAATATTTTTGTTAATTCCCTCCCTTTTTTTTAGTAAGTCACGTGCCCTTTTTTTTCCCTCCTTTCCATTTCTTTTCTGTTTCTCTCTCTTCTCTTCTTCTTCTTCTTCTTCTCCCAGGCTTTTTTCTGCACCTTTCAACTTCTGGAATTCGCCATTTGAGACAAGGAAGACGAAGAGCAATTGAAACTCTATGCGCGAATCAAAATCTGAACTTCAACTTGGTGAGTTTGCCTACATTGATTTAGGGTAATTCTCTAATATGCGATGCGATAATTAGGGTTAAGTTAGATGAAATTAAAGAGGTTTGAAACATGTGTGGTTGATTAGTATATAAAGGGATGAAATATTTTTGTGAAGTTGACAATATTGGTTGCTTCTGAATTCTTTCAGGTGACGAAGAAGAGTGACCTCACCTATTTTTACTTCAAATCCATGAAGCGATCACCTGAAGAAACATCATCCTGGTTATTCGCAGTGATGGGAAGAGAATGGTATAATTCTGGTGGGCCAATTTGAGAGAGTTGCATTTGAAGTCCATCATCACTTCTAGTACTTGACAGAGTTTGAGTGGCTGCAACTGCACAATATCCACGCCAAATTGCAGAGGAGAACATCAATCTAGCAGGTAGACCTCCGGGGAATTTTTGAAGAAACATGCCTAAAAAAAGTATATGAGATAGAAAGCCAAGTACAAGTAACTGAAGGTTATTATGTTCACTCTGATAAAAGTATGTCAAGTTTGATTAAGAAAATGCTCACTAAAGGTGAAAAAGGAAGAATTTTCACTCTGATAAAAAGTATGTTAAGTTTGATCAAGGAAACGCTCAATAAAGGTGGAAAAGGAAGAGGAGGTGGTATATAAATCGTTTGTCCCACAAACTTTTCTACCATTTGTGTGCCTCTTTAGCTTATTGGTTGATTATACTGAGTTGTAAATTTTAAGCAAAGGTGGAAAAAAGCAAAGGTGCAAGAAGAAGAGAAGAGAGAGAAACAGAAAAGAAATGGAAAGGAGGGGAAAAAAAGAAGAAGGAGGCACGTGGTTTACTAAAAAAAAGGGGAGGGAAATAACAAAAATATTAAAATAATGGAGATTCCCTAGCTCCGGTGGAATCTCCGTTGTCCGGCGTCATTTATGCTATTTTATGCACCCCACCTTTAAGTTGGTGCTACGCTTTGCACCCGTTTAAGGTTGTGTTGTTTCTTGCACCTAGGCCAAAGGTGGTGCTGTTCTAGCCAATTAACCCTAGTATAAATTTGTATATATAAGTCTCAAATTAATTATGATTGTGGAAGAATATTGCAAGATAATGCGCTATGAGACAACATTAAATCAGCAAAGGTTTCACTATAGGGTGATGCATGTGATAATTTCATATGATACAAAGGATAATCTCAAATTGTGTATCTTACTCCCTTCGCTTTTTTTTTACTTGCTACATTTTCCTTAAATGGTTGTTTTTTTTGTATTTGGTACATTGTTTCAACTTTCCTTATTAGGAGATTTGGCCCACAAAAAATAATACTATTATATTTGTTGTTCTCATTTTCTACCAAAAAGTACTATTTTCTTCACTTTCCCACCTCATTTAATGCTAAAGGGGTCAAAAAGTACACCAAAAAATGATTAAAAAAGACATCTCCTAAAAACTAGAGAAAACATCAATGTAGCAAGTAAAAAAAAGCAGATGGAGTATGTCGGGTTCGACTGCAAATTTTCTCCCACATGTACAAAATCTATTTGGTACACTTTTAACACTTATATATGTAGATTCATTGGTTGTGGAGCATAGCCATTCAACTATCAATTGAAGATCTACATAAGAAAGCTAGGAGATTATACATCTCACAATTCAGTTATGCTGACTACACATGCTGGAGACTGTAGAAGTATACTTACAAAATGGAGCAATGGCGGTGCAGAGAGGGAAGTCGTTGCCGTTGCTATTGCCATATCTGTATCTGTAACTCTGTAAGCAATCGCTGCTATATTATAGTACGTATATATTACTCTCTCTTTCTCTTTTTTGATCGTACAAAAGTAAGAGTCAAGATTATACACACTGACGTGCCCGTGATTTCGCATCACATCACAGTTCAATTTATACGCAAGAATTCAAGAACCGATAATAATGGTCGGAATAATTTGATCTTATGATTTTTCATCTATAAAGTAAGTGGTACTATTACTCATGCACGTTATCTTTTTTCTTTCAGTCTATGGCAGCGGTGATTCACGTACATCACGTCGTTATGATTTAAGATCCTGCTAGAAAAGTTAAGGTGCGCATCTTTTCTTAAGAATCCATGATTCACGTTGTTATGGCTGACGTCTCATATTTATTTTTGGTGCTGTCTGCTAACTAGTGCTAATTAAGTATGGGTCATATCCAGGGGCGGAGGCGCGGAGCCAGCAGGGGGGACATGGGGACAGATGTCCCCCCACTTTAAAAAATTAGTTTCACGGTTTTTAAAAAAAAAAACGAAAAAACAAAAAAAAAAGAAGGAAAGACGCTGAAGCTGGAGAGACACGTGAAACAAAAAGTTTGAAAGGAAGAGAGAGAATTTGAGGAACCAAGGAACTGAGGAAGGAGAGAAAGTTTGAAACCCTAACTCCCAGCCACGAGCCGCCACCCGTCGGAGCCGACGAGTCGTCCAGACAAACCACGAAGGCTGTGATATGTGAGGACTGAGGAACGACGAAGGCTGTGAAAGTTCGAAAAAAGGTGAAGGAACTCAGTAGGACGATGAATTTCCAGCAAAACTACAGCAAATTGGGTGATTTCGAAACCTCTTTACTCCATTTTCATGGTTTTCCCCTACTCTTCCTAATTTCTCCATGCTTCTCCATTTTCGTGCGGATGAATTTGCGGGTTTGTTCTGAAATTCCTATGAAAGGTAATTGCGCCCAATTTCGAATTACATTTTTGAAGGAAATTGCTAAATCAACAGTAGATCGAGTTAAATTGTGGAAGGAAATTGCGAAATTCATTGAAGGTTCGTGTTTTGATTTAATTTTCAAATGTTCTTCATTTTTTGTTCTGAAATTGTTTGTTCTTTGTTTTTATTTCCAAATGGTTCGTTTTTTGTTTTTATTTCTTGATTATGGCATTTTTTGATCTGAAATTGGTAGATTGGCATCTGGAATTGCAGGTTTATTTTTCTGCATTTTCGTTCAAGTTTTTTTTGGTGGGTCCAAACCCAGCCAAACGAAGGAAGGAGAGAAAGTGAGGACTGAGGAATGACGGTCGATGAAGCCGCCAAGCCGGAGCCGGAGCCACTAGTCGCCGACGCCCAGTCCAGTCAGGCAATTACCACTCACCAGTGGCAGTGAGTGAGTGAGTTTTTTTTCTTCTAAACCCTAATTTTTAATTTCATTTTTTTAGGTCATATTTATCATTGTTTGGGTCTGATACTTGTGAATTTGTGATTATGGATTTATGATTGAATACTTGAATTAGTTGAATTGATTTGTTGTTGGTTTGGTCATGATTTATTGAGTTGATTTGTTGATTCATGTTTTAGGTTCATTTAGTTTGTAATTTCTAATTTCTAATTTTGATGTTGTAAATATGAGTTGTTTTATAATTGACTAGTTTCGTGTGATATGTAATTGATTAATGTTTATCAATTTAATTAGGAAATGTCAGGTGATTCACATTCACCTAATTCAAACAAGTCCAAGGCTAAGGGAAAACAACCCGTTTTTTTTTTCGAAATGTAAAGTAATTCACATTCACCTATAAGCATTTTGGAATTTTGAATGTAAAACATTAAGTATTAAACAATTTGTGTTGTAGTGTTTTTTTTCTAAGTTTTTTTGCCGAATGCCCAACGTCCGGATTTTGTCCCCCCGCTTTGAGAATCCTGGCTCTGCCACTGGTCATATCAGCTCTATTTATTTTTTCAGACAGTCACGGGATTGTTATATGTCCATCTTTAGTTGTTTTTCCCATGTGTGAGTGACAACAGTACGTTTATGTCTTTATGCAGTTCTTGGGTCACGTGGGTTTTACCAATGGGGAGAAATTTTTCGTAGTTATGTGTGTCACGGTGTCAGTCAGTCTAGCTAGTATTAGTATTTGGGCTTCTTTTATTTTCTGTGTCTAAATGGTCATGACTTCCTAGCATTTGGGCTTTATTATTGAACTAAATAAGATAAAAAGCTGTTTAAAAATTCTTTTCTCAAAACTTTTGGGGGCCAAGTCCAAATTTGCCCCCATTATGATATGCCATTATCACATTCCCTCAAACTAAGTATGGTAGAGATCATACCAAGTTTGGAAAGAAGATGATGTTGAGCAGAAGGAAAAAACATTGGTAAAACACATCAGCCAACTGACTTGAAGTAGGCAAATAAGTTAATTGAAACTAAACCCCCTAGATATTTGTCCTCAGTGATATTGCAATCAAGTTCAATGTGCTTTGTGCGCTCATGAAACACGAGGTTTGTAGCATTCTAAAGAGCACTCTGGTTGTCACAATGAAGAATAATTGGTGTAAGTTCATCAACCTACAACTCTTGAAGCAATCTAACGAGCCATTGGCAGCTGAAGCCATGGCCCAGTATTCAATCTCACTAGGAAACTTAGACATAGTCGCTTGTGTAGACACATAATCGTGTCTCCCCTTTTAAGGATCCGATGATGAAACATACCGCGGTCTTAATCGGCCCGACCCAAGGGCAAAGCAGTCCAAAAAGCCATTCAAAACTATTTCGAAAAGTGTTAAAGGCTTATTTTTAAGCCCGAAAATTATTCATGATAATTAATTGTATTTTGAGCCCAATCCTTTGAAAAACCCAATTAATTGTTTAATAATAATTTAAATTAATATTTTCAAAGATATTTTCGTAATTAGATTTTGTCTTGTAAAATCAGATATCCGTAGTTAAAAGATAAAAGAAAATCTTTAAAACGCTTTTTTTATAAAAAAAACTGTCGAAACGTGTCAAAAACAACTGAGCGCACCAACGTGTGCTGAGCGCACAGACCTGCGCCGAGTGCAAGCCCTGCACCGAGCGCACGTGCCCTGATACATAGACTGCCACGTAAGCCTGCGCCTAGCGCACGGCCTGCGCCAGGCGCACAGAACTGCCATGTAGACTTCTGTGTCATATAGCTAGAATCCTGCGTCAAGCGCACTTCTCTGCGTGAGACGCGGCTTTTCTTTCTTATCTTTTTCAAAACGCGTACCACGTGTACGCTTTCTACTGGGCATGCCACGTCATGCGCGTGAGGCGCAGTATTGTTTTCCCTATTAAATAGGCCTGATTTCTGTACAGATTTAAGGACGGATTTTACACATTAACACACTTCGAACTCGACGAATATCTTACGAACTTCTCTACGAATTATAAAACCTCCCTACAAAAACTCATACCTTTCAAACACAAACCCATTCAACCTACATACTTTCAGACATTCAAATTTGCAGGCTTCACGATTGCTCGTCCCGAAGGTTGTCAATTTGGAAGGTTGTCAAGCAAGTATTAGAGTCATGAAGATTACTTTTGACCACCTTCGCAATAGAGGCGCGATCACTTCCATAGGATCTACCGCCTTCACATTAGAGGCGCGATCACTTCTATAGGGTTACCCCATACCCTGCACTTAAAGAAAATTCAGAAAAAAAAAGTTGCAACCTACATTTCTACCGCGAATTCCAACGGAATAATTCCACCTGACATCTAGTTATCTAGCGTCGAGTACCATCAATGCGCTGCGAAACATGGTCGATGATAATATACTTCTAATACTTGCTACAAAGAGAATCAACATCACTAACAACCCTTTATTTCTGGTTTCCTAGGTTAAGTAAGAGAGTCCTTACCCTAAGCCATTTCTGTCCTTTCCCATCGAGTCTATGTCACTATAGGACTTCATCTATTATAGTATTTCCAGTCTCATATCATTTTATTTTTGTTTTCATTTTCATTGGTCTTCCATCATTTCATTTATGCTTCTAATTCAATTATGAAACTTAAATCACCTAACGATCTTGACTAATAAATATAAAAAAAAAAAAATCTGAAAAAAAAAATAATAATAAAGAGAAAAATTAAAAATGGACATACTTTGAATTATGAGTTACTTCCCTCTTCCTCCATCAACTTCCATAAGCTATCATCCATTAGCCATCCTCATGCAACTAAGAAAATAAAGATCCCATAAACCATCATCTCAACTAGCCAAATATTCCCTACAAAAATCGAAGCTCCACAAACAACCTTCAAACCTTCCAATACCCATAACCAATAGCTTGTGTGCAAACCTCACTACATAAAAAAGAATCAATGCCAGGCAAAATAAAAAAGTGAAAAAATATTCAAAGTGCGAAGAAAAAGCAAAAGCAAAAGAAAACGCACGGGACAAAAAGAAAAAAAATGCAAATGCAAAGAGCCAAAGGCAAAGAAATAAAAAGTCAAGCTAGGGGGCTTGCACACAAGTTCTACCCCTCATTCAAATCCTTCAACCGTACCCATCAAAACCTTAGCCTATATAATCCAAATCCAGGATCCTATATTCGCCAAACACATTAAACCTTCATCATGCCTAAAGACCTTTAACCTTTCAACCTTTCATCAACCCTAACTCCTTATTCAAGGTATGTCCAAGCCCGCTAGGTTGAAAACCCGAAAGAGCGGCCTAGGCAAAAGTTAGGGCACATAAAAAAAACAATAAAAAAATCAGATCCAGAATTACAAATGGTCTGATTCCGCAAGGATACGTAGGAATCCTCATCTCGAGGTCCGACTGCTAAAATAAAAATAAATTAGTCAAGGGTTAATGATTTGATTTTCTAGAGTTCAGGAGCATATTCTTTTTTAGATCCTGACATAGACTCCGAGTCTGAACCTAGCCTCGTTCAAGCCTTTTCCCACCTACATTTATATGAGTCATAAATTTAAACCTTTTTATTTTTCGATCCAAGCTCTCCTTGTCCCTGAAGGACTCTCCGACAATTCCATGGTCTCTGGCGATATTTAACCTTGCCTGTATCAATTCCCCAAAGAAGAATCCCCAACGAACAACTCTCAGCATTCAAGACGTGTCAATTACATTTCAATCAAGGCTCAAGATGCCTAATTCAGGCAAGCTCACCCATAGTGGGGGGTTCCTATATGTGGTGGTTCCTCCAATTAAAATCAAACTCCCAAAAAGTTGTAATCTGCGGACCTCGTATACGGACCACGATTATTTACTAAAAACTATTTTCGAAAATCATTCTATGCATTTCTGATCATTCTATATTATTCTACGTATCCAGATCTTCTAACCTTGCAAAACCCTGACCTTGCATTGCATTTCATACATCTTAGTCTTGCATAACCTTGACCTCGCATGACGTGCCATCCCTTAGCTTTGCATAACCTTAATCCTTGCATAGCGTCTTGTGCATCCTTAGAAAGTCTAAGTTTGCATTATTTGCATAATAGCCATAATTATGTGCCTTATGTGAGGTGTTTGCACCTATCTGCTAACATCTTCTTCTGCAGGTAATCACATTGCTTGTACCTATTGTCCTGCATACTAACTTTGTTTTGCAGAGACCAGCGTATATAGATCAGTTCTAAACTGCATAGCGTCTAGCATCGTTCTTCGTCCCGACACCGTATACTTTGACTTTCGGTTTTCTGAACCTCAGTCAAAGTGGGGGCTTCTGTAGACACATAATCCTGTCTCCCCATTTAAGGATCCGATGATGAAACATACCGCGGTCTTAATTGGTCCGACCCATGGGCAGAGCAGTCCGAGAAGCCGTTCAAAACTATTTCGAAAAGTGTTAAAGGCCTATTTTTAAGACCAATTAATTATTCATGATAATTAATTGTATTTTGAGCCCAATCCTTTAAAAAGCCCAATTAATTGTTTAATAATAATTAATTATTTTATTTAAATAAATAAATATTTTCAAAGATATTTTCATAATCAGATTTTATCCCATAAAATCAGGTATCCGAAGTTAAAAGATAATAGAAGATCTTCAAAACGCGTTTTTATAAAAAAAAAAATTGTCAAAACGTATCAAAAACAAGGCGGTGCGCTGAGCGCACCAACGAGTGTTGAGTGCAGCTGACTTTGCTGAGCGCACAGACATGCGCCGAGCGCAAGCCCTGCGTCGAACGCACGTGTCCTGACACGTAGACTGCCACGTAAGCCTGCGCCTAGCGCACGACCTGCGCCAGGCGCACAGAACTGCCATGTAGACTTCTGTAGAGTCCTGCGTCAAGCGCACTTCTCTGCGTGAGACGCAGCTTTTATTTCTTATCTATTTCAAAACGCGTACCACGTCTACGCTTTCTACTGGGCATGCCGCGTCATGCGCTTGACACGTCAGCCTGCGGCAGCTAGCGCGTGAGGCGCAATATCGTTTTCCTTATAAATAGGCCTAATTTCCGTACATGTTTAAGGATGGATTTTACACATTAACACACTTCGAACTCGACGAATATCTTACGAACTTCTCTTTGAATTATTAAACCTCCCCACAAAAACTCATACTTTTCAAACACAACAACATTCAACCTACATACTTTTAGACATTCAGATTTGCAGGCTTCACGATTGCTCGTTCCGAATGTTGTGAATTTCGCAGACCCAAGCCACTATATAATCCTATGGGTCCTTAAATAAATTCCGATTTTATATTGAAGTTACTACTCCCTCCGTCCCAGAATACTCTTTACACTTTCCTTTTTCATCTGTCCCAGAATACTCTTTACACTTCTATTTTTGGATATGATCCACTATTATTTTAATTCTTCTACATTTTAAGTTGGCCCACACTCTCTTTCCTCCAAATAAAATAATACCACTCCTACCACCCACCAACACTAACCATGGCCCACACTCTCTCTCCATAAAATAAAATAATACTACTTTTACTAACTACTGACTCCTATCACATCTACTTTCAATAAAATAACAATTGATAACCAAACAACAACTTATCATCTAAAACTACGTGCATTGATAAGTGTCAAGAGTATTCTGGGACGGGGGGAGTAATTGTTTTCTTTCCTGATGTAGATCTTTAATAGAAAATCGTTCTACTGTATATTCTAAACCTTTTCTTCTTTTTATTTATTTTCATACATTACTATATGCTTGCCTGATAATTCTATGCATATTATGTGATTGTCCTGCTTTATTGCTTTTATCACCCCACATGTTATTTTTGTTAATCAAAGACTTAAAGAACTGTTCTAACATTAATCAGATTAATTTGGACAACCTGCTAGGTTCCCTGTAATATTGATTGCATAATAACATGTCACTAAAAATTAGTATTTTTATGTGTTTCCTGACACTAGTAAAATAATTGCTTATTGCTGCGGTGGTATTGCTGCGGTTTTACCCATACGCAGCAATATATCACGTTAAAAGAAAATGTAAAATATAAAATAACGATATTGCTGCGGTTTCAGCCGAAAACCGCAGCAATATGGTTTCAATGGAATTTTTTTTGAAAAAGAGTTGACTATTTGACCAGACATATTGCTGCAGTTTCTGACAATAACCGCAGCAATATATTGAAAATACTATTAAAAAATAATATTATTATTTTTTTAATAAAATTTAAATCTATTGCTGCGGTTCCTAAAAAAAACCGCAGCAATAGACGTCTAGATTTAATAAAACAAGGGGCCCAGCTAGGGTTGCTCTTCATTCCTTCCTTCTCTCTCCTCTCTCCTACTCTCCAGCCGCTCGTCTTCCTCTCTCCTCAAATGTTCATCCGCTCCTCAAATCTTCGTTCATCCGCTTCGAAGGCTCAAATCATCTTCCTCAAATTAGAAGGCTCGAACGTCTTCCTCTCTCCTCAAATCGTCTTCCTCAAATTCGAAGGCTCGAACGTCTTCCTCTCTCCTCAAATCGTCTTCCTCAAATTCGAAGGCTCGAACGTGAATTCGCAGAAAACTCCTTCGTCTGGATCTGAAGACTCGACAACTCGTTCGTCCTCTTCGCTCCAGATCTGAAGACTCGAAAATTCCTTCGTCGTCTTCGCTCCTCAAATTTTCGTTTATGTTCTTCGTTGTCTTCGTCGGTCGTTCAGATCGAAGGCTCGAACGTGAATTTCGCTCGCCTTTGCCAAGATCTCGAAGATCCGGTGATTTTTGCTCGCTTCGCCGCCCTTAACTGCCGCCGCTGGTGGTTTCTTTTCTTTTGTTTTTATTTCTTTTTTATTTAGGATTTGTTTTTATTTTTGCGATTTTTTTTGGGTATGATGAGTTTGATGGATGAGTTTGATGGATGAGTTTGTGATGTCGAGTTTGACATTTATTTTTTGTGATGTTTTATATCGACTGGATTGCGATGTTTTGTTCTTCAAATTGTTTTTTTTTTACTTTTTTTTGTGATGTTTTGTTCTTCGTTATTTTTGTTTTTTTTGTTTTATATCTCTTTTTCTTTTTGTATATGTTGGATTTTGTGTATCCCATATGCGTTTGTATAAGTATTCTTTGTCACTACTTCTAATTTGTAGTGTTTTATTTTTTTGTACATCTTTTTTCTTTCAAATTTGATGACTAAGTGAAAAAAAAAAACTCCACTGACACCTATTGCTGCTGTTCCTATTAAAAAGAGTAGCAATAGGTTTTATTTTTTTATTAAATAAAATACTTATTGCTGTTGTTCCTACCAAAAACAGCAGCAATAGGTTTCATTTTTTTATTAAATAAAATACTTATTCTTCTTGTTCCTACCAAAAACAGCAGCAATAGGTTTCATTTTTTTATTGAAAAAAATACCTATTGCTGCGGTTTTGGGTAAGAACCGCAGCAATAGATTCTTTTATTGTTGCGGTTAAAAACCGGAGCAATAGGTATGATTACCTATTGCTGCGCTAATTGCTGCGCGGCCAAAACCGCTGCAATAGGCCACTTAATGATCGCAGCAATATGCATTTATTCTACTAGTGTGAACCAACTTAGACTAAATATTTTTAGGGTGTATAAACTATTATATTATTATTCTTTGGCATAAAATCTGTAATGAATCGATATTTACTAAAGGCCAGCAATGGGCGAACTTGGTTCATTATGACCATATTCGTACCCTCACCCTCGAACTCAATCTTTGGTTCATTTTGACCATATATGGAGTCTATACGGGGAAATCAACATTGGATAAGTCCCACAATTTGTCCCTACGGTTTCCCATATCCAATTAGGTTTATGATTCTTCCTAAAAAGAATTGTTGGCAACTTCAAAAACATATTTTCAATAAAACATTTACAGTGGGGTAGTCAAATACAAATACGCGCTCATCCCGCGTAGGCGAAATAAAAACACGCCTACAATTTGGCGACTTCACTGGGGATAATTTTAAAAAAAAAAATTAAATGAGTGAAACTTGAAAAATACGATTCATTCTCCTTTTATGCCTTTGAATAATATATTGTTTTGCATATGCATGGCTATTGTTCAGCCACCATAAGGACAATCTACTTTGCCACATTAGCAAATGTTTTATGTGTGAGGTCACCCCCGGGGGGTTTGCGTTTTGTCCTTCCAAAAAGCTTCCTGAGTGATAGTGTTGGATCTTAGTCATAAGCAAACCTACCCAACCATGGCATTGTTCTCTTGTTCCTGACTTGAGAACTGGAGTGCGTCTTACACGTGGCCACCTCTTTAAGCAGGGGTACGAAGCGTGGGATCAATCTCTTAGTCATGGACCCTTTTCAGCCTTAACCTAAACCTGATCATAGTTGAACATAGAACTGGACTTTAGGTTGAAACTTTTACATCCATGTTATATGACATTTGCCTGTGATTGCAATTTCTGCTTGCTATTAGTTTGTCAAAATCGTTATTATTCGTTGTGTCTAAAATCACGTCTAAATAATAAACAAAAAATCGCCAATTGACCAAAACGTCGCCTAAACCCCAGAAAACATGTCGGGGAGTAGTGCGCCAAGCGCATTAAATTGCGTCTAGCGCACCACTCCCGCATCGGATTCACGGTTGTACGCCGCGCGCAGCAATGCGGCGCGGCACACAGTCTGTGCATCCCATGATTTTCTTTGATTTAGTCGTTGTGGTGGTCGATCCTATGTTCATCTTATGTTCGTCTTTCTGCATTCGCGTAGAATCATGGTCACTCTAAGGGTCTCACCTAAATAAAAAAAAGGGGTCATTCTTTTCATGCAAGGTCGAGTTTGTCATATAAAAAAGTACATCTAGAAAATAGTCGTGGTAGAGTTAAGATTGTCATGCATGTCTACCTTCTCCCTGCTGTTCAACAAATCTTCCCTATCAATCTTACCTTACCATATTCAATCAAATTTCGAGGAGGAAGATAGAGAAGGGAATGAAGATTAAGTGGAACGGTTGTTATTGTTAAGTAGTGGATCGGTTGTGAATGGCTTCAAGTGAGATATGACATTTTGATTTTTTGCCGAATGTTCGGGGAAATTGTACCAAGAATCTAGAGTTTGAGATTCCTGAATTTCTTCATTTCATTTTATAATTGCTGAATTTTTTTGTAATTCTTTGATTTCATTTCCTTTTGTAATTCCATAATTTTTTTTGTTTGTTGATATATATTGTTGATTTTTTTTTTTTTTTTTAAGTTGTGGTTATTTCGGATTTTATTGTGTATATTAATCTATGTTAGATTATTTTGATTTTATTGTGGATATTGGTTGCTGAAGAATGGATATTGCCGAATGGGTTTTGTAATTGCTGAATTTATTGTGGATATTAACCTGCTGAAGAATGTAAAAAAAAATTAATTTAAAATTGAGCTAACTGATTAGGTGGAATGGTGAAAACCGGATCAGTTGACTATAATCACTGATCCGGTTTTCACCACTTGATAGGTTGTTGTACACATATAAAAAAATAATTCATAGCAAGACCTTCAAACAATGAGTAGGGTAAGTAGGGTCGGATCCATAGAGAGATGGTCATTTTAATCTAACTTCTAGGGTTTGGAAAAACTAAAACAAGGTCACGAATATGGGAATTAATTCTAAACTAATAAAATACAAAAATCAAACTAAAAAGGTCTAGGGTAATAGTTCACCATGTTCATATTTATAATCTATCAAAATACCATCAATAGTTCAATTAATCAGATATCTAGAACATAGGTTAATCTTACCATCAAGTCTTAACGCTCTCAAATCAACATATGCAGTATGGTCGCTAACATAATAAGATTTGATAATTGTAGGTAAGCCTCCAAGGAGTACTATCTCTCGGTCTATGACTTATTATTAGTAAGATTTAATCAGACAATTGATCAGGTTGTAAGATTAACAAAATAAACCAAATCAATGAGAAATATCAATGACTAATCACACCATCAATAACATCAATCAAGATTCATAGCATATAAACATGGATTCCCAATCCTAGAATTAAAAACTACTCAATCATGAAATAAACAATAAAATTTATATTTACCAAGGCAAAAATAATTAGAAGAAATCAATGAAAGAAATAGAAGGAAATAATAGAACTCATGAAGTAATCAAGAACAAGAAAAACTAGGGTTTATAATTAAAAAACTAGAGAGAAAAAGAAGAAGAAAACTAAAACTAAAATTATGAATAATAATAATGAGATAGAGTGTGTGTGTTCTTCAAAAAAATGATTCCTCATATAAATAAGACTAAGTAACCTAATATAACTAGGAAAGTAAGTTACAAGATAAAAAAAAGTCGAAATATTCATTAAATGTGCGGATTTAGTGATCCGCGCGTACTGTAGCAAATTCCAATAGAAACATTGCGAACTTGCAAAAGGCATAACTCCTTAATTCGAACTCTCCTTAGGGCTTGCCACCTATCATTAGACAGCTCTTTAAGTCTAGGTTCCAGATCCTCTGAAATTATTCAAATCTAAGAAACACATTAAAAGTTATGGTCATAAGAGTAGACATGACTCCTTTTTCACATTTCTTCAAGAGAATTTTCATTTTGTTTTCGTTCAAACTAGTACTACAAGATATCCATAACGATTCTTATGCAATGCAACATCTTTCATATGCTCCTAATGCTCAAGCATAGCTAGTTACTCCAAGAGTAAAATAACATAACTTAAGAATATAATGCAATATGAACCTAAATATGAATCAAAATGCTCTAGAATGCCACCTAAATGCACCTAAAAACTATATATAAAGATGACATATCACCACTCCACCGGACCAGTTGAGTATTATCTGATCCGATTGTGAACCTAATCCGTTGAATTCCTCAACCACTCCGCCCCTATCCGCTACGATTCATTTCCAGATCAGATAAACCCATCTTGACCTGACCAATTAGTTTTTTTTCCACACTAGTGAGCGTAAGACTTCCTACTATTGGGACAAGAAGCACGGTCAGAATCTAACTAAGCCTCAAGAACAGGAGCATCAGACCCATTTAGGAGAATACCTTGCCCTATAGTAGCTTGAACATATCTCAAGGTGTGATGAAAGGCCTCAACATGAGAAATCCTGGGTGATATCATAAATCGACTGAGGTGTTGAAGTGTATAAGCAAGATATGGCCTTGTAACTTAAGGTTGAGAGGCAAAGCAAATAACCACTAGTCTTTCGTCAGGCCATAAGCATAAATAAGGTCTAATGTGGATTTTTTTTTTGTGATATACAACTTGTAACGCCCAGACTCCTAAGCATTATTATTAGATTAATTAATTAATCATTAGCAGCGGAATACATAATTTAGTTGGAGCGACACTGCCGTACCTCCCATCCAGAAGGTACAAGGCAACATTCTTTCATAAAACTAAACATATTATAATAATCATAGCTAATAACTTAAACGTAACTAAAGTTTCATAAATTTAGTGTAAATGATCTTATAATATATAATTGTCATAGTTGCATAATCTAAAGTTAATCTTTCCTCACTGCTACGCTTTCCCATCCCCATAAGCATACCTAAAACAGAAAAGCAAAACGTCATGAGTCAAGGCTTAGTAACATACTACCCTAACATCGTTAAAGCATTTCAATTCATTTTGTTAGTAAACAGGGAGGAGAGAATAGTAAAACCATTTCGTAAACATATCAGATCGTTTCATAAACACATCATGAGCTTCATCATTATCTTCCCATCTTACATAACCATTAAATCATAATCATAAAACATTATCATCATTCTTTATCGTGTTCATCATCATATATCTTTTACTTTGGTAACTTGGCTAGTACAACAGAAAGGGACGTCTCCCCAGAACATACAGAAAGGCGGCCACAACATAGGTGACACTTTCGGTGCCTACATCATTGACAGAACATCATTTATATCATTCATAGAATTTCGCATTACATATTCACATAGACATAGCAAGGTGTCTTTGGGTATCAATGGTTTAGGGGACATCTCCAAGAAGAGATGAGAGAAAGAAGAAAGCAGTGGGAAAGGGAGGGGGTGTGCCGTGAGTTTTTTGGAGAATTTTTTTTTATATATATATAAATTGACAATAGAGGTCTGAACTTTGGGCGATAATTTTTAAAAGGTTTGCACTATTGATTAACCTGTGTAGGTCCCAACTTTAGGGGGTCTTAACTTTTAGTGGGCCTCGGTGACTTAAAATTGACGATTTTTTTAAAAATCTCACGTAGTTCCTACTTTCCTCCCTCAATTAACCCTTCTGGTGTGACCCAAGTTTTACAAGTTATGACCTATTAAGCCAGTTTCAAGTCACTAAGGCCCGCTAAAAGTTAAGACCCCCTTAAGTTGGGACCTACACAGGTTAATCAATAGTTCAGACCTTTTAAAAATTATCACCCAAAGTTGAGACCTATATTGTCAATTTTTTCTACTTTTTTTGTTCTAATTTGTACAAGTACTTATTGTTAATTACACACATAATAAATTTTAGTTTCATTTTAATGACTTAGGTTCAAAGATATACTTAATTAACTAATTATTATTTAAGCCACAATTTAACATTCTTAATTACGTAATTAAACATGTTTAAAGTTTCGGAATATTACATCCTCACCCCCTTGAAAAAGTTTCGTCCTCGAAACTTAATAAACATATAGTCAAGTGCAGAACATCATTCATATCATTCATAGAATGTCGCATTACATATTCACATAGACATAGCATCACATACATATCATTTGGATAACACATACTCATTGCTTCACATAATTGCAACAAAGTAGTTCAAGCAAATAGTTGCGGTTATTTTGATCATTACTAGATAAAATCAATGACGGTCGTACACAGTTCGTCATTCCATGACTAACCGTACTATTTAAGCATCAGCAAGGGGATTAGAGAAAGCATCGCTAGCTTTAGTCTGTTGCATCATGTATGCTCTTCTCACTTGGGTAGACCCACGTGTAGGGTTTCTATTGACGTTTGCGTTGTTTGGATTTCCATCATAGCCGTAGTTCTGAGTGTTTCTTTGATCTCTAATGGAGCCATGGTTTGTAACATTTTTCACCTCGCCAATCTGAAGTTGGACAATTCTTGATCACATGACTTGGCTTACCACATTGATAACATAGATCACTTCCTTTACGACAATCTCTTTCCAAGTGTCCTTGCCCTCCAAATTTGTTGCACAAAACGCGCTTACGATTATTCCCCAAGAATCCTGTGTTCGGCCTTTTGTTGACTTTGTTGCTCGAGGGGCCATCATAAGTTTCCCCTTTTCTTTTTCCATTCTCAAACACCTCCTTTCGAAGCTTTGTTTTCCGCTCAACATTGATAGCTCTGTCATACAATTCCTGGTAGGACTTACTTATATGAGCTGCGAGCTTTTCTTGAAGTTTAAGGTTTAAACCTCCTTCAAACCTGTTCATCCTTTGACAATCTGTAGTCATCAGGTCGGGAGCAAATCGAGCAAGCTCATTGAACTTCACAGCATACTCTAGAACTGACATACTCCTTTGTTTCAGATGGATATATTCAGATTCCATCTGAAGCTGCAGAGATTGGGGTAAAACTGGTTTCTCATAGCCTCCTTCAAGCCTTCCCATCCAAACCCAGGCTGCATCTGCATTTCCTTGGCGGTTTTCCACCAAAGATCAGCTTGTCCTTTAATGTAAAACACCGCAAAATTGACTTTCCACTTCTCAGGGCATTGAGTGGCGTCAAACAACTTCTCCATGCTATTCAACCATTCTTCGAACTCAGTGGGGTCCGGTTTTCCGTCATAAGTTGGTGGGTTATAAGCTGAAAACCTTTTGAACATGTTTGAGCATTCTTCCTGCTCTGTCTTGGCCCTTTGTCGGTTTCCTTGCATGAATTCCATCATTAGCTTCATTAAGTCCATCTGATTTTCATTTGCATTTCCAGATGTATCTTCGAAGACAGGGTCACTTTGCAGAGTATCAAGCCTTGCCCTCATTTCTTCAAGTGTGACTTCAGACCCATGATTGACATTGCCTCGGTAGGTCCACTTTCACTTGTTGCCATTCTCTAGCACGTCAAACATTTTACGTTCATGGCATATTCTTTTGATAAACCATGTCATAACAACATAGAAAATATAAAAAAACATTCCCTTCCCGGATACTAACACACTCTCATTCCATTAATCATAACTTATTTTACACCACTTACCAAGTTCATTTTTACCATTTACATGACTTACTATTTTTATAGTTTTAGTGTATTAACAATCATTACTTTATACTTAAAAGTTAACTAAACCATTGATTTTCATTTTAAGAATTACTTAAAGTTCTAATTAATTCTTAACGTAAAACCTTTAAGATTTTACTTCAGGCACCAAAATCTTGGCTCGGATACCACTCTGTAACGTCCCGACTCCTAAGCATTATTATTATATTAATTAATTAATCATTAGCAGCGGAATACCTAATTTAGTTGGAGCGTCACTGCCGTACCTCCCATCCAGAAGGTACAAGGCAACATTCTTTCATAAAACTAAACATATTATAATAATCATAGCTAATAACTTAAACATAACTAAAGTTTCATAAATTTAGTGTAAATGATCTTATAATATATAACTGTCATAGTTGCATAATCTAATGTTAATCTTTCCTCACTGCTACGCTCTCCCATCTCCATAAGCATACCTAAAACAGAAAAGCAAAACGTCATCAGTCGAGGCTCAGTAACATACTACCCTAACATCATAAAAGCATTTCAATTCATTTTGTTAGCAAACAGGAAGGAGAGAATAGTAAAACCATTTCGTAAACATATCAGATCATTTCATAAACACATCATGAGCTTCATCATTATCTTCCCATCTTACATAACCATTAAATCATAATCATAAAACATTATCATCATTCTTTATCGTGTTCATCATCATATATCTTTTACTTTGGTAACTTGGCTAGTACAATAGAAAGGGACGTCTCCCCAGAACATACAGAAAGGCGGCCACAACATAGGTGACACTTTTGGTGCCTACATTATTGACAGAAGGGTCGTCACAACATAGGTGACGCTTGCGGTGCCCACTGAAAGGCGGTCATAACAAAGGTGACACTTTCGGTACCCAATCATTAACCAGAAAGGCGGTCACAACAAAGGTGACACTTGCGGTGCCCATGGGATACTGCCAAGAACCAACTTTCACTTAAACTTTATCATGTTTCGTTTCTTTAACATATCATAATCACATTACATAATCGTAATCGTAATCATAACGTAATCATCATCATATTGTAATCAGCATCATATTTTCGTAACATCAATCTTGTCATACTTCATAGCATCAAATCATTAAATAAACATCATTTACGTAGCAAACATTTCATATCCCGCACACCATAAATAACATCGCGTAAACATCATATAAAGCATCATAAAACATAGTTGGAAGAGGAGTGCGGGTGGTAGCAGTAGATGTTACCTGAATTCCTGCTTCACAACCTTAATAGCCGGGGGAGGCTTGTAATATTCCTTTCTTTAATCTAAATAAGAATTAAATAACGGATTTCGTTATTATTTAACTAAGACGACTTTTCTAAAATTTTATTTCCTTAAATGTCATACTTAGGCGAACATAAACATTAATCTTGACTTACAATTCATGTTATTATTAAAAACGTCCTTTAAACATAAGAGTTATATTTAGGTGACATTAACAAGTTAATCTTGATTTTTAATTCATGTTTAATGACTTGTAAATAAGTTTTTTATGTTCTAATTATTCCAATTATAGGTACTTGTTACTAAATGAATATATTTTATTACAACAACACATATATTTTTACTCTTAACATAATTCACCAATTTTAGGCTAGTGGTTAACAATTTATAAAGCTATCATATTAGTCATTTACTTCATTAATAAATTTAAGCGTGATTATTACTTAGCTAGAACGATTATTTACATTATTAATACTTACAACCTCAATATTTTCGTAAAATCTGAAAACTTATAATCTCAACCATTTCTATACTACCACTTATTTCTAAAATTAATATTAAACTAAGTGAATAATTAGTTTAACATAACATAGTCTAATAAGTTTATTTCCTACAAGTTGAGCCTAACTAAGTGGTTTATTAATATAACTTATAACCAATTTAGTCCATAAAACCAACAATATGATGTATCAACCAAACATAAAAATAAGTCCATTTCATCTTTTAACCCAAACTATAACAAATCAGTTTTACTAAAACTTAGCTTGAATTCAAATTGGATTATTTTAGGCCCAAAACTAATATTAACCAACTAAGCATAATTGGGCTTGTATTTAAAACAACATAAAAATCAGAATTTCTAAAACTATAAGCGTGATTACCTCTGCTACTAAGGCTTTGTTTGGTAGGAAGGATTTGGATGGAAAAGAAAGGAAAGAAAAGGTAAAAACAAACTTTCTCATGTTTGGTAAAAGAAAATAAGAGGGGTTTGATTGGAAAGGAGAGGAAGTGGAAGGAAAAGAATACTCTTAAATCCTTGCTTTCCTTTCCTCCCAAAATCGGAGGAATTTGACAGGAAAGAAAGCTAACAAACTTTTATCTATTGTTTTTTTTTATTTCTTTCTTTCCTTTACTAATGACAACCAAATATGTGATTCCTCTCAAATCCACCAATTATACAAAACATTGAAAACTACACCTACCTTCTTTTCTCTTCTTTTCCTTTCTTTTCCTCTCTCTTCCTTTCTTTTCCCTTCCTTTACTAAAAAAATACCAAACAAAGTGTAAGAGCAGGGGAGACAATCCACACGACGCTGGGGAGGAGGGAGAACGGAGCTCCGGTGGCTGGGCAGAAGGCTGGCGGCGGCAACGCGATCAGGTGGTTCCGGCAGTGAAGCTCTGGCGCGAGCAGGAGCAGACGAAGTAGAGTGAGAGAAGAAAAGAGAGAGAGAGAGAAAGGGCCGCGAGCTGCAGCGACGGGACGCCGGCGGTGGTCGAAGGCAGGCGGTGGAGTCGTACAGGTGGTGCACCGATGATGCACAGGTGGTACGCCGGCAGCTTTATGGTGGCGTCGAGCAGTGAGACGAAAGAGGGAGAAGTTTTCTTGATTTTTTTCTGACTTTTGTTGTGGTTTTGAGACTGAATTTTTATGGCTATTTATAGCCAAATTCAGGGGGCCAAATTCAGAGAAGAAGAGGAGATGAGTGGTGAGTTGGGTCCTTGGGCAGCAAGGTGCCTTTGGGCATCAATGGTTTAGGGGACATCTCCAGGAAGAGAGGAGAGGAAGAAGAAAACAGTGGGAAAGGGAAAGGGGTGTGCCGTGGGTTTTTTGGGGGATTTTTTTTTTATATATATTACTTTATTTGTTCTAATTTACAACTCTCTAATTTGTACAAGTACTTATTGTTAATCACACACATAATAAATTTAGTTTCATTTTAATGACTTAGGTTCAAAAATACACTAAATTAACTAATTATTATTTAAGCCACAATTTAACATTCTTAATTACGTAATTAAACACGTTTAAAGTTTCAGAATATTACACAACTCCCAATAGGCAAATACACAATCTTCATCCCTAGAAAGTAGTGCATTTTGCCTAGATCTTTGAAGCTAAATGTTGCATGAAGATGAGATTACAAACTATCAATGCTGGCAATATTGGTACAAGTGTATAATGCAGCTATGGTTGAAGCTTAATGAAGAGGCTATAATCATTCTTATACTGAACAAAACCTTGCTGGAGTACCTCATGAACAAATTTAGCAAACACAGTCTAGAAGCTTGCTTTAGACCATAAAGTGGCTTCTTTCAAATACAAACTTTATGAATTGGATTACGCAGCAGCTGAGACCTTCAAATGTAGACTTCTTCCACCAAAACACCAAGTAAAATGGCATTATTAATGTCTAGCTGAAAAATATGTCAACCTTTAAAAGCAGCTAAGGTAAGAATGTATCTCACATTGTACATCTTAATCATAGGGCAAAACGTGTCTTGGAAATCATTATCCTCCTGATTGTAGCCTTAAGCAATTAATCTAGCCCTATACCTTTCTAAGGAACCATCTAACTTAAGTTTAGCCTTCTAAACCCATTTATTCAATGGGCTTCTTTCCTTAGGGAAGATCAACAAGAACCCAAGTCTTGTTATCTACTATAGCCTGAATCACTGTATCCATAACAATGGCTCAATTAGGATCACGGAAAGCTTGTAGATAAGAAGCAAGTTCATTAAAATGGCCTAATTGAGAAATGAAGGCTTGAAGACAAGAAGGGAGAGAGTTGTAGCTAACCATGTTAGACCAATGTGAAGCAGAAGAATCCTTTGAGCAAACAGAATCTTTGTAATGTTGTGATGGAATTTGTGGTCTAGTAAATCTTCCAAAGGAGGAGCAAGAACAACAGCAGAAATATCAGTAAGAGAAGGATAAGAGGGTGAAGATGCAGGGATAAATGGAGTAGGAAGAGCATTATCATGGAAAGATTATAGAGGCGTAGAAATAAGATGAAAGATAAGAGGTTTACGTATAGTTGTGGGAGAAGGAGAGGGAAAACGGAAATGTCTTTCAGAAAAGATGACATTCCTAGCAATTTACAGTTTTCGAGTAGATTTAACATCTTGTATCTCTTTTGAGATAGAGAATAGCTCATAAAAACACAAGGGTCTCATTTTGCGTCAAACTTTGATGTCTTTTCTAAAAGTAGAAGGGAAACAAAGACAACCAAAAAGCTTATGATCGAAAACTTTCTCAAAAGGATTGACATAAGCTAGACTCTTACTGACCAAATGAGTTGCACATAAAGATACATTCACCCCAATATTGAACTGGAACCTTTGATTGAAAATAAAGTGCCCTAAAAGTTTCAAGCAGATGACTATGCTCTCTCTCTACAACATCATTCTGTTATGCTGTCCCAGTGCTGCTGGTTTGGTAGAAATACCACGCTGAACAAAGCTTCTTTAAAGCACCCTCAAAAAAAAAAAGTATTGCAAAGGTCTTTCAACACAGGACTTCCAATATTTACTACGTACCTTCCCAACTTTGAACAAAACCAATTCCACTTCTTTTCTGTCAAAATAGTGCAAAATGAACAAAACAGAGCTACGTAGTGCTCTCACGAGTCACCGCTGGCCACTACTCTCTTATTCCACCATGCATATAGAAGTTAAATTCAACTATTTATGCTCCAATCTTTGACGTGCCGGATTCAAACAAATGAAAGTCCAATTCATTTTGTAGGTAAGTTTTCTTACAGATCGGTCTGTCTTGGGTGGTTGTCTTTGCTTCAGCAATAGGTATTTCTTGGTTGAAAGTGTTGTAACTTGTAAACCACACAGCACTCCATTTGTTCACATTAATCCTCTTCTTCAATGTCACAATTTGTACAGATCAAATCTCTTCACCAACATCTATTCAAAATATTATCAGACTCGATTCAATTTTATATTCTGAAAAAATATATACTACAAATGGTGAAACACAATCTACATTCGGCAGGCAGTAATTATAGCACTTTGGTTCGTCTGATCAAAAGTTGTATCTCAATTGCTGTCACACAAAACATCCTAAGAACATCTCCCCAATAAGCGCAAACTTTTCAAAGCAAAGATGGTGCACACAAAAATAAAAGTCAACGGTAACAAATAAAAGTCAACACAGCCATATAACTTTTCAAATAAAAACTCCACTAAATTGTGCACAACCCCTATAAAACAAATACAAAAAAAAAAACAAGATTATCCCACAGGATTTGATCTCCAAACAAGAGATGAAGACAACTTTATGAAGAATGTCCAACTAAAATACCAAAGCAAACTATTAGAACCTGAAACTTGACGCTCCAGAACAAGAAAGTATTTGATATTCACAAACTTTATGTCGACGCATTGCCACCTTGCCAAAAGTACCAAATATTTAATATAACTTGAGCCACTAAACAAGCTACTTTCTTAACTTCCTACGTCTTGGTTATTCACCGCCATCATGTTGTTATTATTTGGGAGTACCTGCACAACAAGAAGTAAATTAGCACCAAACAAAACCAAAAAAATAAGCTGTGGTACATGGTATTACTGAGGACTGCACCCTGTACAAGGAAACACTAAATCCGCCTATGCATCAAAATACCCCAGAGATACCATTCACAGCAAAAGTTTGCACCAAACACCAAAATGAGCTTTTTATACAATTGGTGACGAAGATCACAGCATTCAACAGATAAGTTTACAAATTATATGAATAGAATGATTGTGCCACCAGTGTCAGAACACTCGGCAGGACCAGCTAGTGACTGAGACAAGAAACCCTGCGAAACACCCTTTATTTTGAGCTACTACTCCCTCCGTTTCATTTTAATTTACTCACTTCACCTTGGGGGAGAACCAAATAATAAGTACAAAAGTATGAGAGATAAACTGAGAAGTGAGAGAGAGAGAAAGTAAAAAATAGGTTAAAATATTAAAAAGTGGATGACATGGGTGGAAAAAGAGGAGAAAGTAGATGTGACATGTTACCTAAAATAGAAAAAGCAACAGTGTGTAGATTTAAAAGAAACAGACAAAAAAGGAAAGTCTGTAGATTAAAATGAAACGGAGGGAGTATGAAACAAGCATCCCGACAGCAGATTAATTTTGGGATTTCAGCATAAGGGAAGGGAATTGTCCTCTATCCCCTTTGTCAGTGTTTTTGTTCAAACTTCTACTTAAATCCTTCTGTCACCTTTTGCGAGAACGGATCAATCCCAAATTGCCCTGTTCCCCCTTTCTCCCAATGAGGATTTGACATTCCCCAACTGGGTTTTGGCTCAGAAAGACACCATCGCCTAACATACAAATACTCATTACACCTCTGCCGACACCTGCAACCTGCCCAAATGGCAAAGTTACCACCACTCCTAACTTTATCGCACTACAATCTCAAGACCCTAATCTCTCATACCCTGCAAGTTTATTTGCTCTGCTCCAATATGGTTGGTGCCTTTTTCCAATCAAGACCGGATTTTAAACAGCCTTACCCCTCAACATCAACCCTTCCGTCTCCTTCAAACCCAGCTATAGAACAAATATAGCTTCCGCCATTACCCGGATGGTCCACTTCTACATCGCGACCACACCTTTGACCAGATAATTTACAAAGTAGCTCCATAATCACAATACCTTACCCAAAGAACACCTTAAGCTTCAAGCATTTGGTAATAGATAAATGGAACCATCGAGAATTTCAAGCACCTATTTTAATTGAATAGCCACATGGGAAAGAAGATGGCAATACTGGAGGAAAAAAATGATGATCAACAGGAGGTATTTGCTGTTGTAGTACAGGAAGATGGTAGTCCATTATAAAAGAGAGGTGGTGGAAATGGTGATTATAGTTGAACTTGAGAAAAAGAGGAAGACGGGAATGGAAGCCCTAATTTACTTTTTTTTTTAAAACAATAATTTAAAGAAACAAATATGATTACATTCATTATTTACAAATAGATATTTGCTTTGTTAATGGAAATGGCCTGAAGCTTTAAATAAACAATTGACCTTTCTTCATTCTTTCCCCTTCCTTGAGTGACACAAACAGCTCCTGCTATTCCTCAAGCAGTATTCCATAAAGTGGAAGCTATTGATTCAAAAACTTTCATGCACTGGATGGTGGTCCAAACAAGAAAGTTAAATAAAAAGGATGGAGAAAGTAAAAATCAAAGTGGAGGATAGAGATGAGGAAGGGAAAGCCAAAGAACACAAGAGGTGCAGCAAATTACAGGGTGAGGGTAGGACTTTACCAAGAGAAAGAAGAAAAGGAAAAGCTATCAGCTAACTAAAAGCAAGGGACTCAAGGCCAACAAGATTGGAGCAAGATCAAGTTCTCAAATAAACGATAGACGTATTATGTCAGCATCCATGAGGGTTTAAATGTAAACAAGCCAACGAATTCCACTGAGAATGACTATCATAAGTACAAAAGGCAGTGGAGTGGCACAAGGCCGAGAACCTTGTTCAATGTCTTGTTGTTTCCCTCAACTCACAAGGGATTTTCTGACGTTCTGAGGTTTTTGTAAACCACGCATATTGGTAGAATCTGACCAATATACGTCTGCACACAGTAAGTACCCCCTTCGTCTCAAAATACATTATCCATTTGCTTCAACAATTAAAGAGGGAGTACAAGGTAGGTCATTTAGAAGATACCTCCTTCGTTTCAATTAAGATGTTTCACAGAAAAAGTAGAGAGTTGTTAAGAAAGAAAAAAGAAGTGAAGGACCGCTACTTTTGAATAAAGACACATTTTGTTAAGGAAAAAGTATAGGTATTTTAAAAGAGAAAGTGGAAACACCAAACTTCTAAGGGTATTTTAGAAATTTTAGGGTATAAAGAAGTCCAATAATGGTTTGTAGCAAGTACTATGACATTTCCATTTTAGGGAAGTGTAGCAAGTATTTTGAAACAAAGGAAGTATTATATTGAGCAAAGAAAAGAAGTAGATCTGATTGAAAATGAAGGGGGAAAATAGATGTTATGAGAGAAAGTGGGTAATCTCATAAAATAAGTGAGATGTGGTCTCAACACAAAAGAGGAAATGAGTAAAGTAATTTTCAAATCCCAAAATGGCAAAATAAAGGAGCTTATTTTAGAATGGAGTAATAAGGTAACGACTTTGCCTGACTCAAACTGGTCATTTTGGCTCACAATGAAAGCATCTTCCTTCAATAGAAAAATAACATTCAGATACTTCAAGAACCAATATAGCTTGACAGAAAAAAAAGTTGCTAAATAAGCAACATAATTAACATGTTAAGCCCATTAAACTAGTTAGAAAAAAAATACAAAGTCCATCAAACATTCTTAACAATATTACAACAGAATCAGAATCACCCATGACAACCATTAGTGCGAATTAACACGATAGGCTTTTCTCATAGATCAAGGACCAAAACTACGGTGATCTACCATGACAGATGTATGAAAAGCATCTTATCATGAGATTATAAAATGAAAAAGGTTCACCAAAAGAAGGGGGGGGGGTCCAAAGTAATTACCAGACTAACAAATCAACAGAACATGTTATATACTGTTGTAACCAAGAACTGAATGAAAAAGCATAAGCATCCAGCCTACTTGTATATACACATATAATCCTTGATGATAACACACAACGAGATCAGATTCTATAATATAAATAAAAGGAGGGAACCATAGAGATATAGCCAAACTATATCTGCCAAAACAAATGTATCTCAACAGCAGAAGCAACTGACGCTTAAGATTCCACACCCTGGAAACATGCAAATATAAGAAACAATCAACAAAAATATTACCTTGCAGCTGAGTTCTTGTATCGTAGACCTCAACAAAGTATCTCCAACAATTAGTCTCAACTCCTTAACAAAATCCCCTCGAGAAATGATCTTGTTCTGAAATCACAAAAACAATTGAGACAGATGTTCCAGGGATACAAAACATATATAGACAGAAAGCAGAAACAAACACAAAACATACCCTAAAAAGCTCATAATATGCAAGCAACAACTTCATGTTATTTTGAGGCACTTGCTTTGAAATTGCTTCAAATAACATAGGAAATGGCATCCATGGGGATTTTGGTTCCCTTAAGGTGGTTGAATTCGAACTAGCACTTCTTTCCTTGCTTCCATCACTTGTTATATTTGACAACTGATCAGTTCCCTGGAGACGTGTGACATTAGACAACGTGATAAATCCACATAACCATGAAAACAACAAAACTCATAGGTGGTATGTGCAACTAAACCAACATAATCCATCAGTACGCTCAAAATTAATAAAATGTGCCCGATTTCAGAAGGCGACTTGCTAACTTCCTTTTTTACATGATAGTATGAGAAGTCAAAGCCAATTGGCATAAGCTTGGAATGTCAGGTAACCAGGTCAATATGCCTCATAAAAAATGAGATGGGGGGGGGGGAACACCCTTCCAATAACCTGCAAACAGAGTTACAGATGAGGTGATGCCTTTCTCGGTAACCTAGTGCTTGTTTAGTCAGAAGCTCTGAATCACTTCTTATACGACCAGAAGTAGGCTAAGGTTTCAGCCTCCTATTTCAAGTATCAGTTAGCCATTGCACAATCATATTAGCTTAATACTCACATGATACTCCACCTAGCCCCCACTAATCACAAAATCACAAACTGCTACTTCTATGCCCTAATTCAGCAACATCAGAATAGATTATTGTCAATCACAACAAAATTTGCACATAACATCTCTTCCAATTAATTGGTTACTTGGTTTACTCGTCTTGATTTCACATAATAGTATGAACTAAAGATATCAGACAAGATCCGGAATCACTAAACCACTTTATTGACATTGTATAGGATTATGGGTCTTAGGTAACACTGATCTCGCCCAATTCCTGGTTGTTACGCACAAATTACCTCTAAACAAGATAATAGTAAACCATCAACAGCACAAAAAGGACCCTGACATATACCAAAAGAGCCATCAACTATACTCTGTACAAATCACCCCTATATTCAGTCACCCCAAACCAGCTGGTCTCACCAACACGTTGTAATAAAGGTCAACAAAAGGGGAAGGGAGAAAGGTATTCTTGACACTGCATTGTTATCCTCAAAAAAGAGTTTTTTTAATATACGGCTTCTTCTGATAATACAAGGTATATTTAAAGATGAAGAACCAGATGAAATCAAAGATATGACCTCACTTCACCATATTTTGGAGACTACAATAAAAACACACTTTCCCAAAAGCAGATTGTGGTGCCGCTTTATATATATATATATATATATATATATATATATATATATATATATACTTCCTCCATTTCATTTTAAATGCAACAAGGAATATTTTATATCTCACAAAAAATACCCCTTTGTTGCATTTAAAACGAAACGGAGGAAGTATATGTTATGAAAGCTCTCTTATCGGATCTCCCTTTGTCCTGACTCTTATGCATAAATTTATTTATCTAACAGAGGAACGTTTTCTAGAGGGGATGTCTTTGCCCAAGGGAACCCTTTAGATAAGAGAGTCGTCCCATACTAATTAAACATTTATTATGTAATTCCCCAACTCAAAAGATTGAACAAACAAGACGACAGGCTCTTCCTATGGTCTGCTGAACCTTCCCTCTTCAAACAATGGCTGGAGAATACAGACTACTCTCTCTCTCTCTATATATATATATATTTTTTTTTTTTTTTTTTAAGAAAAAGGTAAGGAGAAACCTTGACAAGTTGGGGGGAACAAAGGGGATCCCAACTTGCCAAGGGTGTATATAAATGTATATGTATATATTTAAAAGTAAGACGAAAATCCGTTGCAAGTAGGAGGGAAATTTCGGGATCCTACTTTACAAGTGGCAAGATCGGCACACTCTCACAAGGGGTCGAAGGAGGGCCTCCAACCAACTAGACCAAAGATAGATAGATACATAGTATAGAGAGAGAGACAACATGAGGATAAGTTAGGTGAGAAGGATGAGGAAGAAATATGACCCCTCAATTTAGAATGAAAGGTCGCGAGATTGGATAAGATAAATAGAACAGAAAAATTTGTTTAAGGTCACTACTGAAAGGACAGCGTTTACAGTAGACAAATCATATTTTCGAACTATCAACGCCATAGAGCATCAAACTCTCTTACTGTCTCTCTCTCCTCTCCCTAAACTGCACAGATCTTACCTCTTTCCAGTCATTGAAGGCTGCATTACTCAAAAGTTCTCAACCTATCCATGATCTTCTCCATTCTCCACCCATTTTCTCTCGTGTGAGAAGAGAACTGAAGTTCTCAACTCTTACTTTCTTTTCTATCACCATGGGATCACAACACCAACGTTTTGCATTACTTAAAAGAACTCCAACCTTGCCCACCCCACACTGATCACCAAAGAATAATTATAAATTACAACTCCCCAACCCATATCATTCTCTTTCGATGATCATAGTCTGCAGCTTGGCCAAGAACTTCTCCACAACCAACATATAAACATGAACCAATCCTATGGTTACTTTTGCTTTCAACTAATTTATTCAAAATTTCATTAAAAATGAACAAATAAGAAGGCTAAAGCAATCATGTTCTCCAATGGCCAAAATGATATTCAACTGAATCCGTAATGAAATATATTTCTTAATTGCAACGTTTCCCTTATTTGAAAGTTTCACATTAATTGCAACAACCCATTATTTGGTAATATCTTCTCTCTTATCTCTCTCCTATCACATGGGTTCCACTTTTTATATATCTCTATCTCTCTCCTCTTCACATGGCTTTCTTAAATAATGTGCCAAGATGCAATGTTGAAGGAAGTATCAAATTAATGCCACCAAACTATTAAGTGATTCTATATACTTGTTTCATTTCATCTTGGTGACACCCTTCAATTATTTCAAAATTGTGTGATGATATTGTTCTGTGTCACTTTTGGATGGTTTTGCTACCGTTAGGTCCTAAAAACGGCACATTAAAGGCCAACAAAGAGAAACCTCCGCTGATTCTTGTCTATAATGACACTTCATCCAGTTGCTCGGATTACGAGATCTGTTATTATTTTTCTTCCAACAAGTATGACAAATCAGTCATCTAACTATGTCAATCTTATCAGATATGGATTTGGTAAGCATGAACCGATTTGGACAAGCATAATGATTAGAAGCTTCAATGACTAGCTCCAAAACCTACAATGCCCAAAATCCATCCCAAAATTAGATTCCCGTTGATGGAAAGAGCATTAGTTAAACATCATTCAAGGCTTGAATATCCTAGTAAAAGACCAAACACCTGAAGAGAAATCCTCATTACAGTAAAACAAATTAAGCACCAACATGTCAATCAGCAATGAGGTGAGCGACACAACTGCCTGCACTTCTGACAATATCCACTTGCAAGCATCAAACAAACTACCTAGCCTTCTAATTACCTGGATTAGTATGCCCACAATAATTTTGGGTAGAGCTCCAAACTTCAGCTTAGTCTTCAACTTAAAAATTACAGAGAGACAATCTTCAGCTAATCCAGGAAATTAGAAGACTGGCTAGTCCATCCTGAAATATCCTCCCTACCTTCAAGCCACCTCCCACAAATGGCCTTCAAAAAGTTTCTTTCCTTCCCATATCTTGCGTTTTAAAGAAGGAAAATCCTGCACTCCCACCAGATGAGATGCATCCTGGTGACTGAACCGATGATCATAAACCTCTCAGATTACTTTCAAAATCCCCATTATATTGCTGCTTCTGCATAACTGACTAGCAATCATGCAACACGTGTAAACATATTCGTCTCTCAACAAAGAAAGCATAAGACATCTAGAATAATTTTACCGGAGATAGAATTTCGTAACTTCAAATAAACAACTTCACTCTTGGCCCAATGTTGCATTTTAAGATCCTCTCAGAATCTAGGCATCCACAGAATAGATGGATGAAGAGCCTTGCGCCCTTCTCTCCGTTTTGCTTCAAATGCCACTGATTTGACGGCAAACACCCAACCTCTGTATAACAGAAGTGAGTACACCCACACCAACAGGACATAAAATACCTCAGGAGCATTCTGGTTCCAAAATCTTGAAATCCCAGACAATAATATCCACCACCGTCAAGTCTTCATCCCCTCCATTATGTTCTAAACTTCTAAGGCTTTAAGTTATTTATTAAGTCGTCACAATTAGATATGGTAAACATACGTTTTTGGAAAGACAAACAAGTTTTCATTTGTTCCTTCCTGACATCCGAAATCACAAAAATTGCGTAATTTGCAAGATTCTTCGAACATCATTCTTTCAAACCTTCTCAAAGTGCCCACAAATCAAAATTACTACGCATCAATAGAAAATTTCCTCACACTATCTGAACTAGAAAGTTCCTCAATCACTTATAAGACAGAAATATTGAACAGCAATTCACTACTACAGCAATATAAATCAGGCAAGATTTAAAAATCCATATACAGATGTAAACATAGTCAAAACTTATTAAAACTTATACTATCCAATCCTACTTTCTAAATATCCAGTCTCTACAACCAACCATAATTTTCTTGATCATACTATGCTAATTTTTCAGAATGTATTTTAAAACACAAGTTAGATGCAAATAAAATCAAACAATATTTGATTAGGGTATGAGTGGGCAGCAGCAGAAAATCCTCCCAAAGAATCCCTCCCTAGTCCTTCTATTAGCAAGAGAATAAAGGAAAAGCCAGCAGATAATCTGTTTTTGTCACAAAAAGATCAGCAAACTTACAATGTCAACAGCAGGTTCAGTTTTACACTGGTCCATAGGGCTTGGATAACCAGTTTTGGCTTTTGTGATGTCAAGGTTGCCATCATTCGTCAAAATATGACCTGCATTATACAATATCTAGTTCTCAAGCAAAAATTATGGAGTCCTACAACTGTAAGCACACAAAACAATTGACCATGGAGATATATGTATTGCTCGTTGTTCTTAACGAACAATTTTCCATCTCTAACCAAATGGACTGTTTTTCGAATAAAGTCATTAGTGCATGAAGCATGGATATTCGCAACATGGAACTCTTGTCCAAGGACAAAATCGATGTACAAAATTACTTGGCAACTTGACCAAGAGACTAAGCTCCATAAACCATCATCTTCTCGACAAAAGTAATCGCAAACGATGCAAATTATGTGAAATTTAGTGACAGCGAGACAAAAAATATAATAAATGATTGAGAATGCCAAGGCTTAAACCATCACCTTGAAGATTAGCAGGGACCTTGAAACTAACAACATACTCAGGGTATATATGAGTATTCATATTCATGCTCCAGACTATATAATGTCGTGGATTTTCAGGATCATCAACTCCACTGTCAAAGTTCTCGCTACTAGGGTGGAATTGCTTGGATCCGGGATGAACTACCTCCATATTTCCCATGATGACACGACACAGGACCATATGCCGCACTCCATTTTCGTCATCATCACAATAATTTGCACTGTAAATAAGACATTGTCTTTTAAAATCTCTAGCATTTGTTTGTAGAATATGCCTGGGAGCAATCCATGTAATTTGGAGGGTCGGGGTAGATATTGGAAGAGAAACATGCAACAATCTTAGCAAATGCAGGGAGAACACTGTTAAAGAGCATGTGTGCATACACTTTGATAAGCTGGGGGAACAGGAGAGAAAATATACTATCGGACATAGTGTCGAATATGTTATTTGTTGCGAGAACCCATGACAATTAAGTTGTTAGAAAAAACATGTCAATTATTAGCAGTATAAGTCTCATAAAGTTGATATACATAATAAACAAAGAGCGTAAAAAAACCATGAAATACCTTTTTTCCAACCAAATAATAACTTGAACAGATAGCTGCTGACAAAACATCCAACACACACACCCCCCCAAAGAGAGAGAGAGAGAGTAAATTCCTTATCATTAGTTCATAAGAAAATGTATAATAAACTACGTAAGACCTAATTACTGATTTGTATAATTTAAACATAATCAACACTCATGGCGTAAGACAATGCATCTTTAAGTTAAGAACGTGTGCTTTCATACCCCCCCCCAAAAAAAAAAAAAAAAGATCAAATAAAGAGCTCATAGATCGTCATATCAGGCCTTTTCCGGTTTCCCTCCAACACCCAAACTTCAATGTTCGGATTTCATCTAACACCCACTACTGTCAAAGTGCTTTAACCACAACTCGAAAGCATCTCAAACTAAAGGATGCTCAACTACCTAAGTAAAATGCCATGGTATACCACAATTATATATCACCCTTACAGCAGTAAGTTATCACATTGGCTGTCACTAAGTTGATATACCTATCAAATATCAATACCATAAATTCTCATCTACAAGAGAACTCTTCACTCATACTTCAACTATTACACCAAAAAAAAATTGGAAGGCATATTTACATAACATTCCATATAATTTGTCAAACTAGTAGTGCTAAAAAAAACCTTCAAACTTTATCAACATATCGAATTACAATTGCCAAAGCCACACCTCTTGATGTAATACCCACAAGACATTTCACAACTCTACTCCAATCATAATATCGGACACAGACACAACAATGGCTTGCTTATCAGAATGTAGTAGAATCATCCAATTATATTATCCCTCAATTATCCTTAAACAAGAACGAACAACATAACTGACACATGCATAGAGTTTCCATGGTCAAAGTAACATCGCGTGCAGAAGAATGAAGGCCCTCTCTGAAACCAAGAACCAGGGCCGTGGCATAAGCAAGTCAGTTCCTAGACAAACATGCCAAAGGTCTTGTGATCAAAATCCTCCTAAAATTCCACAAGACAACTACAACTTTGTGTAGCAGATATAAAGTATATCTGTATCAGTACAGACATGATCAATCTTATATTTTTCTCCCAGAAGAAGAAAATGGAAATCCTCAGGACAACAACAATTATACATCATGTCCAGGCCTTTAAAGTAAATATATATTTAGAGATCCACAGGACTATTCTGAGGTGTGAACTGGACAGTATGATGTGCAAGTGCATGCCATTTTATATGCTTTAAGAAGTCCAATACCAGAACCATTAGTATAGAAGACAAGCTCATTTTGCTGAAAACTAGGAGTAACAGAAAAGACAAAGCAAACCAATGAATCCAGCCACGAAATGGTTGACGAAAGCCATTTAAGGTAAAAATCTAAACACTATTGAAGCATCGAGTTGATGTGCAAGAGTTCCAACAAGCAGATACCATATTAGCCATAGCCTACACGTCTGCAAATATAAAATATTCTGCATCCCACCGCCAATGACCTTCTACAACATATAAAGCTTAATCGCGAAGATGGGATACATGCTCCTCTTCTAGAGGCCAATTATATCTGCAAAACTGAGTTGCTATCACCTTCTGGCTCAATGATCTTTCCCCAACAAAGACCAACAGATTCTATCCATGATATGTTTGGGACTACATGACCAGTACAACAACAATTACTACGACAACTGGACAGCCTCTAAGCTAGTGTCAGCTTCCAACTAAACAGTTTAATTAAATCTCGTACTTAAGATAAGATGACGCCATCCACATGCATGGACATGCAAATCAGAAATTATTCTGAGCGCTCCTATAATCCCGTCTTCAATCTACATGTTCTTCAACAAATACAGGAACCTTAGTTTCAAAAAATGCGCCTTGGCGAGCGGAGGCGCGGCCAAAAATGCATCATGAGGCGCGTGCTTTTTGCCACCTTTTGGAGAGGCGCGTGCTTTAAAGAAAGAGGCGGAATACAAAGAAAAAGTGAAGAAAAACTTGTATTTCCTCAATCCTAAAATAAATGAAACAATTGCCATTTTAAGCTGTTTCAAAATAAATGAAACGTTACTTTATTTAGTATTTACTTCTCTCTATCTCTCTCCTCATCACATGCGTCCCTCTTTTTCTTCCTCTCTATCCTCTCCTCTCCTAAATACCCGTGCCAATCCCCTATGTTCCATTTAAAACAAAACAGAGGAAGTATTAAATGTTACCATGCTTCATACACACTTTCGAGCAACGGCGAATGAAATTTCTTAAATTCAAGTGAAAAACAAAATCCCCAATTTGAGGGCAAAATCAAAACTTGCGAATTGAGGATCAGTTTGAATTGAGCAGTCGCCGACTTGCCAAGTACGAAAGACATAGCCGGTGAACATCCTCAGATACAATGGCGGATCTTGACCAACTATTTCACGGGGGCCGAGTCGACAAATTGAAAGTCTTATTGTAAAATTTTGAATAATGAATAAAAACACAAAGGCTACCACCACACCAAAATTTAGATATACTATTATTTGGCAACAAAGAACTTGTAGCTAATGCAATCGTTCTAAATCTCAACCCTTCAATTTTTAGGCAATTTTTTCCATTTATTTGTTTGGCCATTATCAAATCTTTTAAGGAATTGAGTACATTTTTTTTACTTACCTACTGAATCAAAATAAAGATGGAAATTACCCCCCCCAGCCCCACTACAGTATTCCTTTTTTTTTTTCTGCGAATCCTTTTTTTCTGATGGCCAGTGATTCTAACTAATTCTATTTGAAAGTAAAGGACTTAGATATTATTATTTATAAATATTTATATAGCTCATTCACAGTAATTCATACTAAAAAAACACATTTACTAATTACTATCAGGTCGGTGTGCTCTAACTTCCAAGTCACTACTGTGTACTTTTAACTCACGATATTCTAGAGATGTGAATATACTTCCTTATGTCGTTGTATGCGTCTTTAATATAGCTATTATGTTGTTTTGAGTATAAAATATGTCAATAGATTATTACAGTTGCCTACACCTTGCGCCTGCCTTCGCCTTGCGCCTTTCATAATTAAGATTGAGCCAGATTTGAATCTCTGATTACTTACGAAGGGATTGATGTGTGGGATGGGGATTATGGAAATTAGAGGATTGGGTAGGAAATAACGTTGAACTAGTGTTTATCCCTTGTTTGGTGTGTGTAGGGCATAAGTTGGGACCAAATAATATTTTTACTTACACACCCTTATTAACTCTTCATCTCCTTCCTTTTTCAAGGTATAATGTCATATGTCCTCCCAATCCCTCATCCTCCCTTCCTTTACCCAACCCCGCCCCCCCCCCCATGTGATGAATTTGATGGGCTTAGAGGGGACTTTATCCCCACGTTACCTTTCTGACACCTGATTAATGGCGCGCATAGTGTGGACTACTTAGAGCCGAGAACATGATTGTGCATGTTGGTGTATCATGAGAGCATAAAAAGATGCATGCATGAGCTTACACTATATATGAACACACAACCAAAACAAAAAAGGAAAAGTTATAACCTGGCATCAGCACAGTTTGCAGCTGTGAGATGAACACCAATGCCGTAAATAGACTTGATTTGTTGAAATTCAAAATGCCCAAGTCCATAAGTCATAATTCCAGACAACGCTTCTTTAGTAGATGCAAGCCATGCATAGCAAACATTTGGATCACCACGATACTTTTTCGTTATCTCAACTTGCTTCAAAAAAATCTCCAATCTACCTTGACACATGGAACCTGAGTTGGAAAGAATTTCTACAACCTTTGGACCAGCAGCAGAATCCGTGCCTTTAAGAAACATTTCTTTCACAGAATCAGAATCCAAATCTGACTTTGCTTTCTCAACCTCAGCATCCAAATTTTTCTCAAGATGTTGATTTTCTCCAACATCTTCACTCCTCCTGACATCAGACACCTTATCACAACTATCCTCAATTTCAGCATTCTGACCAACTTTTAATCGTTTCACCAAAGGACTCGATTCACCACAATATTCCACTAGCTTTGAGTCTCCAACCCCATTAACTTCAATTTCAATCTGAAGCTTAATCTCTTGAACATCACGTGACCCGTCTTTCTGAATCTCAGGATGGAAATGCCTATGCTGCTCATCAACATCAGTGAAAACTTCTGGGAAGAAACAGTATCCCCCTTCATCAATCCATGCAATGGGCTGCTCCAAAGAAGTTTTGAAATTGAACTGCACCATATGCACAAAATCAAACACCAGATGGCAAGTCTTAAACTTCACTTCAATAGCGGCCTTTTTATACTCAAAATCTTTTTTAACCAGGCCAACAACTTCCAGCTCATGATCAACCCATTCACCATTCTGGAAAAACATTAAGCGTTTAGGCAGCCCGCTTTTCATAAAATTTGCATAATACCGGAGAAGTGACCTACGAGAAGCAAGTTTACAGCTCCTGCACTTGGCTTTGCAAACATCGGGTTTCTTTCGTTTGCCAAGCTTAACCGCAGACGACTTCAACATAGAGAGCTGCGGAGTGGCATTGCGAGCTAGATATGTAGCAAACCTAGCAGCTCTCCTCCTCTTCAAGTCAACGACAACTCTGCGCCCATTATCCAATACCTTTGCGTATTTTCCTTCCATTGATATCTAGTGGACCGATCCCTGCAAATAAACCTAAGCCCAAAAAAACTACCTCGAACAAGGCTGCTCGATTTTGACTATTATGTACAGATCAAGAGAGCGGCATGGATGCCATAATATACAAGTGGTTAACCCTGTCAGAAACAGAGTTTCAAACATTATGCTTTGCACACAAAGAATCAAACTTAAAACAATTGGCATTTGCAAAACTCAGAGCAAACAGCATGTGTTACAGAATACATATTGCTATAGGAAGAAATGTGAAGACAGCATTTTTTGCAACAGATCCAAAGGAAACAAAATGCCGCAATCAAGGTGTGCAACAAATAGACCAATTGGCACATACCTGTGAGCAACTGAAATAATTTCCATTTAATATACAGAAGACCAGAAAGAAAAGAAGTACCTACACCAAAAATAAACAGATCAAAGATGCAAAGACAGAAACAGAAGCAAAGGTAATAAACAGATAAGAAGCACCAATAGACAACAAAATATCTCAGTTGTAACCAAAAAAAAAAGATAAACTATTTAGCCAGTTAACACGTAAACATCAAAGTCACTCAACTCTATACGAGTTGGACATCTACTACTCTGTTTCAAAATCTCAACTGGGGGCCTTTTTAATGCATAGTTTAAGATATGCGAGTTTGAGAAAGAGGCCACATAGATGACAAATAACAGTAGCTCAATGAAGCAAACATAAAATAAAAGCCTTCCAGAATGATTTTCCAGAAATCCAGCATCATACACAAGTCGAGTTCAAACAATTCAGTACAAGTGCAACATTCAAAAGCTGGGAAAAGAATATGAAAGGCTAACATGGCAAGAAAGATCCTTTATCCAAGTAGGAAAAGCCCCCAATATGAGAGATAGAACGAAATTGTAAGCCTAATGTGCAGAAGTAAGTGTATGTCGAAGGAGAGTTCTTTTTTTTCCAGAAGACTCTGCTTAAAAAGCTCTGTTGGAACTTGGAAGCCCCTTTAATTCTTAGTTTAAGATATGTAAGTTTGTAGAAGAGGCTGCAGAAATTACAGACAACAGTAACCAAAAGAAGCAAACATAAATAAAAACCTATAAAACCTTTCTCAATGATTTTTCTAAAGATGTAGCATCAATTCATCATATACAAGTCGAGCTCAAACAATTCAGTACAAGTGCAACATATAAAAGCTCGGAAACGTAACGATGGCTAAAGTAGCAAAAATAGACCCAAATCCTTGACTTGTAAACGTATACACAAAACTTATTGCATCTGCATCGAAGACTACAACTCCCTTCACACAAGAAAATTAATTTCAAAAGTTCAACTTCCAGAATCAAAAATTATCTTGATTCAAAATCTAAAGTGATACAAGTAAAAGGAGAAATAAACATATTGTCGAGAATTTTAAAATCAGCAATACCTATATCATACAGTAATGCCACTAAACTCTGTTACAATATGGACAGATAAGTTTGACAATCAGCTTACAAACTGTTGATGGTCACCAGCAAAATTAAAGTGGTCCCATTGAACTCTCCCAGCGCTTGATGGGTATATTTGTGGATCAGCTACTTAACATTACCTGCCAACTTCACATCATATTAGATCGGAAGGGGGAAGAGGGTGTTGAGGGGGCAAAACCACATGCCATTACACAAGTACTTGCACTGAAAGTACAGGGTCATACACCACTTACATAATGAAAATGTACTGTTCTACTATCAATTTCATCGATAGCCAAAGATAATTTTTATCAGAGAATCAATCTGGATTGATATTCAACTTGTTTTGTTCTACCTTATAGTGGTATCTGCAATTTCCTTAATCACAATCTGATACATTTAATTCAATTTAGCTTCCAATCAAGTTGTTTGGTTAGAAGTTTATAACAAGCTATATATTGTTTTCAGCCCTTGTCAAACTTCAAAATTTAGAATTTTGTTGAATCACATCTTCAGAAAGGTTTTCTTGATAATTAGTTTTAGGGCCCATTTAATATCATTGTCAATTTCCTATTATTGGTTAGGACTTCAAAAGACATACTTCCTCCGTTTCATTTTACTTGCTACACTTCTCAATTCACGGACTCCTAGGCAATTTTTGGAGAAGAGAGAGATAGAGAGTAAAAAGAAAAGAGACCCATGTGAGAGGAGAGAGATAGAGAGAGTTTATTGCCCAAAAAGGAAGTGTAGCAAGTAATATGAAACTTCCCTATATGGAAAGTGTAGCGAGTAATTTGAAACGGAGGAAGTAATATAAGTTCTATAGTACTATAGTGAACTGAAAAGTTAAGTCATACTCATCGCCACCATATTTCTTTTTTTTGTTCTCGAAAAAATAAAAAGATAAAAAAACTCAAAAACAATAAAAACGATAACAAACTAGCCCTCGATATTTATATTTTCTACAACTACTACAATACCCTTTCAAAATTAAAAACAAAAAAGTAAAAAACTATAGTGAACAGTCTCTTAATAATTAAATTTATGTTACTATTGCAAACCCCCTTTTCTTATCTTCTCAGTATTTATTTACACTAAATCTATTGTATGTATTTCGTTATCATTTTATTATAACTAACCCAAGCTTCTAATTTGCACGCTGCATGGACTAAATAGGCTCCACTGATTGTTTGTTGGTGCACAAGCAGGTGCCAATATTATTTTTATTCTTTATTATTTTTTTGAAAGGGTGCCAATATTAATTCATTTCAGCATACATTCTCCCATGTTTTTGCTATAATTCTAGAAGTAAACTTCAACTAAATTTAGTTATTCGATTAATTGACTATCACACAGATTTTTAATAGCAAGAGTTAGATTTCCTAAATAACCTCAAGAAAAAATTAATAAAGATGCAAGAACTTTAAAATATCCTATTCCCATGCAAACAAGAGATATTAACAAAGAGAAGCAATTTTCCACTAAGAGTTCTCCCATATACATCTCCAATATACACCAATTTCAAACCAACCCAAAATCCATTCCTCACATATGCACACCCAATTGCCAACCACTCAGCCCCATGAAGCACAAAAGCTCGAAAACAAAATATTTCAAAAAGACACCTTCATTCCATAATATTGCATATCTGTGATTCTTCATTAATTCACACTCCACACTTTATAAAAACCTAGAACTTTACCTCCCAAGAAACACCTTTCCTGATCAAACCGAAGACCAAAGCCGGGCTCGACAAAATTGTCCACTATTTTCAAGTAATATGTTTACGGTGCTACAAACACTCCTTTCTCTAACATTTCCTCCAACTTAAACTTACTAAAATAATTATCATAGCTACCACAACAATAATTGCTAGCATATAAATGAGAACAACCAAAACATAATTTCTTTAATGCAAATAAACAAATAACACTTGAAACTCCTGTTATTTCTAAAAATTAACAAACAACATAATACAACGGACAAAAAGCATCAAGCAAATCAAAAAAAATAGATACAAAGTCTCAAAAGTCAAACTATAGACCTAAACTAGTCCAACAAATCGCAAAAATATCGAATTAATAACATAAAAAACACAATTAAACACCAAAGAGAGGAACAAAATTAATAGATCTACTAATTATACGCATAAAAGAGACGAACATAGAATCAATTTTAAAAATCAGCAAATCAAAAACCTCCGCAAAATCCCTAAAATGAACCACTGATTGAACAAAAATCAGAAAAAAGATGTAAACTTTACGATCAAAAAAGGGGAAAAGTATACCTAAATCGAGGAAATTAGTGAGTGCCGGCGCTCTGAAAGTCTAAAAAACCATCCACCCTAAAAACGCAAAAGAGGAGAGAGAAAGAAGCGCAGAGGAGAGAGAGAGAGGAAGAGAGATGAGGGAGAATTTTAGATAATGAAAAACGGCGTTAATAGGAGGACTTAACGGCGTAGGTTGGCGAGAAGGTGTGTGTTTGAGGCGTATTGTTCAAGACTTAACGAGAGAGTAACGTCGGTTTGTTTGTATTACTTGGGGGAAACGCAAAACGGGAGGACTTATTTTTTGTGATAAAATTACCTAATAAATTAAAAAATAAATTAAATAAAAAATTAAAAGAAATAAATAAATTAACAAATTAAATTAAAAAATAAATTAAATTAACGAAATTAAATAAAACCGAAATTAAATTAAATTACAAATTAAATTAAATAAAAAGAACAATTGTATATTTAATTTTCTAAAATAATAATTCTCGATAATAATCAATAAGTATTAACATAATATTATCAATACTTATTATTATTATTATTATTATTATTATTATTATTATTATTATTATTATTATTATTATTAATATTATTATTATTATTATATTATTATTTTATTGTTATTATTTATTATTATTATTATTATTATTGTTATTATTTATTATTATTATTATTATTATTATTATTATTATTATTAATTATTATTATTATTATTATTATTATTGTTATTACTATTATTATTATTATTGTCATTATTTATTATAATAATAATAATAATAATAATAATAATAATTATTATTATATATTATTATTATTATTATTGTTTTTATTTATTTATTATTATTATTATTATTATTATTGTTATTATTTATTATTATTATTTATTTAAATAATAAATAATAATAATAAAAACAATAATAATAAATAATAAATAATAAATAATAGTAAATATAATAATAATTATAATAATACTAAATAAATAAATAACAATAATAAAAATAAATAATATATAATTATAAATAATAATAATAATAATAATAATAAAAATAAATAATAATAACATAATAAATAATTAAATAATAAAATAATAATAAATAATAAAAACAAATAAAAAAAAATAATAATAATAAAAAATAATAATAATAAATAATAATGATTATAATAATAATAAATAAATAAATAATAATAATATAATAATAATAATAAATAAATAAATAATAATAATAAATAATAATAATAATAAATAATAATAAAAAATAAAAAATAATAATAAAAAAAAATAATCATAATAATAAAATAATCATAATAAATAATAATAATAATAAATAATAAATAAATAATAATAATAATAATAAAATAGTAATAATAAACAATAATAAGATAAAAAATAATAATAAAAAATAAAAAATAAATAATAATAATAAAAATAATAATAATAATTATTATTCTTTATGAAAATAATAATAATAATAATAATAATAATCATAATAAATATTAAATAATAATATTAATTATTATTATTTTCATAAATAATAATAATAATTATTATTATATTATTATTATTATTATTATTATTATTATATACATAATAAATAAAAAATAATAATATAAAACACATAAAAAAATAAACAATTAAATTAAATCACAAATAATAAATAAAATAATTACAAACAAATAAATTAACAACAAATACAAAATAACAAATTAAATAACGAAAAATTAACAAAATAAGTTCAAAAGCAGCTAAGTCGGTTATGTGTCGTCATATTTTGGAACTAGTTTTATATACGTGATGTGTGTGAAAATAAATTTTTTAGAAATTTGATAAGATAAATTACATTAACGTCCTCTTACAGGACACCTAAATACAACCTACCCCAAAGCCCCCTAAACTCCCTGATGTTAATCGAACCCACAACATGTGGGTGGAAGATGAAAGGGCTTACCATCCTTCCACTCCCTCATTCTCGTATGAAAATAAATTAGAAACTAAAATTATGTTATTACATTTAATAAGTATTCCCTCCGTCTTATAATAAGTCAAAGTTTAAAATCTTTGACCATATATTATCATTAATATATAAAAAAAAGAAATCATATATGATTCTGTTAGATTCGCCTTAATATGTACTTTCATAATATCAACTTTTTTATATTTTTTATTAATACAGATTTGAAGATATTGAAGGTTAAAGGTATATATCTTGGATACCATGTAAAAAGAAAACTCAGTCGCTATTTACCGTCCGTAATTTTTTCTTTAAATAACCCCCATGCCCCTCCCCCTTTCACCCCACTCTACTCTCTCAACTCTCATCAAACTTCATCCCTCCCTCTACCATTAAGCACTACCACCACCACCCAAACACCACTTCCGACGAACCAACTACCCATGTAGACCAAAACCACCGGGTAACTATCAACACCGGAGCACCACCTCCGCCATCGACAAACCAACTACCCCCGTGGAACACCACCACCAGCTTACCACCAACACCGGAGGACCACAGAAGCACCACCGGAGCGACACATCCACCGGAAGACCACCATCACCTATTTACCACAATGTTCGACGAAAAACCGTCAACGCCACCAACCTCACCGGAACGGAATGTTGTTAGTTTTTTATAAAAAAAATCCGCCACCAGTGCACGGTAACGAATGAAAATTGCGTTACCCCAATGGAGGCAACTAAGATAAGATTCTTGTTTCTTCCATGGAGGCAACGGATAAGAATTTTGTTACTTCCATGGACGAAACGAAAAAGCAGTCCGTTACCATGGTAACGTACAAGATTTATGTTGCCTCCGTGGAAGTAACGGAATTCTTGTATGTTGCCTCCATGGAAGAAACGGGAATCTTATCCGTTACCTCCATTGGGGTAACGGATTTTTCATCCGTTACCGTGCATTTTATCCCGGATATGTTTTTTCCTTGATAATAGTATTGATTTTCTAATTAGCGAATAATAATTGGTGCGTTTCTGTTAATTTTGTTAATGAATATTTAGTTAATATAAATTGCTTTTTTTTTCCAAATATGTATGTATATTATTGTAATTATTTTGATAATCAGTAGTTATTTAATAATAATCGTTGCAAAAAATTATTGATGACTGTTTGTTATTAAGTTGAGAAATTGAATATCTAGTTAATATTAATAGTTGTGATTGGTAAATAATAGTAATTACTAGTTACGATAAGTAAGTAAATAATAGTGATTTATATTATATGTTGTCTAAATGGTAAAATGTTAAACATTTTAGGTTTATTTGCCGGATTTTGGGGGTGATTATATATATTATAATCACATGTTTTATAATGAAACACTTTGGGTTGAGAAAAAGGAACTACAAGATTGGATTCAAACAAGGGCACATGAAATCAGGTTTGTGATGGTAATTTCGTCAAATCATAAACATGATCCTAGTGGTCGACCATACATTTATATGAGATGTAACCGGGTCAGCCATATCGGGGTGAAGTTATGGATCTTAGCGTAGCAGAACGTGTAGGTACAAAGACAAAAGCATGCGGATGTAGAGCAGGAGTTAATATAGAGTTTTTAGAGTACCCTGATCGAACAGGATGGGTGGTCAAAGTTGACCTAGGGATTAGGGGAATGCACAATCATAAGTTCATTCGTTATCGTGAAGGCCACCGACCCATGAGCGGCCTTAGTCCGGCGGCTAAGGTTTTCGCTCGCTATATGATTAAGTAGCACGTTAGGCCTGCTAGTATCATGAAAGTTGTTAATGAAAAATTTCCCGATGATCATCCAAATATGAGACACTTTTACAACCTGAAGGAAAAGGATAGAAGGGAAGCAATGGATGGCAGAGACATGATGCAACACTTCCTTCACCTTGCTCGAGAGAGCGGCTACCTTCATTGGATTAGGCAAGACGAGGAGAAAAACGCAATGACAACGACGTTCATAGTGCACCCTCGGTCGGCAAATATTCTTTGCACTTATCCGCATGTTGTTGGTATGGATGCAACATATAAAACCAACAAATATAACATGCCTTTTCTAGAGCTCATTGAGATGACGCCTTGTAACAAGAATTTTATGGTTGGGTATGTTCTGATGGCCAACGAAACAGCTGATAGTTACAATTGGGTGTTGGATAAGTTTAGGTTGCTTATTGGAGTGAATGTTGTCCCTGTTACACTCATAACTGACCGTGATTTAAGCCTTATGAAAGCGGACTGGGAAGTGTTTCCTAACTCTGTACATTTGCTATGTAGATGGCATATCAACAAAGATGTGCAGGCTAGAGTGAATAACATCATGGGCAACACCGATGCGGGTCCGAGATTCGTGAGCCGAACTTGGTATCGAATAGTCAATTCGACCTCCGAGAGGGCTTATGAGGCCGCGGTTGAGAATATGAGAGATGTTTACATAAAGTGGCCTAAAATCATCCAGTACGTGGAAACAACTTGGCTTGTGTACAAAGAGAAGTTTGTGCGGGCATGAATGGACAATGTACTTCATCTTGGGAACACGTGCACTAGCCGAGTTGAAAGCGCACACGCTGCACTGAAGTCTTGGGTTATTAGTAGCACAACTGCATTGGAAATCATCTTTTCTATTGCTCACAGTGAGATAGAATATCAGGTGGAGAATGACTTAGAGGAAAGTCGGCGTTGACACGAGATCTTGTACAAGACTCAGGCTTTGTACAAGTTAAATGGTCGAGTCTCGCATTACTGTTTAGAACTCTTACTGCAGGAGGAAAATCGTATGTGGGAGTTGGCCAATGAGGTCTATGAGCGTTGCGGTTGTTCGTTGAGAACCACACATGCCATCCCCTATGCATGCGCCATACGCAGACGATTGGAGGCGAAGGAGAGTTTGTACCTAACATAATTACATCCTTATTGGACTACTTTGATCCTTGGTGATGGTGTTAACAACCCTGAGTTTGTATCTGAGGCAACACAGGATTCTCAGTACTTCTTAGAGTTGGTTGACCAGGTTCAAAGTAGTGATCTTACCGTCTTGCGGAGCGCTACCCGGGTTCTAGAGGAACATCTGCGTAATCCTGGTGATTCAGCTTTTAAGCCCGACGTTGTCGAGAACCCCAAAGGGAGACCAAGACGAAAGAATCACCCAAGTACAAAACGAAACAAGAGTGGTTTTGAGCACACATCTAGTGGGTCTTCAAAGAAAGGTAGCAGATCTGTAGGTTTAGTTATGAGCATGTCAAATTCTACAGGTAATATGTATGTTAATTGTATGTATTGATTATTTATAACTTTGATAGATATATATGTATTGATAATTATAATGGTGAATAATTTGATTGTTGTAGGTCAGCAAAGTGTGGATGAAGAAGACGGTTCTAATGGATTTCCATTTTACCGCAGGATCCCTGCGCTTGTTAACCCATTCATTACTAGATGGACGAATGTCCAGGCAGACGATAACTGTGGATTTTGAACAGTTGCAGACTGTTTTTTGGGCAGTGAAACCCATTGGGGTTTTGTCCGCAATAATATGGCAAATGAGATTGCTGCTCATCGGAATGTTTACACACATATTTACTTTGATGGGATTGATGCAGCAATAAGGCGCATTACTTGGAGTAGGGGGCCAACATTGCAGGCTCATTGGATGCATGTTTCGCAAAACTTGTTTCCTATTACCCAGCTCTTCAATGCCGTAGTCATTTTGGTTGGACTGGGCCCGGGGGGAACCCTTTATCCGTGTGTCAATGTCCTTCCTTGGCATGCTTCTGAATACACAATCGGTCCAACTAACGAACTCGTGATAGCACATCTTGGCACCTTTGAGCATTATATTAGACTAGAGTTACTTCCCGGATCACCCGTACCACCAATTCATAACTTATGGCATAACATGCATGAAGATAGTGTTGATGGTTGGGATCAGTTGTATGCTGTGAGACGCGCTTTATGGGACTACTTACTCTCTACTTAGTATATATTATTTTGTTGGATCTATTCATTATAATGTTTTATGTATTCTATTTGATAACTTTTAGTCAATATTTTGTAATGATTAGTATAATGATATGATATTAATATATAATATTGGATCTATTCATTATAATGTTGTGTAGAAATTAGTATAATGATTTAAACTGAAATAATAAGTTGCAATGATTCAAACTAAAATAATAAGTTGCATCATAAAACCAAAGTTCTAGTACGTAACAATCTATTCATTACAATGTTTTTTGTATTCTATTTTGTAACTTTTAGTCAATGTTTTGTAATGATTAGTATAATAATATGATATTAATATATAATGTTGGATCTATTCATTATAATGTTTTGTAGAAAGTAGTATAATGATTCAAACTGAAATAATAAGTTGCATCATAAAACCAAAGTTCTAGTACGTAACAAAATAATATCCGCATAAAACGGTAGTTCTAGTACATAACTATACAATACACGCGTAAATAGTACATCAATTGAAAACACTGATCTAAACTAGTACATCAAAACATATCATCATCATCAGCATGATGATCAGGGTCCTGAGCCCGATCTAACCGCAATGCAAGATCCCAATCCCGAGCGAGGGCATCCATCATCTCATATGACGAAGCAGTGCAAAGTCGCTGGTCATTGTGTCGATCCTCCGTCAAAGCTCTCGTAGAGTCAAAATGTCGGGCCATCCACTGCAAAAAATTAGTTAGTTATGTTATGTATTAATAATTAACAACGAAATGCTAAACATAGAATAATAAAAATTGCATACATAGTGGGTGTTTCTAGTGTTAGATCGGGACGGAATAGTCGTCCTATCTGCAGTGATAAGGGTAGGATGAGAATATGTACAATACCAATCCATGTACTCTCTCGAACAATCTCCTGTACGACCAACACGTCTCAACTGTGAAACATTGAGACCCCCATAATATGGCGTGAAACACTGCCATGATGACTCTGCTGCTGCTGCCAGGAACTCAAGCTCATACTTCTTCGGATTTGCCGGTCTGTATGCAAACTCAGGCTGAGGAGGAGGGGAAGGAATGACCTGAACATAACCCAACTGTCGCAGTACACGATCTGGGTTGTACGGCTCAACGATACCTCGATAACGTATGCAACCGACATACATCGTCCTCGGAACCACGACAGCCGGGTCATCCCCATATGGCATCCAAATTACCTGAAATACGATAAATGTAATAATTTGATTAGTTTAATGTACTAGTAATATATGACAACATTAATTATTCAATAAATTTCGTAACTCTGAAGCTTGAAGGGTCCAAGCGTCTGCGAATTGAATCGACTCCAGTCGGATGAACTCCTTGCCGACGATGTGATAATCCCACTTTCTAGCCCGGGGCTCGTGATTAGTGAACGCTAAACCATCTCTTGGAGGCCGGAAACATGGGAAGTACTCGTATATCCAACATTGTAAAAGCGTGAGACACCCAACAATTTGTTTGTTGTCCGCTCTACTCGCCACCCCCAGCTGACGATATAGATACGCCAAAGCCGCTGAGTCCCATGAGTAACTATGCACTAAATCAAGGTCATCCAACTCAATAATGTTCTGGGGCAAGAGCCGGGAACCACTCTTATCAGTGAAGAGCGTACACCCAAGTGTGATGAGCAGCCAAGCGCGAACCTGCACATCACCTGGGCGACCAACAAGCCTGCATCTATCAATAATCTCCTGAACACTAACGCCACCGTTCTTCCAAATCGGTGCGTTCCCCTGTAATAACTCCTCACGAGTACAGTGGAGGAGCTCCTCAAACCGAACATACAAATAAGAAGGTGGCAAAGCACCACTCATAGTGCGATCCTCAACAGGAACACGTATAATCTGCCAAACGTCATGTAACATGATCGTCATCTCTCCAAAAGGCAAGTGAAACGTGTTCGTGTCCGGATGCCAATGCTCCACAAACGCTGTAATCAATGGGAAGTCGAGGTGGCCAAACATAATCTGTGGCAGATGGTTAATACGAGATCTATCCAAGAGCTCCAACGACCGCTGCTCGAACGCCCAATTCGTCAACACAGCAAACACACCCGAACGGTTATGACACAGTATAACCGCATGAGACTCCGGATCCTCGTAGATAACGGCACCGACGTGACCCCGCCAACTATGAATCACGCTACCGTCAAGATGGCCCCCAAGCATTGACTCGGTAACTAACCAGGAACTATCCCTAGCCGCTCTGGTCCTGCTCGTCGTCCGACTACATCCGAAACTTAACGATCCCGAAACAAATCTCCCTCCTCTACCCTTCCTCACAGTACCACCGCTCAAAACATTTTCTAACTCCTCCTCGTCCTGGGTATCCCAACTCGGACTATGAGGCGCATCCTCAGGAATAGGAGTCGGCCTAGCCTGAACTTCAGTCCTCGCCCTCCTACTTGATGCATCAACACCACGAGATCTAGTGTGTTGTGGCGTCGATCCCTTAAGACCCTAATTATCAATTATGTTAATTAGTTATTATATAATGTCTAAGTACGTTAGTCGTTTTATATTGTAATTACTAGTAATTTATAACAGTTGACATTCTAATAACTAATTAACTAAAATTAAAACAATAAATAATACTAACAAGCTACTAACATGCATTAACATACTAACATGCTAATATCATTAAATATTATTATAACATATTAACATGCTCAAACAAATTAAATTAATTTATAACTATTGACATTCTAATAATTAATTAGCTAAAATTAAAACAATAAATAATATTAATATGCTACTAACATGCATTAACATAATAACATGCTAATATCATTAAATATTATCTATATAAATATATTAAAAGGCGTTCCTAAACAAGGAACTGCGCCACGTGGCGCTCTCCCTATGGAGTTTTAGTTCATGTAATCCATGTACAATAAAAAAATAATTAGAAATTGCATAGTATAGGTTTTGATCCCGTAACCCTCAAGTTCATATACTAAAGTTTTAACCACTAGACCAAGTTGTATTTAGTGTTATCATATCAAAGTACAATATTAATAAATGAAATTTTTTCTTTCCCGGGGCATAGCCCGGGCCTAATAACTAGTTATAACATAATAACATGCTCAGACAAATTAACATAAATTTATTAACTATTGACATTCTAATAATTAATTAACTAAAATTAAAACAATAAATAATACTAACATGCTACTAACATGCATTAACATAATAACATGATAATATCATTAAATATTATTACAACATAATAACGTGCTCAAACAAATTAACATAATAACTATTAAGATTAAAATAATAAATAATATTAATTATTGACATAAATTATAAAAACCGAAATAAACTAAAATTATTCGAATTTTAAAAAAAAGAAATTATACAAAATATAAAAAACCGAAACATTTTTTTTCCCGGAAAAATCCCTGGTAACGGATGGAAAATCCGTTTCCACCACCGAGGAAACGAACATCTTTTCCGTTACCTTCGCGGAGGTAACGGAAAAGATGTCCGTTTCCTCGGTGGTGGAAACGGATTTTCCATCCGTTACCATGGCTTTTTTCAAATTTTTTTTTTTGGCTTCGTGCATGTTTTCCGGCGACCCAAAACAATTTACCACTACAAAATTCCGGCAAAGGGTGGGTTTTAACCACTACAAAGTTCAAAACTAACCTGAGTTGATGATTCTCTTGTTTCTTTCACCTTGTTCCTTGGGCCCATGCTTTTCCAGCGAGTTGTGGTGGTGGTGGTGGTGGTTGTCACGCTCGTGGGTCTCGCTATGGTGGTGGTTTTGCCGCGGTCGAGGTGGTTGACACAGTGGTGGTGGTCGCCGGTGTCGTGGTGGTTGCTATGGTGGGAGTGAGTGAGGAGTGAGGGTGAGTGAGGAGTGAGAGTGAGAGGGGAATGAGAGTGAGAGTGAGTGAGTGTGAGTGAGTGAGTGAGGGTATATGTAGGGGTAGTTTAGGGATATTTAAGAAAAAATACATACGATTTTTAGTAAATACGGACGGTAAATAGTAATGCCCGAAACAAGCACTATATTATAAGACGGAGAGAGTATAATGTAATAGGTATGAAAAGTTGTTCACGAAGTTACTATAAGGAAATACTCCCTCGGTTTTTTTTTATATTTCTCACTTGGAATCTTGATACTATTCATACTCATAGAGAATCTTCTCAATTATTTTCAATTTATAAGGAAAAATATAGTCATGTGGGGTCTTATTTGATTCATCTCAATTAGTACTTTATTAATATTCAATCGTTATAACTTTTACTAATATATAATAAAAGATATTTAAGTTTAAAAATGTGCATTGGGAGACGCGCACAGGAAAGTGAGAATGATTAATAACAGAGGGAGTATTAGATATCATTTATATTTAGCAAATACTATATTAATAATCAAGTGTATATGTAGCGAAATCTATTGATTAAATAGTGTTTTTATTAATTTTTAAATTGATCTCTATTATACTAAAAAAAATAGAAAAAGGAAAAAAATAAAAAAATACACAAGAAAGAGAAACAGTGAAAAATTTACAAAACAGTTTGTTACTTCCCTTTTAACTAAACTAGGTTTGAAGCCCGTGAGTTGCACGGGTTGTTGTTTATTTTATTTTATTTCAATCTTTTTGTTAATATTATTGTTGATTTTGTGTTGCTGTGAAATAAGATTTTTCAACACCATTGTATTTACATACTTCCTCCGTTCTTTTTCTATTACAACAATTACCGCTTTAGGTAGTTTCATCTTTTGGTAAAAAAAAAGCAACTACAGTTGATAATATTACCTTTACTTTATGTTAATAAAACCATCATTAATTACCCAAATTGCTTTATAAAGTTGTGTTTAATTTATTAAGGATTTATTTATCCCCTACTCTAGTTAACTAAAGAGGTACCTTTATGCTAGACGAACCATTTTTTATTTCCTTAAAAACCATGCCCAAACCAATTGTTGAAGTAGAAAAAAAACGGAGAAAGTATTTGTCATTATACTATAATTTCTAGATTTGTTATTATGATACATAAATTTTATAATTTTTAATATTCAATTGAAATGGTAATAACTTAAGAGATGCAGGACAGAAAGAATAGAGAAAAACATGAGTGCCAGCCACAATTTCAACTTTTAATATAGCACATAAACACTATCGCATATAGAATGGAAGATGGGAAAACCAAAATGAAGATTATAATGATAGTATCATGAAGAAAATTAATTAAATATAAAACTAATCTCTATTAATAATCAAAAATACAATTTAAGAGAAAAAAATATATCTTCATTAAGACCATATCAAGTCTTATCAAATTTGCTCCTTTTTTATGATACGTGACCTCAAATAGTCTAGAAATGCGAACCTTGATTTCCAAATAATTTTAGTAGAATTAAGTTAATGGAGAAAAGAATAAGATCTGAGATATAAATATAGATATATGGAAAATAAATAAATAATTATGTATACAATAAATTATAAGAATAAAATAATTAGTCAATTGCATAATACCTCTGCAATCTCGATGACAAACTTTCATTTGATCTTCATGTAATGCCATCATGTAATGCTATCGTTTCAAAACTATAGATATGAATTTTTTTATCTTCATATGACTTGATTTTTAAAAGTATGATTTTAAAAGACATAATTACTATTGTCACATATTATATGTTATTTTTATAGTTATTTTTATAATAATTTAAAATAAAGAATAAATAATACGTTATTATTCATCTAAATAAATATATTTTCATAAGTTGTAAAACTATATTGTATATGGATCTTATTTCGAAGCATATTTCGAGCACTCTCCGACGGTAAAAAAAATTGTACTATTGCGAATTATGTAGCAAAAGTTATATTTAATTTACATAGTATAATAATTTAGGTTGTTTATTTAAAATTAGACTGTAATATTCACTCATCCAGAACACCTTATATGTACTTATATCTATGTTGAGCAACATTTTCTTTCAAAAATAATAATTGTTGAACACTATTTTCTTAAAAAAAAAATTAAAAGTTAATAAGAATAACATGGCATGCTTAGGTGGAGCTCTTTATAATATTCTAAGGTTGTTTTATTTAAATCAAACTCTAATTTTTACATAATCCAAAACTCTAATATATATGTAACTTTATCGCTATAGATTTTAGTTTTTGTTGTAACAACAAAGTTTCCTTAATAAATTTTGTTGCAATACTATATTGTTTTGGTTTAGTTGAGTAAGGTTGAGGTTTTCAAAGATAATATGTTTAATCCTGTAAATTGGACCTATAATCAAATGTTATAATCACATGTAATACACTATACTTAATACTTATAGCTGTTATTATATTTATCTAAAAAAAGACTAAATAATGTCTTACAATTCATCTAATTTAATATATTTTCATGAGTTATAAAACTATATAGTAAATAGATCCTATTTTGAAGCATATTTCAAGTACTCTCCACTGATAAAAAAATTATAATATTTTGAATTAGGTAGCAAAAGTTCAAACGCAACTCTAATTTCCCCCTATCCAAAACTCTTTTATGTATTTAAATATATGTAGAATTCTATTTTTTTTCAAATATTTAAAATAAAAACTAATGACATGACAATCCTAAGTGACACTCTCTATTTCATAAATTATAGAACTATATTGTAAATGGATCTTATTTCGAAGCATATTTCGAGCACTATCCAATGGTACAAAAATTGTAATATTCTGGATTAGGTAGCAAAAGTTATACACAATTTACATAATATAATAATTTAGATTTTCATTCAAAACGAAACTCTAAATTCTGCTTATTCAAGACTCCTTATATGTATTTAAATCTATGTAGAACTCTATATTTAGAAAAAAAAAATTGATGACATGACAATCCTACATGGCGCTCTATATTTCATAAGTTGTAGAACTATATTGTAAATATATCTTATTTCGAAGCATATTATGAATGCTCTCCAATGGTACAAACATTATAATATTCCGAATTTTGTAGCAAAAGGTATACACAATTTTCATAATATAATAGTTTAAGTTGTTGATTCAAATACAAACTCTAATCCAAATCTCCTTTTATGTATTTAAATCATGTAGAACTCTATTTTTTTAAAAATAAAAATATAAATTGATGACATGGCAATCCTACGTGGCGCGCTTTATGGCCTCGAAATCTTGAGGAGCTCCCTAAGCTCTCGAAAAGTTTCTCCTTTATATATATATATATTGATATATTGATTGATATTGATATTTTGAAAAAAAACTTAAAATTCCTGATTTAGTGGGATAAACTGATTAAAAATTTAAAAGTTCCTTATTTATTAGATATAATTAGCAATTAATTTAATTTTTTACATGTTTTCGCACGCATTGCGTGCATATAAGTCTAGTTTAATTATTATGTGGGGGGAGGGTTTTAATTTTTAGATACCAAGCTTCTCAAAATTTGACTTGTAAAATGGAGATGCTTATTAGATTATCTAATGTAGAGGATGTGACAGTATAGGGAGAGAGAGATTTGGGGTTAATAGTAATTAGACTCATTTGCATTAGCATGGTACTTCATAGAGAATAGTTATTATTACCTGTGAAGTTGTAAATATGCATGGTTGTTTGGGTAGATGGTCCATTGGGCTTAAGGCTGCGTCAACATAATCAAATATTGGAGAATGTTTTTTTATTTTCGAATTTTAAACCATGTATCCCTGTTTTACAAAAATGCACAGGGTGCCCTCGCAATTTCAAAAATATACAAAAGCCCCTAAGGTTTTGAAAAATACCTTACTTGACCCTACCGTCAAGTTTTCGTTAACTATCACCCTAAAAGAAAAAAATGTAACTAATTCTACTCTTATTTCATTTCTCTGTCCACCCACAACCACCCACAATCACACCAACATCACCACCACCTCCCACTCCTGCATCACCACCGCAACCACCACCCTCTGCTTTTCGCTTCGCAGGCGTTCCAACCTAGAAGCCACCCTCATCTCCCTGTTTCCTCCTCTTCATGTCTTCTTCTTCCTCCTTTTCGCCCCTATTTGCGCACCACTATCAACTCCCCAAGACCCATCATCAATTACCAAAACCTACACCAACTGCACTGCCGCCGCATCAATCCGCGCTTCACCCGCGGCCAGCTCCTGTCATTATTCTGTCCGCGCACTGACTCCCCACCTCTGTCTCAGACTCCCTCTTTTCTTTCCTTCGTCCTCCTCACCCACCCTATTCCATAACAAAACAACATATCTGATTCCAAACTCACCTCCAATAAAAAAACGATCCACAAAACTTTGAAACTTAGAACTTCAAAAGTACAATCAGACCTGAATAGACTTAGGACCATAACCTGAAGATGCGGAGTTATCGACGGCGCCAGAGACGGAGTGATGTGCAAATTTTGTGGTTATATTATTAACGGAGAGTTCGTGAACGATAACGAAAAACCACGATGTGGTGGAGGTTGAAGGTGGCGACGCCATGTTCATGTTAGTCGACCAACCAACACCACCAAAACTGACCAATCCCTCAAAGGAAGGGATTAAGAGAGCAATTTAGGCTTTGATTGTTGGGGAGGGGGTGGTTTGTGGGTGTGGGGAAGGGAGGGCGTTTTCGGTGGCTGGAGGTAGGAGGGGATGGTTTCCGGTGGGTGGGGGTGAGGAAGGAGGGGGAAAGTGGCTGGTGGGTGAGGTGGGGGTGGGGGTTTAATTAACTAAGGTTAATTAGGATTAATTAGTATTAATTAGGTTTGTTAGGGTTTTTAGGGTTAATTAGGTTGATTTGGCCTTATTGACTAATGGAGTTGACGACCTATCATTAAGGGTATTCTGATGATTTTCCAAAACTTCAAGGCACCTTGTGCATTGTTAAACTGTGAAGGTACCCGGTACATTTTAGTAAAAACTTAGGGAAACCTGGTGAAAAATCCGTTTTACTTTTAATGGGAACGGTTTAATTGGGCTTATGAATATAAGGTCATTATAGAATAATCTAAATTAATAATAATGGACTATTGATCATTTTGGGGAAAAAGTAATAAGTTTGTCTTAATTCTCGTCCTTATTATCAAAGTTTTAAGAATAGTAGTTTAGACATGTTATAATAATGAACTCATTGGTGTGGGTTTTCTCTGGACTTGTCAAAATATGATCTGATTAGAAAAGTCGACCTAAACTTTTGGTTTTCAAACAAGATCTTTTGACCTAGAAGTTGAAATTACCGTAACAGCCTGAATTTTTAAGCAAATTCAATTATTTTGTTAGCTATATTAAGTCTTCATCAGGCTTTGGTTCTTTAAGTAGTTAGAATTCTCTCCAACATTATACTAGGACAAAAGTGGATAAGAACCATCATTCTTAATGGTTAAGAAAGCTAAAAGTGGATAAGCACTATCATTCTTAGTGGTTAAGAAAGCTAAAAGTGGATAAGCACTATCATTCTTATTGGTTAAGAAAGGTCAAAGTGGATAAGAACCATCATTCTTAGTGGTTAAGAAAGGTCAAAGTGGATAAGCACTATCATTCTTAGTGGTTAAGAAAGGTCAAAGTGGATAAGGACTATCATTCTTAGTGGTTAAGAAAGGTAAAAGTGGATAAGCAATATCATTATTAGTGGTTAAGAAAGTTTTGAGAACCAATAGTTAAGTTAGAAAGCCTTTGGAAGACTTATTCCTTAAGATTATGAAAATTGCATAGAGACCGTTTTATCGGTAACAATGAACCTCCAGTTAAAGAGCCTTTTTGGGTTGATTCCGAGCTCAGAACCTAATCAAACTTGATATATGTTATGTTTGGGATGTCTCTTAAGGTTAAACTGGTCATTTTGTCCCAAATTTTACGTGGCTTAATGGGGTAAATTCCTTACTTAGTAAAATCTGGTCAGTCGAAAGAACATTTCAGACCTATCCTGAAAGAAACCACCTTAGCAGCTGCTTGAGTGTCGATCTCTTAAAGATCTTTGCATGCATGAAAGCCAACACCTCAAGCTAACACCTTCAACAAGAATCACCCAGAAACTCCAAGAAGCCGACCTCACCCAGAAGAGGTTTTCCCTCCCCTGGGGGTACCGCCAGAACCAGTCTATAAAAGACTGTTTTTGTTTTTCGATCCTTTTCTCCTAATTCTTCTTCTTCAACACCTACTTCTTTTTACATAGAACTCTTCTAGACATAATTCCCTAGTATTTCAAGCTTTTGTTTTCAAGCCTTGGGAAATTGTAGAAAACTCCATAGGAACATCAAGCAAATTGCTGTAAGTACAGCTTTGCATCTCTCTTGTACTTAGTTTAGTTATTTATGTTCTAAAAACTTGTGTAAACTAATCCCTAGCACTTTACTTATTAAGGGGAAGTTGTAGGAAGGGTAAACCACTTGGAATAAGGAGTTTAAGTGCATTAAGCAGCGTAAGTGAAGGTACACACTTAGTTTGGATTGTAATCTAGAGATTTTCCTACCTATGGTTAGATGATTGTTTCTTTCTATTATGAAGCATGAATATGAAATGAAATCTCTTTTGATATGCATATTAGTATGTGTGCTCTAAGTATATGACATTGATTTGGCATGCTATGGTTCACTTGAGATGTTTTACTTATCCTCAGCTAGGCTTAAACATTAAATTGCCATGTTTTTGCTTTTAAATGGAATTTGTTAAGTATATGGAATTGTATGCTAATGAAACACTAAATGTCTTGGATTTTAATCACGGAAGCGAGGCGTGAGCATAGAGCCGGGTTAGGGCGGGTATTCCCTAACTGTTACCTAACCAGGAGGGAGAAATCCTGGCGGAAGTAGGACATGTCCGGGTTAAGTCTTGCAAGCAGAACAATAAAAGGTGGGGTGACGACCCTCAACAGTTTGCTACGCTCGCGGTCATATCAAAAGATTGATCGTATGAAATCTCCAAGTAATTGAAGTGATTATGGCTACTTGTTATTATGACTATGTGTTATCAATTAGTTTTCAAAACACACATAAACTTGTATTTTTCATTACACAGTGTGTACTCAGCTTTGCTGATAGTGTTGTAATTTCCGTGGCATGTCACTTGGTGGGTGGCGGAGTCAAACTTTGTTGCAGGATTGTGCTGGAAGCCAGAATCGAGTTGAGAGGAAAGTTATGATTCGAATTGTGTATTGTGGGTTAAAGTCCGAGATTTAAGTTTATATATAGAGAAGTTTATTTAGAATTACTTACAATATAGATTATTCTTTTACCATGGAATTTGAGATTGAATTACTATGTAATTGAAGTCTTATATAAAGGATATTGTTTTGTGGGCCCATAAACCACAGGTCCAGTATCGTATATTTCAGGTTGTTTCCGCTACGAGTATTATTTAATTTATAAGTGATTATTATTGTTTTGGTGTTAATTGAGATTTGTAATTGCTAAGCGAGCTAAGCTAGCAGCTCGGGAATTGGGCTGTTACAACCCAAATCTAATGAACCTATAAATTTTGAGGCAAGGAACACGATTGTACCCAACCGACCCAATTGACCCTAAAATTTGTTAAACTTTTAGAATAATATCTTTTATTAATAAAACACATTATATTCATCATATATTGATTGCAACACACCCTTGTACACATAGTTCTAAAAATTAGATAAAGTTGAACGTCAGTTTTAGCATTAATTTATTAATAGTTGATTTGATTGAAGATATTGAGTACTTTAATATTATAGGTAAATTATGTGGGTTCTTTAACTCGGGGTGGATGGCTGGGGTTCTGGGATTATACTTTATTATAATTGTTTCATCATTTTCAATAAAGCTGTGGGGCAAAGTTGTAGAGTGAGAAATGATAGAATAATTGTGTGGTCTTATACCTTAATTAGAATTGTTGCAATTAATCAGACACTCGGATGTGAAAAGTGTTGCGATTAATATGGGATGGAGAAATTAATATTTTAGTATGACGTATAGATTATTGAACATATTATATTTCTACATTGAATCGATGTTTACTTTTACATCAATTCCAAAAATTTTGATTCGTTAAGATTTATAATAGAACATTGTTAATATTCCAATTGTCGATCTACTGTTTACCATATTTGTTGATTTAAGTCATATACATATATGTATATACATATACATATATGTATATACATATACATAATATATATATAAAAATCGTACTAAAGTCAAATTAATAGTTCAATCAATGAAGCATACTCAATTATCATGAAAAATAAAGAAGACAAATACTTGATCTAAAGGCATCATTGACCATTATTTTGATCCTAATGTGAGCCAAAATCGATATAAACTTGTATACATCCAATTAATTTACCAACCCGAACTTGAACTCGAATTTGTTGGCTCCACTCATCTGATAAGATACCATCCTACGTGTCTATAACAAGAGCATTTGATGTGACAAGCAAAAGTTATGCCTCACATTTTCGATCTTTTCTCTCCTCTTCTTAGCTTCTTTTTCTTTTTCTCACCTTTAATCTTAATAGAATCCACACTATATGTTCATTTGGTTCATATGCAAGTTAATGTTTCTATGAAATTGCAACTTACAAGAATTAAGTTCCATGGAATTTTGATAAAGTATTTGGCTAACAATAGGTGAAGTGAACTCTCATGGGTATTTCTACTTACCTAGAGAACCCTGCATAAGCAAATTCTTATGTGGAAAATTAAAATATCTAAGAAGGGTCAGCTCTCTCCATTTTAATTTTTGCTTACATTAGAATAGTTATAAAAAGATAAGAAAAGTTCAGAAAAGAATAAGAAAAGTTAAAAAAGTTAAGAAAAATTCAACATTAAAAAAAGTAAAAAGTTATATTCCTCATTTTGTCATTCTTTTGTATCAACCAAAATTACCTATTTTCCAAGAGCGCGTCGTGTAACAAGTTACAGCATAATTTATGGTAATTATGGTGTAACAAAGCTCACACGTGTGAATTAACAACCCCTTTTTTCTTCCAAAATCAATTTCCCCCTATTTCTCCTCTTTTTCTCTCTTCACTACATCAAAATCGGTTAAAGTACATCAAAATCAATTCCGTCGCCATTGATGGAGTAGGTGCGGAATTCTTTCTCCATCGACTTTATTCCGTGCTTGTTCCGCTGTCGAATCGATTGAATTTCGGCGATAATTGTTGCCTTCTCACCGCAAATTCGTCTTTCTTAATTTGCAATCAAAATCAAAATCGAAAAATTTAAAGGTAGAACCAATAATCAAGATCGCGCGAAATCAAAATCGAAATATTTCACCTAGAAATCAACAATCAATATCGCGCGAAATCAAGAAAAAAGGGTCAAAATTTGCAAGATACTGATCTAAAAAATCAGGAAAGAAGATCGAAATTAATTTGCAGAAAAAAATGAAAGATGATGAGAGAGAGGCGCGAGAGAGAGAGAATGAGAGAGGTGGTTCGCTGCCGCTGAATCTCACGGCGTGTGGTGGTGGTTGTGTGGTGTTTCGATGGCGATGATGTGAGGTCTCGGTACTACTGACCCTCGCGAAACTATGGTGGTGGTGGCGTGGGGTTTCGGTGTTGCTAACCGTCGCATGGTGGTGGTTGTGTGGCTGGGTTTCAGTGCTGTGCATGGGAGTGTCGGGTTTCGGTGGTGGTAAAAGGATGGGAGAGGTTTAGATGTGTGTTTACAATTTACTGTTAGAGCCTCAGGGCTTAGAGAGGAGAAAGAGAATGGGATTTTTAACACTTGACATGAAACAAAATTCAAATGATACTATAATGACATACAATGCCATGAAACGTAGGCTATAATTTAGATTTTCTTAATTGAATGAGCTTTGAAGGTGATGTCGTGGTGTGCGGTGGTGAGAGGAGGTGAGGTGCATGGTGAGGATATGGGTGCCTGGTTGGTAGTGGATGACTAAGGTTTTGAGGGGAAGGAGGGAGATAGATTCTAAGTTCATAAAATCATAATGACACATGTGTTGCAAATAATGTCATGAAAGTGATAATTAATGACATTAAATAGGGGAAAAACTTTATCTACCTGGTGGGTTAACAACCCACTACAAATATAAATAAATAAATAAATAAATAAATAAATAGAGGAATCCAACTCATCAGTTTAAATAGTTTTTTAATTCTCTATTTCTATTGGGTTAACGATCCACCGGGTAGATGTAGCATTGCCCATTAGATTGTATAATAAGTATATAAAGAGAAATAAGTGATAATGATATTGCTGAAAAATAAAAAAATGTTTGGTATATACACTAGTAGAATAAATGCTTATTGATGCGGCCATTAAGTGGCCTATTGCGGCGGTTTTGGCCACGCAACAATTAAGGGCGCAGCAATAATTAATTAACCTATTGCTGCGATTTTTGACCGCAGCAATAGGCCAAGCTATTACTGTGGTTCCTATCCAAAACCGCAGCACTAGGATAATTTTTTATTAAAAAAGTACAATGTATTGCTGCGGTTCCTGACACAAACCGCAGCAATATGTATTTTTTTAATAAAAAATGAAGCCTATTGCTGCGGTGGTTGCCGAAAACCACAGCAATAGGTAGCGGTATAGGTGATTTTTTTTTTCACTTAGTCATCAAATTTGAAAGAAAAAAGATGTACAAAAAAATAAAACGCTACAAATTAGAAGTAGTGACAAAGAATACTTATACAAACACTGAAACACATATCGGATACACAAAATCCAACATATACAAGAAGAAAAAGAGATATAAAACAAAAAACAAAAAAAGCGAAGAACAAAACATCACAAAAAAAAGTAAAAAAAAAACAATTCGAAGAACAAAACATCGCAATCCAGTTGATATAAAACATCACAAAAAAAAGTAAAATTCGACATCAAAAACTTATCCATCAAACTCATCCATCAAACTCATCATACTGAAAAAATCTAAAAAAAAATCCTAAACAAAAAAGAAATAAAAACAAAACAAAAAAAACCAGCAGCGACGACGGTTAAGGGCGGCGAAGGCGAGCGAAATTCACCGGATCTTGGAGATCTTGGCAAAGGCGAGTGAAATTCACCTCATTGCTAATAGTCTTCGATCTGAACGGCCGACGAAGACGATGAAGAACATAAACGAAAATTTGAGGAGCGAAGACGACGAAGGAGTTTTCGAGTCTTCAGATCTGGACGAAGATGACGAAGGAGTTTTCAAGTCTATTATGCGAATTCACATTCGATTTTTCTTCATTTTGCCTTCGAATTTGAGGAAGACGAGCGGATGAATGAAGATTTGAGGAGCGGATGAACGAGCCTTGTCAGAACATTTGAGGAGAGAGGAAGACGAGCGGATGGAGAGTAGGAGAGAGGAGAGAGAAGGAAGGAATGAAGAGCAACCCTAGCTGGGCGCCTTGTTTTATTAAATTTAGACGTCTATTGCTGCTGTTTTTTGTAGGAACCGCAACAATAGATTTAAATTTTATTAAAAAAACAATAATTTACTTTATTGCTTCGGTTTTCGGCCGAAACCGCAGCAATATATTAAAATATTATTTTTTAATAGTATTTTCAATATATTGCTGCGGTCATTGTCAGAAACCGCAGCAATATGTCTGGTCAAATAGTCAACTTTTTTTCAAAAATTTATTCGTTGAAACCATATTGCTGCGGTTTTCGGCCGAAACCGCAGCAATATCGTTATTTTATATTTTACCTTTTCTTTTAACGTGATATATTACTGCATATGAGTAAAATCGCAGCAATACCACCGCAACAATAAGCAATTATTCTACTAGTGATAATAACATGAAAGTGATAAAGAATGATATTATTTATCTTATAAATGACATTAAGTTGACAAATAATATCAAAATAGGTTTAAGCGATATAAGTTTGCTCAATAATGACATACAAATGAGTAATAATGACACAAAATTAAGGAGTTGACAAATAATATCAAAATAGGTTTAAATGATACGAGTTTGAACAATAATGACATAAAAATGAGTAATAATGATATGGTACTTAACGAATTGAAAAAAATATTAAAATAGTTTAAATGATATAAGTTTGCTCAATAATGACATAAAAATGAGTAATAATGACACAAAAATGAGTAATAATGATATGGTAAATAACAAGTTGAAAAATAATATTAAAATGGGTTTAAATGATACAAGTTTGCTCAATAATGACATAGAACCGAGTAATAATGACACAAAATTGAGTAATAATGATATGGTACATAACGAGTTGAAAATTAACATTAAAGTAGGTTTAAATGATACAACTTTGCTCAGTATTGAGTTAATGGCATAAAAATGAGTAACAATGTCATAGAAATGACTAATAATGCTAGTTGAAAAATAATTATATCATCTATAAGTTTAATTCCACAATTTACAATTACATCACTAATAACTAAATTTCCACACCCTCCTCCAATCCACCTCTCCCACCCTTCTCGACGCACAACACTGCCACCACCACTACATCGCCGCCACATGCTCAGCCGCCACGACCATCACCGCCACATGCATGCAGCCGCCACGACCATCGCCTCTGTTCATTACGGTTTCTCCCCTCAATTCTCTAAATATGAATTTTAATTTTTCTATCTCTCCTCTCGCCGGAACTCAATCTTGATGAGGAACTCAATTCTGCAATTGGAACTCATCTTCATAAGGAAATCGAATGAAATCAAGTGGTGGTTGTTAGGCGGAGGTTGTTGGTGATGGTTTGTTGCCACTATGAGCTAACGATTCTATGTACTTCGCTAATGAAGCTCCGATGCTTCGCATCCGCCGGATTTGATTCGCTTGCGCCGGAGATTATCACCATCATCTTCGTGTTCTTGTCGCCATTAATCTAGAAGTTGTTACTCTAGCATATAAAATCATAAGAAGAAAGTTATTAATGGAGTTTTTCTAGGTTTCCAACGTTGGCGATAGGATAGAGAAAAAAGAATCTGACGTAGGCGATAGGAGAGAGAGTGTGCGGAGAGAGAAGAAAAGCGTCGGGAATGGAGATTTTGGCAGCCATGGAAAAGGAGAGAGAGGTGGGAGGAGAGAGAGTGAGGGAGAGGATAGAGAAAAAAAGAATGGAAGTTTTGGCTTGGTATTCACACATGTGAAACTGTTTGTTACACCCAAGACTTTGTGATTTTCCAATTCTTATGAATTTCATTTCCTATAGTTCCTCATGTCAACTAACACCCACTAAAATTTTCATTTTCTTCAAAAGCTACCTTGCATCGGGAAGATAATGAGAATAGGCCATTTATTTTCTTTTTCTTTCCTCTTCTTTCAGTTTCTGTCTTTGATCCTAATTGTTTTGAAGTGTACTCAAAACTTTATGCCAGTAGCTAGAGTCACTCCAGTATTCAGAAAATAAGGAGGTGTCCTAACGAAGTTCATTTCTCGCGCTTAACCCCCCTCCCCGCCCTATCTCCATTCCGTAGATAGAATCCGAAAAATTCTATTTTCTCTATTTTCTTAAAATTGGAGAGATTGAAACAACTTCCAATTATTTATAAATGAATTAAATTTGTGACTAATCTAGGGAAACAATCTAGACTTGAAATTTATAATAACAATTTTTATTTATTCTTTTTATTTGGATGCTTGATTATTCACAATAGATAGAATCTTCTAATTTTTTTAATATATATGAAAAATAAAGTCTTGTGATGTCTTATTTGATTCGTCTCATTGAGTAATTTATTAATGTTCAGTTGTTATAATTTACTAATATGCAATGAAAAATATTTAAAATAGAAGAAGGACATTGGCAAATTCACACAGGCAAAACAAGAAGCACAAAAAGAGACATGGAGTATAATTTTTCAAAGTCATATCAAATCAACGCAAGGAGTAGCTTAGTGGAGTACCATCTCGAATTCCAGGATTTTGGCTAGGGATTCGAATTCTCATCCCAATTAATTGGGGAATTTCTCCTATTAAACATTATATCCAACCTCTGAGCTGGTGTGGTTGGTTAGCTAAAAAACTAGTAGAGGTTGGTACTTGGATCAATTATCTTTACCTAATAAAGGACGACATATCAAGGGATGGTCATGGTGGGTGGGCAGTGAGCCTTGTGCACCACCTGATCCATAAACCTGTTGCTCTAGTGGCGAGTAGTTTAGAAGTTTGCGATTTTCCGGAAGATATAAATTGTTCAACAACTTTTGTGTTGAGTCCCTTTAGCCTTCATGTTAGTCCAATATTTTCTTTTCCTTGCCAAGTGCCATCACACTTAGAAGAAACATTCTTTTAGACATAAGACGAAAGACCCTACTGAACCAACATCTCTTACGGGTGTAACCAACCAAGTTTGAAGGTCAGAATCCTTAAGAAAGCTCATCTTTCAAAAAGCCTCTAGTAGGATTTGATCATAGGACCTTGTAGTGATGAGACAAACCTTTACCATTAGGTCAAGCCTTGCTTGATACTTGAAAGAAACACTTGGTATCTGTTTATGCGATACTAAGTTCATATCTTGTATAGCCGTAATGGTATGGATCACTCTTGCTATACTAAGAAAATAATAGTAACCAAGCCACTTCCAAAAATAACATTTTTAGCATCATTTAATACATTTACTGGTCCCAGTTGAAAGCGATGTTGGTACCAGTGTTTCTAATAAATTCCAATCTTAATATATATTTCCTCCGTTCTTTAATAATTGCAACATGTATTACACATTTTTTAAGGAGATGAGAGAGATAGAGAGAGATAAAAAAAAGGACCCATGTGACAAGGAGAGAGATAAAGAGAAAACATAGTCAAATTTAGTAATGTTGCAATTAATATTAAACTTCTAAATAAGGAATATGTTGCAATAATTAAAGAACGGAGGATGTATGAGATAGATCGCTATGAAAGCTCCAAACTTAGGTGCTTACTGCTTACTTGAAGATATTCATTCTTTTCCTTTCACTCTGTTTATTTTTCTTGTTTTCATATATGACTTTTTTTTAGTTTACTATTCTTTATTTTCCCCAGGTTTCTTTTATAATACTTCATATCTTGCTTTAAACTTTTGACATTATTATTGCAAAGTTTTTCAAATATTGTATATTCAAAAGAAGATGTGGGTTGTAGAGGGTAGTTATAAAGAACTAGTGATTTTCTACATTATACCCCCATGTTTCTTCATTTTCTATGTTGTATCCCAATCGTTTTAAAGTTCTACACTATACCCTTAAACTTAGTTTTTTTAATGTATAGTGCCCAATTTGCCAACTAGGTGTCATAAATTTTGTTACCTTTTTGTGATCTTTAGGAGCTACGTTATCTTGTTCATAGTTTTATTATTAAAGGACACATCTTATAAGCAAGATTAGTTCAACATGTTACAAATTATAGACAAAATATTGCAGTTTGTAAAGGAACTGTTTCTTCTGCTATATTGCTTAAAAGGACTCTCAAAGCTTTTGCTGAGGCTTCTGGCTTGTGTGCTAGTGATGAAAAAAGTGCAATTTATTTTGGGAATGTGGAGAATGATATTCAGGATAGAATTTTGCAGTTAACTGGCTTTCAAAAAGGAATGCTTCCTTTTAAATACTTACGAGTTCCAATTACTTCTAAGAGACTTTCCAAAGCAGATTGTGATGTGCTTGTTGATAAGATGTTAAAGAGGATTATGTGTTGGAGCTCTCGTCACCTGTCTTATGTCGCCAGAGTGGTTCTTGTTAATGTTGTGCTGATAAGTATACAGAGTTACTGCCAAAAGGTGTTATAAGTAGAATCACTTAGATTTGCAAGGCTTATCTTTGGGAAGGGAAGGTTTTCTTGCACAAACCTCCACCAGTAGCTTGGAGTAGGTTGTGCCTTCCAAAGAAACATGGTGGATTGGGGATCAGAGATTGTCTTGCATGGAATGGAGCCGCCATAGCCAAATATGTTTGGCAAATTGCTCAAAAGGAATATTTGCTTTGGATTAAGTGGGTGCACCATGTTTATATTCAAGATAGGGTCTGGTGGGATTACAAACCAGTATCAGCTAGCTGGGTGTGGAAATGAGTTTGTAGAGTTAAAGATTTGTTCAAGAGTGCTTATAATCACAACAATTCGTGGCTTGATGGTAGGAAATATTACACTATTAAGGCTAGTTATGTCTAGATAAGAGGTCAGCATGAGAAAGTTTAGTGGTATCATTGGGTTTAGAGCACTTGGAATGTCCCTAAACATGCTTTTATTTCATGGTTGGATACTGTAGGTAAGTTCAAAACAAGAGTGAAACTAGCTACAACAAGTGTTTGTCAAAAAACTCTGTGTCTTCCGTGTACGAGTGGCCAAGATGACAGCTTCCACCTTTGTGCTTTTGGTAGAGCAGTTTGTAACTGGCGAGTATAGACATGCGAGACGTCTCCCACCATGCGACGATCCTCAAGGAGCCCAGCTCCCTTGTTGGATACACCGCTCGCACCAAAATAGAGTAGAAACATAACATGCGGTACCCCTCAAGGGGCCCGGCTCCCTTGTTGGGTGTACGGCGGGTGCGAAGGTACGTGCACGACCATAAAATAGATAATAAGCGTAACATTATACTGCCAGAACCTCTTTCACTTTCATTTATCATGTTTCGTTTATTTAGCATTCATTGGGAGAAGCCTTAGATCTTTCATGAATCATAATATATGTAAGCATTTGTGAAACTCATTCGAAAACATTTAAGTATCCCACAATCAATATAAAGAATCACATCATAAGATCCTTAACATAATTATCAACATCATTTCACAAACACATTTCGAAGGGGATCGTGGGTGTTAGCAATAGATGTTACCTCGATTCCTGCTTAATAATCTTGAAAGTCGGGGGAGGCTGTAATATCCCTTCCTTTTAATCTAACGATGAAACCGAGCAACGAAAATATAAGTATTCATTTTATTTTAACATTTAGACCTTTAGTTATTAAGATTATGTTTATTATTGAATATCGTTGTTGACAATTCAGAGACTCATTATTTAAGCTTTTATAAATAACTTTACTTATGTTACTTTGATTAGTAGGATTCTAGTTTTACTTATCACTTATTTATACTAGGATGTACAATTAAGGTTATTATCTTCAACAAGTTGTAAAATAAATTTTAGTTATCTTAAGCAAGTTAATCGTAAAATTCATAATATTCATTTACGATTTTCAGATTACAATAAGTGTTACGTAACTGAATTTGTTTACTTTATAGATCAACTTACTCCACTATTAAATCAGTCTATCAAGCCCAACAAATTAAAGGCATAAACTTAACTACTTAGCTTAGCTAAAACATATTCTTTTTGGCCCAACAATAAAAGTAACTAACCATGGGTGATATTTGGGCCCAAGTACATAAACTAAATAAAATGAAAGCAACAGAGGAAGAGGTATATACCTCCTGCTCACAGAGCAGTCACGAAGAACAGGGAAGGAAGGAAAGAGACGGGGTGCGGCGTGTTGGAGCTCCGGCAGCAGCGGCGGGAGGCGCGGAAATCCAGCGGTCCTGGGGGTGACTCGTCGGCGTAACGAGGAGAGAGAAAGGAGCACGAGAGAGAAAGAGTTAGGGCGAGAGTGAGAGAAGACGAGCGAATGAGGAGAAGGCGACGGGTTGGCTCGCGAGTCTGGGCAGGCGACGGTGGATAGGTGCGTGTGGTGGCTGAAGTACGGCGGCGCGGTGGTGGGGCGAAGGGTGGTTAATCCGAAACAGAGGAGAGAGAAAGGAAATGGTGTGGGGGTGATGGTAGGGGCACAAATGGCTATTTATAACCATGGATGAGCTCTTAAAACTCTAAAAAAAAAAAAATCAGAATTTAGCAAAAATCTTGGATGTTGACGTGAGTAATTCTATTGAATTTTGGGTTGATGAAATTGGTAAAACTATTCTGGTTTATGGGAGATTTGGTTTTGATATGATGATGTGAAGGTTTGGAACAAATTATCTTGTTGGTTTGATGAAGAAGATGGGATGATGGCGACAATTTTCGGTGCACCAAAGAATCAGATACAACTCCTACAAGAAGATGTTTGATGTTGACGGTTGGGTTGAGAGTAGATTAGTATGTGATTTAGAAACTCCATTGTTTGAGCTTTGAGTTTTGTGAGAAAGGAATTCATAGATGTTGACGTGGAGGTTGGAGCAATTTCAACAAAATTTTTGCTGGTATTGGTGATGAAAATGGTGGATAGTAACATATTGGTTTCATCGATTTCTTCTCTTTTTATCACAATACTACTACTTACTTAAAAGTATTAATTGCTTTGTTATTAACTTAATCTAGTACTCACTTAATATTTTATTTCTTTGCAATATTTAATTCTTTGTAAATTTTGACATTCATCAAAACTAGTTATCTTGTTTCATTAATTAGTTGTGGAGCAAAACGACTTTTGTCATACCTTATATTTAGTCGCTAATTATTACTCCCTCCGTCCTATAATACTCTTTACACTTTCCTTTTCCATCTGTCCTAGAATACTCTTTACACTTCTATTTTTGGATATGAGCCACATTATTTTAATCCTTCTACCTTTTAACCATTGGCCCACACTCTTTCTCCTCCAAATAAAATAATACCACTCTTACTACCTACCAACTTAACCATATCCCACATTTTCTCTCCTTAAAATAAAATAATACTACTTTTACCACATCTACTTTTCAATAAAATAACAATTGATAACCAAACAACAACTTATCGCTTAAAACTACGTGCCTTGATAAGTGTCAAGAGTATCCTGGGACAGAGGGAGTATTATTTAACTTAAACAAGGTTACAATTTTCGGGATATTACATCCTCTCCCCCTTAGAAAAGTTTCGTCCTCGAAACTTGATAATTATAACCAATAAGCATGATTTCATTAACATACACATAGTTTCAAAGTCAGATATTCACATGCACATTGTATGTAACATCGCAAAATTTTATTAACACCATCTAAGCAAATAAGTGAGGATATTTCATTTTCATCTGATCTTCTACTTCCCAGGTGGCTTCTGACGATGAATGATTAGCCCATAGGATCTTTACCATAGGAATTACTTTATTCCTAAGTTGCTTTTCTCGACGATAGAGAATTTCGATCTGTTTTTCTTCATACGTTAGATCATTTCTAAGCTGTAGTGGTTCGTGTCTAATCACATGGTTAGAATCTGGTATATACTTTCACATGCAGCATTGACACATGAAAGACATTGTGAACCTTATCCAAGTCTGTCGGCAGTGCTAAGCGATAAGCTACTTCGTTGACTCGCTCCATAATCTCATATGGGCCGATATACCTTGTACTTAGTTTGTCGGACTTCCCAAATCTCATAACACCTTTAGTAGGTGAGACTTTCAGGAAGACATGATCACCAATCATGAATTCTAGTGGTCTCCTTCGCCGATCTGCATAACTCTTTTGTCGACTCTAAGCAGTTTTGATCCTGGCTTGAATCAATCGTACTTTTTCTGTCATTTCTTGTATCAAGTCAGGCCCAATCATTCGAGCTTCGTCTATATCACTCCAACAAAGAGGCGTTCTACATCACCTTCCATAAAGTGCTTCGTAGGGTGCCATCCCAATGCTAGCTTGATAGCTGTTGTTATAAGAAAATTCTACCAGTGGCAAATATTTCTCCCAGCTTCCTTGGAAATCTAATATACACACCCTTAATATATCTTCGAGAGTCTGAATTGTTCGTTCTGTCTGACCATCGGTTGCTGGGTGAAAAGCGGTACTGAAATCAAGTCTAGTGCCAAGAGCTTTCTGCAATTCCTTCCAAAATTTCGCTTGGAATCGTAAGTCTCGATCAGATACAATTGAACTCGGGACTCCATGTAGTCTGACAATTGTGTTCATATACAACTACGCTAGCTTATCTAAGCTCCAATTATTCCTTATAGCCAAGAAATGTGCAGATTTTGTCAATCTATCCACAATTACCCAAATAGAATTCATGCCTCTAGATGATGGTGGTAATCCCATAATAATCCATTGCAATCGAATCCCATTTCCAAGTGGGAACATCTAATGGTTGTAGCAATCCTGCGGGCCTCTGGTGCTCGATTTTATTCTTTGACAAGTCAAGCATCTTGAAACGTATTCTGCAACTTCTTGCTTCATATTACTCCACCAAAAGGTTTGCTTCAAATCCTTATATAACTTTTTTGCTCCAGGGTGTACTGAGAAAGGACTATTATGAGCCTCTTCTAGAAATTTCCTTTTTAACAACTCATTATTGGGAACACATAGCCTTCCTTGGAATCTCAAAGTACCATCTTCTTGAATCACAAATCCTGGTGATTTCCCTTTTCTTCACATCATCCTTTATTTTCTCTAACTCCATATCTTCACTTTGTGCCTCCTTTATTTCTTCCAACAAGTGTCGGCCTTAACTCCAATGCATTCAAGCATGCATCTCCTTTCCTTTGAATGATAACCACTTCCATCTTCCATAGATCCTTTTGGATAGCTTTGGGTAGGGTTAGGATGGTGTTTAAGTGGGATTTTCGGCTTAAGGCATCAGCTACAACATTAGCCTTGCCAGGATGATATTGAATATCGAGGTCGTAATCTTTGAGGAGTTCTAGCCACCTACGTTGTCTCAAGTTTAGCTCTTTTTGTGTGAAAATATATTTGAGACTTTTGTGGTCTGTAAAGATCTTGCACGGAACACCACAGAGATAGTGTCGCCATATTTTGAGAGCAAACACCACAGCTGCTAGTTCAAGATCATGGGTTGGGTAGTTTTGTTCATGTAGTTTTAGTTGTCGGGAAGCATAGGCTATAACCTTATCGTTTTGCATTAAGACACACCCTAATCCATGCTTAGAGGCATCACTATACACCACAAAGCCGTCTTTATCGGAGGGGAGGTGAGAACAGGGGCGAAGTAAGACGCTTCTTCAACTCCCGAGAAGCCGCTTCACTTTCATCGCTCCATTCAAATTTGACAGACTTCTTCACCAATCGAAGTTATGGGTAGAGCAATTTTGGAGAAGTCTTGGACAAATCTTCGATAGTAACCAGCTAAGCCCATAAAACTTCGGATTTCTGTGACATTGGTGGGTCTAGGCCACTCCATTATTGCCTTTATCTTTTGTGGGTCAACAGAGATTCCATTCTCCGAAATAATGTGTCCTAAGAAGGCGACTTCTTTCAACCAGAATTCACATTTCTTCAACTTTGCATATAACTTGTTCTCCCTTAATACCTCCAATACTTTTCTCAAATGCTCTTCATGTTCACTCGAACTTCTTGAGAACACAAATATGTCGTCAATGAACACCACTACGAACTTGTCGAAAGGTTTGAAAACTCGGTTCATCAAGTCCATAAAAACAGCAGGAGCATTAGTTAATCCGAATGACATTACCGTAAACTCATAATGTCCATATCGGGTTCTGAAGGCGGTTTTTGGGATATCTTCAGGTTTGATTCGGAGTTGATGGTATCCAGATCTCAAATCAATTTTTGAGAAAGTGCTGGCACCTCGAAGCTGATCGAAAAGGTCATCAATACGGGGTAGTGGATATTTATTTTTGATGGTGATCTTGTTTAACTCCCGATAAATAATACATAATCTCAAGCTTCCATCTTTCTTTTTCACAAATAGCACTGGTGCACCCCAAGGTGATACACTAGGTCGAATATACCCTTTCTCAAGTAACTCATCTAGTTGTTTCTTTAATTCTTGCAACTCAGCTGGTGCCATTCTATAAGGTGCCTTAGATATAGGAGCGGATCCCGGCATAAGATCAATGCTAAAGTCTATCTCTCTTTATGGAGGCATGCCAGGTATCTCTTATGGAAATACATCAGGATATTCACAAGCTATGGGAATGTCAGGCAGAGAAGGTTCAGGGGTCGTTAGGTCCACCATGTTACAAAGGTATCCCTGACAACCAGTCATGAGAAGTTTGAAGGCTTTTGAGGTTGAAACAATTTTAGGTTTGGCCTTTCTTCTTCTATAAGATACTTCACTTCCGTCTGGTTTCTTAAGAGTTATTTCATGGTTAAGACAATTTATGTTGGCTTCATGTTTGGATAACCAATTCATACCCAAGATCACATCAAAGTCGGTTAATTCAAATTGAACTAGGTCAACTAGAAATTTACAACCTCCTATTAGGATAGGGCAATTCCTATATATGACATCACATGAGATACATTCTCCATTTGGGAGGGCAACAAACATAGTAGAGAATTGAGAGCATGGTCTCATTTTCAAACTTTTAACAAATGATGCAGAGACAAATGTATGTGAAGCTCCAGAGTCAAAAAGAACATAAGCAGGTATAGAATTGACAGGAAAAGTACCAGTAATGACGGTATCATCAGCTTCTGCTTCTTCTCGTTGCATCATGAATACTCGTGCAGCTTGGGGAGGTCCACGGGGAGGGTTACGGTTTGTAGTGCCACCATTCCCACGGTTCTGACCAGCTGGTTCATTTCTCCCGTTGGCTTGTCCTTGACGCCATTGAGGGCAATCTCGGATCATGTGATCTTTACTACAACACTTGTAGCATTCCTTTGTACCAGCTCGACATTCCTTCTCAGTATGGTTCCACTTTCCGCACTTAGAGCATTTTCGAGTTTGATTATGGTTCTCGAAATTTCCACCTTGATTCCCAGTTTCTTGCCTCTTGAATGATCCGTTGTTGGGTTGGTTTTGAAATCTTTTCTTTCTTTTCCCGTTCTCAAATATCTCCTTTCGAAGCTTGCTTTTTCTTTCAACATTGATATCCCTATCATACAGCTCCTGGAATGATGTACTCATGTGTGCTGCAAGTTTCTCCTGAAGATCAAGATTAAGGCCTTCTTCAAAGTGGTTCATCCTATGTCAATCATCGACATTAAGTCCTGGGCAAATCGAGCAAGCTCATTGAATTTCACAAAGATACTCTAACACGACATATTCCTTTGCTTGAGATGGATGAACTCATATTCCATTTTGAGCTGCAGGCTGTGGGGGTAAAACTGATTTCTCATTGCTCCTTTTAGATTTTCCCATCCAAAGCCGGGTTGGCTTTGCATTCCCATTAAGCCTTCCACTAGAGGTCCGCTTGGCCTTTCAGATAGAATACTGCGAAATTCACCTTCCATTTCTCAGGGCACTGAGTGGCGTCAAATAATTTCTCCATATGATTAATCCACTCCTCGAACTTGGTAGGATCCGACTTCCCATCATAGGTTGGTGGTTTTTGAGCGGAAAATCGCTTAAACATGTAAGAGCATTCTTCTTGCTCTGATTTGGGCTTTTGTCGATTTCCTTGCAAGAGTTCCATCATTACCAGTCTAAATAAGTCCGTTCTATTATCGGTAGCAACGTCTCCGGTGGCTTCTCCGAAAATAGGGTCACTTCGCAAAGCATCGAGCCTTGCCCTTATTTCTTCCAATGACACATCCGACACTTGATTTTCGTTTCCTCCTTCAACGTGATCGCTCTCACTTGTTGCCATTTTCTATCACATTGAACATTTCACATTCATATCACATTTAATGCGAATAAGGCATAATGCATCAAAAGTAAAGAAAATTTATTCCATTCCCGATCCTAACACTCACACTCATGGTTAATCTAGCATTTCTATTTGTTTACCAATTTATAAGGTTTATATCTTTATTTAATTTTCCTTAATTATCTTACACAGCTTCATTATTGCTATCTCATTATTAATAATATTCTTATCGTTATTATTTATTATACCACTTCACCTACACCATTTTATCCTTTAAATTAACTTAAGTAAAACCTTTACGGTTTCACTTATGGTTTCGGAACCTTCGGCTCTGATACCACTCTGTAAGGCCCCGACCTCTAATCATCATTTTTAAGTTGATTAATCCATCATTAGCAGCGGAACTTAGATGGTTGGTGCGCTACTGCCGTATTTTTCGTTCGAGAAAATACAAGGCAAACATTCCTTCATGAACTAAACATATTCATTAAAACTCATAATCATTTTAATTATATAGATGTAAGTAACTAAACATTGATAATTACGTAGTTATAGTTGAACTGAGTTCATGTTCTGGTAGTCATAAGTTTATATTACACAACCAATATAGTTTTCATAAATGTAAAGTGGCCGACCATCCTCACTTCTACGCCATCCCGTCACCGTCATCAATACCTAAAACCAAAAGCAACATCGTGAGCCGAAGCTCGAGAATGTACTACCCTAACAACGTAAATTCATTTCAATTCATTTTATTTGCAAACAGGGAGAAGAGAATATAGTAAAACACATTAGAAAACAGTAATGAAATAATAGCAAGGTAACCACTTATAAGTAGCGTCTTGAAACTTCCTAAGTTCCCATTATCTTTTCATCTTTTAACTTGGTAACTGGCGAGTATAGACATGCGGGTGTCTCCCACCATGCGACGATCCTCAAGGAGCCCAGATCCCTTCTTGGATACACCGCTCGCACCAAAATAGAGTAGAAACATAACATGCGGTATCCCTCAAGGAGCCCGACTCCCTTGTTGGGTGTACGGCGGGTGTGAAGGTGACCATAAAGTAGATAATAAGCGTAACATTATACTGCCAAAACCTCTTTCACTTTCATTTATCATATTTCGTTTATTTAACATTCATTGGCATAAGCCTTAGATCTTTCATGAATCATAATATATGTAAGCATTTGTGAAACTCATTCGAAAACATTTAAGTATCCCACAATCCATATAAAGAATCACATCATAAGATCCTTAACATAATTATCAACATCATTTCACAAACACATTTCGAAGGGGATCATAGGTGTTAGCAATAGATGTTACCTCGATTCCTGCTTAATAATCTTGAAAGTCGGGGGAGGCTGTAATATCCCTTCCTTTTAACCTAACGATGAAACCGATCAACGAAAATATAAGTATTCATTTTATTTTAACATTTAGACCTTTAGTTATTAAGATTATGTTTTTATTGAATATCGTTGTTGAAAATTCAGAGACTCATTATTTAAGCTTTTATAAATAACTTTACTTACGTTACTTTGATTAGTAGGATTCTAGTTTTACTTATCATTTATTAATACTAGGATGTACAATAAGGTTATTATCTTCAACAAGTTGAAAAATAAATTTTAGTTATCTTAAGCAAGTTAATCGTAAAATTCATAATATTCATTTACGATTTTCAGATTACAATTATTGTTACATAACTGAATTTGTTTACTTTATAGATCAACTTACTCCACTATTAAATCAGTCTATCAAGCCCAACAAATTAAAGGTATAAACTTAACTACTTAGCTTAGCTAAAACATCTTCTTTTTGTCCCAACAATAGAAGTAACTAACCATGGTTGATATTTGGGCCCAAGTACATAAACTAAATAAAATGAAAGCAATAGAGGAAGAGGTATATACCTCTTGCTCATAGAGCAGTTACGAAGAACAGGGAAGGAAGGAAGGAAGGAGACTGGGTGCAGCGTGTTGGAGCTCCTGCAGCAGCGGTAGGAAGCGCGGAAATCCGGCGGTCCTGGGGGTGACTCGTCGGCGTAACGAGGAGAGAAAAGGAGCACGAGAGAGAAAGAATTGGTGCGAGAGTGAGAGAAGATGAGCGAATAAGGGAGAAGGCGGCGGGTTGGGTCGCGAGTCTGGGCAAGCGACGGTGGATAGGTGCGTGTGGTGGCTGAAGTACGGCGGCGGGGTGGTGGGGCGAAGGGTGGTTAATCCGAAACAGAGGAGAGAGAAAGGAAGTGGTGTGGGGTGATGGTAGGGGCACAAATGGCTATTTATAACCATGGATGAGCTCTTAAAACTCTAAAAAAAAAATCAGAATTTAGCAAAAATCTTGGATGTTGACATGAGTAATTCTATTGAATTTTGGGTTGATGAAATTGGTAAAACTATTCTAGTTTATGGGAGATTTGGTTTTGATATGATGATGTGAAGGTTTGGAACAAATTATCTTGTTGGTTTGATGAAGAAGATGGGACGATGACGACAATTTTCGGTGCACCAAAGAATCAGATACAACTCCTACAAGCAGATGTTTGATGTTGACGGTTGGGTTGAGAGTAGATTAGTCTGTGATTTAGAAACTCCATTATTTGAGTTATGAGTTTTGTGAGAGAGGAATTCATAGATGTTGACATGGAGGTTGGAGCAATTTCAACAAAATTTTTACTGGTGTTGGTGATGAAATTGGTGGATAGTGACATATTTGTTTCATTGATTTCTTCTCTTTTTATCACAATACTACTACTTACTTAAAAGTATCAATTGCTTTGTTATTAACTTAATCTAGTACTCACTTAATATTTTATTTCTTTGCAATATTTTATTCTTTGTAGATTTTGAAATTCATCAAAACTAGTTATCTTGTTTCATTAATTAGTTGTGGAGCAAACCGACTTTTGTCATACCTTATATTTAGTCGCTAATTATTATTATTTAACTTAAGCAAGGTTAAATTTTCGGGATATTACAGTTCTGTTTATGTTTCAATGGTTGTGCTGATTCAGTGTAGGTTGTAATGTGTTTGGGAGGTTTTTTCCCTTGCTTTTGGTAATTTTATCTTACATTTTATAAAAAAAAAGAAATTATAGACAAAATATTTGCCTTCGAGTTAATAGTAAGGACAAAGTGCATAAAATCTCATAAGTTTAAGGGTATCATGTGGAATATAATTTCAAAAATGTTAGGATACAACGTAGAAATTAAAGAAACACAAGGGTATAACGTAGAAAAACCCAAAGAACTATTTGCCTATGTAATGTCGTCTCTAAAATCGGTAAGTTTATTTGTGTTTGACAAGTTGAGAGTTACACCCCTTCAAAAAAATTGGGAGTTACATGAGACATGCGTGCAAATGTGGGTCATTTAAGAAAATATTTAAAAACACAGTGTTATCTTATATAAATTCCATTAAAAAAACACAAATTCTTATATGCGGCTGGCTGCACTTATAACTTCCCTTTATGGGCGCCCAAGCAGAGAAACCTAACCCCTTTTCTCCACGCACGTTTCACTCTTCTTTTTTGCGTCTGTTCCTCTTTTCCGTTCCTCCTCTCTCTCATTTTCTCTCCAATTTCCTCCTTTCCCCTATCTCTATCCTCTATTTCACTTCTTTCAAACCGCACCAAATTAGCAAGCTCAAAAGCTCAGCAAAAAACAACACTAGATTTCTCATTTCTAGGGCAAAATCATGAACAATTTCATACCTCAAGCAACAACTACAAATTCATTAAAAACTTCAAAATTTTGGAACGATTACTAGATAATTCGAGCTGATTGAAGATGTTTGAATTTGGAAGTGGCAGTGAAGAGCTGATTGAAATAGATTACAAAAGGAAGAGGGCGCAAAGAAGTCGTTTGATGGAAGAGAGAAAGGGGGAAATTGTGATTGGAAAACCCTAATTCACATTGTTCTCTAACTGATTTGAGAAAAACTGATGATCTTCTTTAACAACAACAACATCATAAGTCTGCGTACCTTGTGAAATACTTGGAGTAATTGCTTAAGTTGAATACTAGTATACTTTTCTAACAGAGGAATACTGGGAGAATCAAAATGTTGGACCATGGATACTGAATATCGATTTTCCTTGATGTTGAGGGAGTTAATAATTTTTTGCTTAGTGCTAGTTTCAGCGAGAACATTGATTTTAACTGGGGAAGTTGCAAATATAATTTTTACTTTTGGTGGTTGAAAATTTGAAATATGTCAATTGTAGCTTTGACTCGTAGCTCCAATACTTAGGAACTAGCCTTATATGCACGCAATAGAACATATAGAAAGAACTGTCTTTGCATTTTGTTTATCTAAAAACTCCTGTTTAGTTTAAATGTGGTACTTTTTCCCCCTTTTTTTCGTTTAGTTGAAGCAATTAACTTTTCCCCTATTTTCTTTTTTCCTTTTTTCATTTTGTGGTTTCCCCCATGTGTTGCCATATATATAGAGATTATGACTTTTGAGATGTCAATTAGCAAGAATCAAGACAAATTTAGAGCTAGTGCATATGATTTATGTCGATCCTCTATGACTGATATTTTGACTACTTTGAATGGTTTTCGTTAAATTCATCTGTTTTATTCTCATATACTATTAGCAAACTGTAACTTGAAAGGAAAGGCTAAGATATTTGACAAAAGTAACCCCATTTATTCATACCAGTAACCTCATTAAATTATACGAGTAACCTCAATTGTTTACAAAAGTAACATCATTAATTCATACGAGTAACCTCATTTATTCATACAATTATTTATGTTGTTAAACTAGATACACCAAGGAATGTTCAATTTTTGTTTGTTTGTAATGTAGAACTGAAATGTGAAGTAATGTAATGAAATGCATCTGAATTTTTAGAAATAAAATGTTACTTGTTCTTATCACCAAAAAACAGTAGCTTTACATTGTCCAAAAGTCAGTACCTCAGTATTGTATGTGTTCACAACATATCCATAAAATTGATCATGTGTTTCCCCTAGTAATTAACCCATAATGAGTGCATTTAAAGAGTTGCAAAAATATACATGACAAGGCAATAGGCAAAATATCAAAGTGAAGTAAAAAAAACCACTAAAATGACAAGAGAAGCTTTATGGGTTGTTCTTGCTCTTATTAATCTTGGTTGCACCCTTGGATGTTGCTGCGGCTCTTTTCTTTCCCTTTTGTAAGCTGTTGCCCGTCCCCTGCCACTTCCCACAACCACATTTCCTATGCTAGGTCAATAGGGAAATGCACATGGTCCCCTAACATCTAACTCACCCCACCTGCTTGTACCATGTGGCAGAATCTAGCTTGGTCAGACCTCTTATTCAAGATCCTGGTGGCATAGTCAGTCAAGGCTTTAGGGTCCATGGCAATTGCTTTGTCAAACCTGGATCCAATTCTTTCCATACACCAATACCTTATGGCTGCAATGAAACAAGAGAGAAATGAGATGACTGAAATTAAAGGAAATTAACACGAATTAAACACACTGGGGTGGGGAACATTACCTCTCAATAGAGACATGACAGGGAGGTCCCTAAATGATTTTGTGCATGCATTAAAGGACTCCACAAAGTTGGTTGTGTTGTGATCACAACCAACTTCAGGGTCAAATGCATGTCTGGACCATTGCTCTTCTACCTTGTTCAAGTACTATAGGGCATTCACATCAAGCTTGGATATCTTCTCCATTGCTTTGTTGTAAACATACATGTTATATGCATAAGCAACAACCCAAATAGCTCATTACTTAACAAGTGAAAAATTTACTTGGGTGGACCATGCAAAAACAATTTTTGTCACTTGGATGGCCTAGCAAACTTTTTGTGGATATATATGAATTAGATATCTTCGTTAAAAATTAGGGCAGTTTTCAAACTTTCATGTGGAGTCATTATTTTACGTAGGCGCCTTGTGGTGTTGAATAAACAAACAAAGATATACCATCATTTAGCATACTCCAATAGTGTTAGTGCTATTAAGATAATAATGTTAATGACGTGGCGGTGCCATGTTTAGTTCCTTCTTAATTTCTTATATTTTACTTGTAAGTGATATATGATCACTGTTCTGCGCGCATGCACACGGTGGGATTTATTAAGGAGGCTTGATGGTTAGAGGTAGGATAAAAGAAAGTGAAAGTGTTAATGTGGAAGATGAAATATGATAATTGTTGATGGAACTAACGCAAGTCAATCATTAAGGGCGATTGTATTTTATGACATATTTAGGGATTATATGGTGAATTTTGTAAATATTAAGGGTATATGCTGAATCATTTACTCAAGGATAATGGTGAGGATTCCGACATACATAAATTACACTAATGTAGGATGTTAATCTTATCTTAACATTATCGGTTAGAAAAATATCAATACATATATTTTAAATTTTGATTTTTGACACTTGTTGCAATCTTACCTAATGTCATCCTTATATTTTAATATTCATATTGTTTTCAAGTAGACTTGAAGTTGAACCAAAGAGGTTGAACCATTTTATTATGACAAAACTGATCTTTCTTTTAACGTACCAAATTAAATTTCTTTTCATGGTATAAGAGAGAGAATAGAGAGAAAGTTGTGTACCTCTATAACATTTCTAAATTTTTATTTTAGGAGAGGTTAAAATGACGCTGAAGAACAATTCATCTCTGATACTCTTTCATCAACATTAGTAAAATGATTTTTTCCAACTTAATTGACCTTTCTCTAATATATTTTCGTAACATTGACGGTGGAGGAAAAAGAAGCTCATAGTTGTGTATTAGAGAAGCTATATGCCGAACGTAAAGCTACTTCTAAAGCGCTATTCCAGTTAACAAATGATTCTACAAGAGCGGATCCAGTTGCAAGACCGAAAATACAAAATATTATAACTCGACTCGAAGTTTGCTAGATAAAAACAAGTATAGACTTGTTTTTATTATTTTACTATATGATGTTTTGCAAGACCGAAAAAGGTTGTGCAGTCGCGGCTCCCGATGCAAGACCAAAACTACAAGATGTCTTAATTAGCTAGAAGCTTGCTAGAGGTATATGTTCATCAATCCAACCAATATTAAAATTTTAAAACACGAAAAAAAAATTAAATTGAAAGCACCCAACATATCAGATCGATTATTAATCATCAGGAAATAGTACGGTACCAACTACTCACATTAGTTAGAATACTCATCTTTTTAGGACGTTTCAAATTAGTATCAATAATACTTTAATTAATAATATGTCCTCTATCTCATAATATGGAATGAAGAAAGTAGCATTGAATATGTTGGATTCATCTAAATATATATATTGTTTAAATAACTAGGACTCGATAGTTTTGATAAGTATCAAACTAGAGATCTCAAGATTTTAATTTCTTACAATAAAAGAATATATATAGACATATAATTTAGTATTTGATTTTGCAGATGATCATAAGGCGACTGCAGATAGAGATATTTACGCTTTCGGCATAATACTCTTTCAACTATTGAGCATGCAACATGAGCCGACACTTCAAATGCAAGAATCGGCCCATAAGGAAAAAAAGCTCATAGTTTTGTATCACATGAGCTATATGCCGAAAGTAAAGCTACTTCTAAAGCGCTATTCCAGTTGGCAAATGATTCTATAAGAGTGGATCTAGTTGCAAGACCGAAAATACAAGATATTTTAACTCGACTTGAAGCTTGCGAGATAAAACCAAGTGCAGACTTGTTTTATTATTTTACTATATGATGTTTTGACTCTTTAACGTTTTTAGGAAAACATGACAATATTGTACCAATAGGTGAGCTCCTTAAGGGATAGGTGTGGATCTTTCCCCAAAAACTGTTCAACTTTCCTAAGTTCGAACCACCTTCTCTTGGGTCTAAGGCATTTTTCCTTCAATGGAGGGTGCCTGTCGATCCCTATGGTGTAAAATTTTTGTTAGTTAGATATTTTGTCCATATATGTATTCTATTGATAACACCAAAAGACAAACTTAATAAAAGATCCTTCTCTATACAATGTTCCCTGACATCTATAAGTACCATCCTCAAAACTAACACTAAGTTTAAATATACCTCATCAAATATAAGAGCATCTACGAGCAATAAATTAGGTAGAAATACGAGCAAGAAATCAGAAAAATGATCTGCACAAACCGCATCATCCCCAGTTATTCAGACTCTGACAACTGAAGCTTCTTCCTCCATCAACTTCAAGTTCATCTTGGAAGTTGCATAGGTATCCATTGTTGTTGGTATGATCTTAGGGAAAAGATATTAGGGAAATTCTCTGTGGTAGCATTCAATTTTGCTTTTTATCATTGGTAGCCAAAAAAAGTTTGATTATCAGAAATAGCCTTGAGGTTTTGGCTATACTTGAAATGTAGCATTAAAAATGATTTTTCGTTAAAAATAATTGTTGAAATGGTTGTTTTTGAACTAAGTATGGTTCCATAAATGATATGAGTTTCCTTTATAAAATCTATTTTGCCTTCATGTCATATTAAAAACTTATTTCCCTCGATTTTACAAAAGATATGAAGAAAAGAAAGTTTGTCAAGGACAATCTATGTTATTTTAGACACTAGAGACCTTAATTACGATGAAAACAACCTTCTGAACAATTGTTTATGGCAGAAAATGGTTGTTAATACCACATTTTCAAGTATAGCCAAAACCTCAAAGCTATTTCTGATAATCAAACTTTTTATTGGCTACCAATGATAAAAAGGCAAAATTGAAGGCTAGCACTGAGAATTTCCCAAGATATTAACTTCCAGTTACCTGATACTTTGGCTTACTCTAGTTTGGTGAAGTAATTATTTTGAAGTTGTTTATAACATAAGCCTTCAAGTTTGGTTGCAGTTAAGTTTTAGTTTTATGTTCACCAAAGAAGCAGTTTTTTGTTATGTAACTAGTGTTTAGGCCCGGGCGATACCCCGGGTTTTCTCTGTGCTACAATTTAGTAGTAGTTATATAAGTCATCTCATACTCATTTAAAAAAGTCATGTCATTCATTATATGGATTTTTCAAAAGTTTTCTTTTCATATATCATCGTTAATTTTGATTAAATAAGCAATAATAGTATGGTGGAGTGATTGTTGAATCTCTTTCTTTCATACTTGAGGTTGTGGGTTCGAATGCTCACGTTCACAATGCTTCTTTTTTTTTACTACATGAGAAATGCGTGGATATAATGTTACTGAATGGGGGATGGTGACACGTGGCACATATACGTTCTTAGGAACGCTTTTTAATATATTAGACTGCTCTTCAAATGGTATCATGCATACATAATTAATTTTAATGAACATGCAAATTTATTTATTTATCTTTAAGGATGCAAGGGCTATGTTTAATAACATTAACTAATTACAACACATATATGTAATTTTGTGGAAACATGGATCACTAAAAGAAGTTAGATTAGATGGTGATTCTTTGGAAATCCTTACATAAGGTTAGGGGTTCGAGCCCAGGCTTCAGCATATTTATTTTTTAAATAATGACCACTTGATTTTGTTGGTTAATCTACATGTGGCAAAATTCTGGTGGGAGGAGGAGGGTGCCACGTGGCGCATGGACGTTGTTAAGCACGCCTTTTAATATATTTGTATAGATTATCACTTGGTTGTTTAATGATGGTTGTGCTATTTATTTTTTGAATTTTTTGGGTTGTAAACTGTGAGTTTTGGAAGTGAGGTTGTTTATTATGTAACAAGTTTTCTGGTTTTCTTTTACCTTCTCACGAGTACAAAGTGGAACTCCTACAAAAGTTCTTCCTGTTATTATTGACCATACTACCGTAGGTTGGACTAACCCAGTCCTCCCGTACTAGGGTTGACTCTATACAGTTCTTTGAAGTAGATAAATACTGTTGTCTCGGCAACATTCTAAACCAACTCACGTATCATATATTTCTTGAGTAAGTGTTATGGAGTTACCAACAACTCAACAAGAGAAGTCGTAGCTAGTTATAGTTGGCTTGTTTACAAGGGGGTGTTCGGAATAAATATAATTATGGGAAATTCTCAGTGGTAGCCTTCAATTTTGGCTTTTTATCATTGGTAGTCAAAAAAAAGTTTAATTATCAGAAATAGCCTTGAGGTTTTGGCTATACTTGAAAATGTCACATTAACAACGATTTTTCGTTAAAAGTAATTGTTGAAATGGTTGTTTTTGAACTAAGTAGGGTTCCATAAGCTAGAATGATATGAGTTTCCTTTATAAAATCTATTTTGCCTTCGTGTCATATTTAAAACTTATTTCACTCGATTTTACAAAAAATATATGAAGAAAAGAAAGTTTGTCAAGGACAATTTATGTTATTTTAGACACTAGAGACCTTAATTACGATGAAAACAACCTTCTTAACAATTGTTTATGTCAGAAAATGGTTGTTAATACCATATTTTCAAGTATAGCCAAAACCTCAAGTCTATTTCTGATAATCAAACTTTTTTTGGCTACCAATGATAAATATAATTATTATGGTACTTACTCCGTACCATTTTATAGTTCATGTTTCATTTTGGGCACGGGAATTAAGGAAACAATGATTGTGGTGTACATGCATAGAGAGTTTTTTTTGGCATTATTGTCATTAAAATGAAAAAAGAATAAGAACATTAAATGGGTGGGCAGGTGAAAAGAGGATTAGAGAATATAAAGTGATTTTTGTTATATTTGACCAATGAGATTGATGGAGCACTAAATGAATGTGTCAAAACCACGTGAAAAGGAAGAGAAAGAGAGAGAGAGCAAAAAGTGATGTTCTAAAATAGAAACAAGGAAAATGGAACAACATTTTGAGACACCCAAAATGGAATATGGAAACTATAATCATCAAAGAAACCTAACTTATTAATATTATAGTAACCTCATTCAATCATATGAGAAAACTCAATTGTTTACAGAAGTATCTGCATTTATCCATACGAGAAACCTCATTCAATTATAAGAGTAAAGTGATTAGTATCCACGTTTGTTTATAAAAGTAGCCCCATTTGTTTATAAGAGTAACACCCGTTTATTGTGAAGAGTAAACTTATCCGTTAAGGTAACCACATTCATTCGTACAAATAACTACATTCGTTCATAATAGTAAACTCATTAGTATCCCCTTTTGTTTATAAAAGCAACTCCATTTGTTTATAAGAGTAACCCCCTTTTGATTGTTGTGCGTAACCATAAAAAAATTATACGAGTAACCCCAGTTCACAAAAGTAACCCCATTTATTCATACAAGTAAACTCATGTTCATAAGAGTAACCTCATTTAATCATATGACAACCCTATTTAATCATACGAGTAACCCCAATTGTTCACAAAAGTAACCCCAATTATTCATACGAGTAACCTCATTCATTCACAAGAGTAACCTCATTTAATTATACAACAACCCCATTTAAAAATCATGTACGAATAACTCCTTTGTTCACAAAGTAACCCCATTTCATCATACGAGTAACCTCAAATAATCGTACGACGATCCTATTTATCTACGGGTAACCCCAATTGTTCACAAAAGTAACCTCATTTGTTCATATGAATAAACTCACTTGATCATACGATGACCCTATTTAAGCATACAAGTAACCTCAATTGTTCACAAAAGTAACTGTATTTATTCATACGAGTAACTTCATCCGTTCACAAGAGTAAACTCATTTAATCATACGATGACTAGGGGTATGAATGGATGGTTAACCGTCCAAAAACGACATTTTGGTTCGGTAACTGGAAGTTTCGGTTTGCTCTTTTTGCGAACCATAACCGTTTAAACTGGTTACTGCCTTAACGGTTAACCGTTATTTCGGTACGGTCTTGCGGTTAACCATTAACCGTTATTCAATCTATTATATTTTACTTATTGTACATATATATTTTCTATTTTTTGTATATAATTTAATATTATATATACTCTAATATAAAATGTATTATAAAGTGGATAATAAATCCATTGGAAAACATAACTAATACTAAGAAATCACTTCATTCCCTAATTATAGTGTTTATATTAGTATAGTACTAAAATTTTCAAAAAATCATATACTTTCTCTAATTGTTGTTGCTTAGTAACTAATATTAAAATTAATTTAATTGTTGGAAAATGTTTCACAATAATAAGATAGAAAAAAAATATTTCGGTATTTGGGTTAACCGTTTACTCAAAAAGCATAACCGTAATCGTACCGTTTAACTGTTACTTTTACCGGTTCGGTAACCGTACCGTTAAAACTTTTTTTATCGGTACGGTTACCACCCATTGAGACCGATTTTCGGTATTTTGGTACGATTTTTCGGTTTTGATTTTTTTATGAACACGCTTAACGATGACCCTATTTAAGCATATGAGTAACCACAATTGTTCACAAAAGTAACTCCATTTCTTCATACGAGTAACCTCAATTAATCATACGACGACCCTATTTAATCATACGAGTAACCCCAATTGTTCACAAAAGTAACCTCATTCGTTCACAAGACTAACCTCATTTAATCATACGACGACCCTATTTAATCATACGAGTAACTCCATTTCTTCATACGAGTAACTCATTTGTTCATAAGAGTCAACTGATTAATATTCCATTTTGTTATAAAAGTGACCACATATATTTATAAGAGTAACACCCTTTTATTGTTAAGAGTAACTACATATTCATACAAGTAACTCCATTTGTTCATAAGAGTAACTCCATTTGTTCATAGGGGTTTGTGCACAAGCTGGGTCAACTTCAAAAGGTCATATCTAACAGCACACTCAATATTTTGAGAAGATTCAAGTTGGAGATAATCTGGTCAAAAGCTCGATTCCGATGAGAAACGAGTAAAATATCACCTTTTGAAAATGAGCTGACGAACTAATACTCACGCGCCACATCTGTATGCTATAGTTACATGTGTGGCCATGTAATAGCCCTGATTTCTAAACCGTCTTATTAATGTTAATTATTAGCTATATCATATATTATCTACTCTTATTTTATGAAAGTCGAAGTCTGTATACTTACTAACGATCTTCTATTATTTTATTGATACTGATATTATATTTATTTATAGCAAGTAATATTTTAATGTGCGAGTATGGACAAGCTAAAATTTTGATGACTTAACTATTCTATTATATTTCGAGTAATTTGGAGTTTAATTAAATATAGTTGTCTGCTATATATATTATGATATTTGGAAATGATTTATGAAAATTATATTCTAAGTTATAGAGTTAATTTATCTCTGTTTTAGTTAAGAGAGACTATTTGAATTATATGTTGTAAGATTTACCCATATCTTATTTTCTCTCTCCTCCCTCATCTCACACTCTTCGTGTCTTCTTCCTACGTGAGACTTCCTCCTGGCTCCTGCTTCATCTTCTTCGTGTCTTCATCTCCTTTGGCCACCGATTTTCTTGGGCTCCATTCATCACCAAGTTATACAAATTGTGGTTTAATTCCTCACTCAATTAAAATCAAAACCCCAAACCCCGATTCATCACCGTTCGTGACTGGAGTTGTGTTGGTGCTGCTGCCCGTATCTTCTCCCTCCCCTGTTCTGGTTCGCTGCTGCTACCTCGAGCGTGGTGCCGTCGTCGTTGCTGCCACCGTTTTCTGTTGTGCTGGTCGTGGTGGTGCTGCCATTATTCTCCCCTTGTTGGTACTTTCCTCTTCCCCTCCTGCATCTTGGTTTTCTTCTTGTGTGAGTGATGTTAGACTGATGTTGTTGTGGTTTTGCTATTGTTATGGTGGTTGTCATGGAGGTTGTTGCTGTTGTTATTTGTTGTGATGTGTTGTTGTTTTCCTGTGGTTGTTGCTCTGGTTTTTGCTGATGTTGTCACTGCTGTTTTGTTGTTGTTTATGGTTTCAAAGAAATGTTGAGCCCAAAATTAGTTTTAGGGTCATGATTCCATAACTCAATTAGCTTTGCTTTAGAAGTTTATTTTATTCGATTGTTGATTTACTAACAGAGTTCTTATGATATGTTAGCAATCGATCTATCAATTAAATTATAGTACTGTTATCTCATGTAATCGTGTTATTATGAGTTCACCTAGTGGGTGGTTTACTCCGTTAATATATGAGACCATTTAAAGAATTGTAACTAAGAAACTATACTTACATAAGTCTCTCTGTTTTGAAAGTTAGTGTTAATAGCTATTAAGTATTGTTGTATTGTATTTGAGGTGATTTTCTAAAAAGTAGTTATAGAGCCCGAATTAAGTTGAGAGTCAAGTTCTATTTATGCGGAAGACTTGTAATTAAGTACGAAGTAACTAAGAAGTAGAATCATTCCTAAATTAGAGTATGTTATAACATATGGTTCCTAAATAGGAGTATATAGTAAAGTTAGATTGTAATTAGTGGGTACTATTCACAAAGATGAGTTAATATACGAGTTTAAATAAGTATGTTCGATTCGAATATGGAAATTATTTAAGAAGGTCCTAATTACATTAATGAGTGATATTCAGATTAGAATGAAATAAGTTGTAGAGGGTTAAAAAGTATAATTACGAGGAAATAGTTTGTGAAAGCCTTTATTATTGTAATATGTGAATCAAATAGGTAATCTTATGATGAGGATCTAATTATAACTAGAATGGTTTTCTAAAATTGGTTCAGTAAAATTCTAAGAAGAGGTTCAGTTCGATGAAAGTATTTACTAAGATGTATTAATGGATTAAAAGAAGTAGTTTATAAAAGAGCATAGTATCTGATTAGAATTGTTCAATGGTAATCTGAAGAATAATTATTTGAGTAGACTTTAAAAGTGAATTAACCTAATAGTTGCCTCACATGAGCTCAAAAACTAGATAAAGTAATCATTGCTAAAGTTATGGAGATTATTGGAGATAGTTTAATTAAGGGTGGAGTGAATTATCGAGGTTGTGTTTCAAAGGAATTTCATTTAATATCGTCTAAGGGAGTAGTATAATAAAGTATGACGGTTTGATTAGTTTTCACTAAAGTAATCTAGTAACGAGTTTAAATATGTAAGTAAGTATAAGTTAAGGTTAAGCCTCATTTAATTGATTGAGTGGTTTACTAATTGGATATGAGGTAGAGTCGCTCCACGTAATTACGAGTTTGGTCTGTTAGTAATTCGTTATCGATTATGTAAATTTGGAATTCGAGTTGAGTTGTAGCATGAACCTTATTTTAATTGCTTGGAGTCAATCTTTGTTTGATGAGTCTTGAGTTCTGAAGTTAACTCTTGTTATTTAAGTTATAGCATAAACCTGTTATTAATGTTATTAAGTGTTTATTGGATATTGATTGCGTATTTGTCTTATGGTTTATGGTTTCGTTGTTAAGTTGATTTCGAGCTGAATTGTTGGAACACGAATGTGATTAAAGAACTAATCATGTAAAGTGAAAGAATGGCAAAGATTAGAAGGAGCCAATGAGGATCGCTTCGGTGGGCCCTCATAGGTTATGAACACATGACGAAAGGCTTAGGGCTTCTCTCGGTGGTCGACCCTAAGGACCTTAAAGATTACTCTCTGGTGGAGTGTCTGAAGGGGAAACCCTCCGGTGGGGTATTATGAGAGTCCCTTGTAAGTATTACTTCTGGTGGGTTGCTTCAAGGGTGTATACACTAAAGACTACGGTAGGCCTTATTATAAGATGGGAAGACGTTCCCCGATAAGCGATGTGTCTGCAATTTGGTGTTGCTACCTTCGCGTTGTTCCCTTACCTATTGCCAAATGATTGTGTTAAAATAACGTAAAGTATATGAATGTGTGTAAAATAATTGATTAAAGAAATAAAGATTGTTCCGTGGGAACTCTGAGGTCTCCAAGGGTATTGGATGACAAGTTTAAGGCATGTAATGTTATTGTGATTGTTCTGTAAAGAATTGTGAAGTCTCCAAGAGTATTGGATGACAAGTATAAGGCATGTTTGCTGTAATGATTGTTCCGTAAGGAACTGTTAAGTCACAAAGGTTATTGGATGACAAGTTTAAAGCATGTGTAGTTGTTGCTGTTGTTATTGATATTGTTATTGCTGCTGCTATTGTTGTTGTAATTCTGATTGAATGGTTTTCAAGTAAAGGAGCACCAAAGCATGTTTTAAATGTATTTAATGGGTTAGTACTCAGCTTTGCTGATGTGTGTATGCTTTGTTTTGTCATTTTACGTGGCTGTCACTTGGTGGGTGGCGATGTCCTATTTGTTGCAGGCTCAAGATGTGAAATTTATTATTTACAGTTGAAGGTTCGTGAATGCTACAAGTGTGATTGTAATGTTATACTTGTATTTTGGAGTGAGGTCGCTCAACCTTGTAATAGATAGACATTAATTAGTTGTTTTCATTTTTTGTATTTAAGAGGCGTTAATACGCTTGATTCTCTCTTTGTGTTGCTCCGCGAAAGCGTTGAGGTTGTTGGATGTTGGATTTGGGAATATTTAATTCATTGAAATTGTGAACAGGTTTAAGTTATTTTCTCGATTTAGGGTTGTTCCATTTTCAAAGGAAACTCTGCCGGATTTTCCGAAGGAAGATATTAGAAATAGAGTTTGAGAATAAGACGTCGTAATAGTTAATTCAAATTTAAATTGAGTCGGGATTTTGGTTTCCACATTCTCTGATATAGTTCAGTGAGTGTGATGGTAGCAGTTGGTTAGCTCAACCAGATTATTTAATTCCGCTGTACATTAATCCTCTGTAAGCTGGTCGGGAATGACCGCCTGTTACAGGCCAACCGTATGCAAGAAGCTTTGTAAAAAAAAAAAAAGCAAAAGAAGTATATTCCTGCATGAGACAAAATCTTTTCATATAAAATTTACTATTGCCATTAAGTCTAATTGGAAATCATGCAACAATGTATGATATAGATAATTGTGAAATATTTAGCTCTAACCCACTCAGTACAATAAAGAATAATATCAAATTCATTATTGGTATCAATGTCCATGGTAATGAAACTTCATTCCAAAAACATAAGTTTATCTTTACAGGTTTCCGTTATCACTCAATACCATCTCTAAAGTGGTAATATATGACAATAAAAATTTACTTATACTCCCTCCGTCCCATAATATAGTGCTCACATTCCTTTTTGGGTGTCCCAAAATGTTATACCTATTCTCTTTTTTATCAATTTATTTGGACTAAATTATCCTTCATTTCTACATAAAGTATCCAAAATACCCCTACATTTCGTTTAAAATATGTGTCCTTATTTATTGTTTTGCACCATTCCAATGAACATTTATTGCTTTTTTATTTTAATTTAAAGGAAAAAGAATGTAAATAGTTAGTTCCAAGACAAAGGTTACTCCTTCCATTTTCCTTAATTGTCGTGAAAAATGAGAAGTGAGCACTATATTATGTGACGGAGGGAGTATATAAATCCGTAATTACTATCAATATTATTTATTATCACCTGATCGTTAATTATTATAACCATTTATCATCACGTATCAAACACCATTTAATATCAAAAAGCCTTTCTCCATCGTAGGTGAAGGATATAACCAAAACATCATCAACATTGTAATGAGGAACAAAATTTGACTTGGCTATTAAAGATGACTTTTGACATCAACAATATAAATAAAGCAAGTATCATTAGAGACAACCACGCCAATCATCCCATTCCACATAGTCACTTACCTAACAAGTACCAACTTACCAATAATTTTTCAGTTTAAAGGCCATTATATTCTTTTCGCCTCCTCTTCCTACCTAGATTTGTAGATTTACATCCTATACAAAACCATCAATACTCAATAGCCCCTTGGATTCTCCTCAAAACTACTGCCCCACCACTTCTCTAATCCCTACCCCTTCTTCTGCCAACCTCATACACTATATATAACACTAAAGGTCCAAGTTGCAACTATATCAAACCACATAAGTAATAACCAAGAATCCTACATACCTCCTTAAGAGGGCAAAAATGGAAACACACTCAAAAAATATGCCTAAAAATAACCTTGTTAGAAACCTCAATATCTTTTTTGCCCTTTCCATCACTATGCTGGTTACATCCTCATCAACAACCCCTAAAATTTTCCAGTATGCAATATTTCTCCCCATCATATTTTATTTGCTCCATTCCCTATTCTCTTCCCATGCACAAAATTCCCAAAATACCCCTCCAGGTCCGTTCTCCCTCCCCATCTTTGGCAATTGGCTCCAAGTAGGGAACGACCTTAATCACCGTCGTCTAGCCGCCCTCTCGAAGACTTACGGCCCTGTCTTCCTCCTCAAGCTCGGGGTTCGAAACCTAGTTGTGATCTCGAACCCTGAGCTGGCATGTGGAGTCCTCCATGCACAAGGGGTGGAGTTTGGGTCCCGCCCTAGGAATGTTGTCTTTGACATCTTCACCGGAGGCGGCCAAGACATGGTTTTTACCGCCTATGGTGACCATTGGAGGAAGATGAGACGTATAATGACATTACCATTCTTCACCAACAAGGTGGTGAATACTTATAGCCCTATGCTAAGTTGCACGGACACGTGACACTGATACGGACAGGGGGACACGGTAGACACGGGGAAACGCAAATTCTAAAAGTGAGAAAACGCGGGGAAACGTTAGAAAACACGATATTTTACAGTTTTGATAGTAGATTAGACTATATTTTGAGAGATTTAAAGATATTGAAAGGAAAAAGTAAGGTTGAGAGGGAAAACATTTCTTCTAGTAACAAAAAACTATGTCGGTCTCGTTTCAATTTACTATTTATCTTCAAAAGAAAATTCAGAGTGTCTGAAAGTGTCCTGAAGTGTCGGGAACGTTTAAAGTGTCGGAAACGCGAAACGTTGACCCGTAGAGAGTGTCCGTGCATCATAGGCCCTATGTGGGAGGAAGAAATGGACAAGGTTGTTAGTGATTTTAAGCATAATGACCATATTATTGGCATTAAAGCAAAAAAAGAAGGGTTTGTGATAAGGAAGAGGTTACAACTTATGTTGTATAATATAATGTATAGGATGATGTTTGATGAAGGTTTTGAATCTATGGAGGATCCAACTTTTATCAAGGCAACGAAATTCAACTCTGAAAGGAGTAGATTGGCTCAAAGTTTTGAGTATAATTATGGAGATTTTATACCTTTGCTTAGACCTTTCTTCAGAAGTTATTTGAGCAAGTGTAGGGACTTGCAGAAGAGAAGGCTGGCATTCTTCAATAACTACTATGTTGACAAGCGAAGGTATGACAACAAATTCTATGATCTTTTTTTTGAGTAAATTTCAAAAACATATTCCCATCTATCCTAATATATTAAAAGGCGTACGTGACAACGTATACACGCCACGTGACACTTCTATTACTCTACTAGAATTGTCCAATGTGTACGTATGTCATGTCAATTAACAAAAATAAAATTGACTTGCAACAAGATTTGAATACATGACCTCTTGCTATTATACATAGCACAATTACCATCTCAACCAACGTTTAATCATGCTTTAATTGTCCATAGTATTATATTTGTACCTTTTAAATGTTGAGTTTTCTTTAATATATTTTAATGCGAATGGAAAATAATGCATATCAAGTTTGGAAAAAATACCACGCTGGACAACGCCCGGGCCCAAATACTATTTATATAGAATTAATGCTTGATTTCTAGTTGGAAACGGATCCATAAGAAAAACTATAATAGTAGTATGAGTTTTGTTATAAATACGATATACGATATAACCAATTTATTCTATCAGCTAATGATATTAATAAGAAGATATAGCATACAATTGGAAAAGAGGATTTATCTATTGGAATCTCTTATAAATGAATTTCCTTTTTCTTAATACCCAAACAATGCTTGTATGGTTTATGTTCTTAATATAGAAAAGGCGACATTAACAAAGATAAAGATAACTTGTGCAAAAATGAACTTGGTCCATGATATATTTATTGTGGACCGGGTCTATATAGGTTCAATTTCTATAATTAATTAAGGTTGCTGTTAATTTTACTCAATTCTCTACTAGTAGTATAGTCTACATCTAGAAACTCATGTTTGTTTGTCTTTTCTATGTAACTAGAAAAATGCTTTAATATGACTATTCAAGTGTACAGTGTACTAATATTCAGTGAACTTGAAGAATAAAACAGGTTGGAATAGTATGCAATTTTATCTTAGAGTCAAAATTTATGACACAACTCAATCATGTTGAACTTTTGATTACAGGAAAATAATGGCTGCAAATGGAGAAAATCACAAGATAAGCTGTGCCATTGACTACATAATTGATGCACAAAATAAAGGAGAGATCAGTGAAGACAATGTGCTCTACATAGTTGAAAACATCAATGTAGCAGCCATAGAAACAACCTTATGGTCCATGGAATGGGCAATAGCTGAGCTAGTAAACCATCCAAATATCCAACAAAAAATCCGCCAAGAAATCGCCACAAATCTCAATGGAAACCCAATTACTGAATCAAACCTTGAAGAATTACCCTATTTACAAGCAACAATTAAGGAAACCCTAAGGTTACACACCCCTATACCTTTGTTAGTACCCCATATGAACATTGAAGAAGCTAAACTTGGTGGGTATACAATACCTAGAGAGTCTAAGGTGGTGGTTAACGCGTGGTGGTTGGCTAACAACCCTGAGTGGTGGCAGGGTCCACAAGAATTCCGCCCTGAGAGGTTTCTTGAGGAGGAAGGAACGACGGACGTGACAGTGAGTGGTGGAAAGGTGGATTTTAGGTTTCTACCATTTGGTGTTGGAAGGAGGAGTTGCCCTGGAATTATATTGGCATTGCCTATATTAGGGCTTATAATTGGTAAATTGGTGAATAATTTTGAGATGAAACCTCCACTAGGAGAAGAAAAGGTTGATGTGAGTGAGAATGGTGGGCAATTCAGTCTGCATATTGCTAAGCATTCAGCTGTTCTTTTATCTCCTGTTCATGCAGCTTGACTTGATTATATAATATCAAAATTTTATGGGCCAATATTTGTTTCATTGGCCTAGGTTTGAGACAGGGCCGTCTCAAACAATATAGAGGCCCTGTGCTAGTTAACAATTGAGGCCCCTAATTTTTAATTTTTCTATGTGGCCTTTATTCTAATGACGAAGGCACAATGAAAAATTGAATGTACATCATATTAGATTATTGGATTTTTTTTGTCAAAAACCACCTTCTAAAACATGAAATTTGTGAGAAACCACCTTATATAATTTTTTTTTGCTAAAACAAACCTTAAACAAAAAATTTCTTGCGAGAACGAACATTATACCTTATTTGGACCATTGATCCAAGGTTCCGGCATTGACCATGTCATGGATTTTGTTGGGTTTAAAAAGTCACTTGCCTTGCACTTGACATGGTGAATGCCTGAACATTGGATCAAAGATAGGAATTCGTAATAAGGTTTGTTCTCGTAAAAAATTTTTTTTTAAGGTTTGTTGTCGCAAAAAAAATTATATAAGGTGGTTTCTCACAAGTTTCATGTTTTATAAGGTGTTTTTTTGCAAAAAATCCTAGATTATTAGATAAATCATATTTAAGTTCTTTCCCTCAATATAAAAGGAAACAAAAGACAATACTACTCTGTACTCATATATATACCCAACAACAATCTAGAGACTGAAACTTTTTTTTTGTTTCCCATTGATAACTTTGCCATTAGGAGAAAGGAGTGACAATCTTCTAAGAAAAAGAGGATAATAAACCTTGGAATAATTAATAGGTTGAATTTCGTAAAATTTTAATGTGAAACGACTTAAGTATGAAGATGGAATGGAAGATTGAAGATTAAAGAGATAATTGAGAGGAAAGAGAAAAATAAGTGAGAATTTATTGCTGTTCTTGGAATTGAAGATCATGCTGTGTAAAGTCTCCATCTAAAGCAATAAATGAGAGAGAGACTGAAAGCATAATATCTAAAAGTGCACCGGTATCGACTATCCAGCTGCGAGCGTACCAAAATTTGGGCCCCAAGATTTTGGGGCCCTGTTCTGTCGAACAGGTTGAACCGGCAAAGAGCCGGCCCTGGTTTGAGACCTTATTCAACTTGTTGAATTCACTATATAGAGTTCATTATCTAGATTTTAAGTTTAATTTAGCATGTTATTTGTACTTCATGTGACAAATGTCTGTAGATTTCATAAGTTTTCTCTGTAAAGGGACCATAATCAGGAGAAAATGTGTACCTTGTACTATTGCATTATATGTGAAAATTTCGTTTCTGAGTAGAATTCGGTTACATAAATATATGAGCAACGTGAATGTTGACCAATGGATGCAAAACTTAAATTTTTTATCCGGTGTACAACGCAGTAACTGGAAAGCCTCCACATCTTACATTCCCTTATAAAATGATCAAAAAATTTGCATAGGAGGTCTCAAACTCATGACCTCTTATTTTGTAATCTTATGATCTTAACACTAATCAATGGATTGCGCTTGTGACAAAACCACGCTATATATACTTTTTATCTTATTAAATTACCCGGGACATCGCCCGAGCTTAACAGCTAGTTAAGATCTAAAATAGGGACATCCAAGATAATTCCAACTCATTTGCTCATTCAGTCATTTGTAGAACACTAAATGAGTTAATTTGCCATTTACAAAATCTGAGTGTACAATAAATTTTGCAATGTATTACAAGCTTAGCTACCCTTGTAATTTTTTTTTCTCTTTTCGTCTCTTTTTTTTGTCTACCTTATTTTACCTTAAGCAAGTCCATAATTCTAATACTCTCTGTGGGTTTTTAGTTCCACTTCGACTTGTCACATTCTGTAATGCACAACTTTGACTATGGCATAAAGTCACAGCAAAATCATAAATAAGATAGAAAGATTTAGATACATATCTATCTATACTAATATATTAAACGGTGTTCCTAGGAAAGTTTGTATGCCACGTGGCACTCACCTCTAAATCTCTAGTGCAATTGCTTTATTTTCAAGTCAAACCCTCAATTAAAAAACACTTTATTTTCAAGTCAAACCCTCAATTAAAAAAATAATGTTGTGTAGTTACAAGGTATCGAACACGTGACCTTTGAAATGAAAAGTGAAAGCTTAACCATGAATCCAACATAACATCATTGTTTACTGTATATTAAAACCAAATACTAAACCTCATCGAATTTACAAATTAAGGAGAAAGATTTGGAAACATATCTATCTATACTAATATATTAAAAGGTGTTCATAGGAAAGTTTGTATGCCACGTGGCACTCACCTCTAAATCTCTAATGCAATTACTTTATTCTCAAGTCAAACCCTCAATTAAAAAAATAATGTTGTGTAGTTACAAGGTATCGAACACGTGACATTTGAAATGAAAATTGAAAGCTTAACCATGAATCCAACATAACACCATTGTTTTGTATTTTAAAATTAATATCATAAGGTCTTATAATTATATCTCATTAAAAGATTTACACAAGTAGTTAGATACCTAACCTTTTAATTATGATAATAACACGAGACTATTGTACACATAAACTCTTACTCCATTCCTTGTAAAAAGTTAAGTTATTGCTTGCCTCCGGTTTATTTTTCAAAATATCATGCAATTACTTATCATGTTATTCCGTCAATTTTTTCTCACTCGACAAAAGAATTTGAAAAGTAACAACTCGGGACTCACTAGTTAATGATGAAAGTGAGGTGACAAACCATAGTGAGTGATAAGTGACTACGACAACAAATAATAAAAATGAATGACCTAAAATTACAATTTCGTTTCTTTCTACTCCACATATCTTGTGGCAGTACTGTACTATGAAGTGAAGATTCAAAAGGAATTCAACAAAGACGAAAAGAAAAGAATCAAAATTCACAAAACAAGACTTGATTAGTCGATAGTCACGCATGACGACCGTTTCAGGCAATTTTGGTGGCCTTGATTAGTTAGTCAACACATACTCAAAGTCTCAAACAGCAGAGATTATTCTTCTACTTCATGATGTTTATGTTGGGAAAATAAAATTCTTACCATGTTAGGCCTTATTTGACATTGATGTCGTACAAAGTACAAAGAAGGGGAGGAGGGATTCGAACCTGTGACCTATCGTTCACAGCACCTCAATCTTAACCACTAGGCCAAGATATCCTTGGTTACCGTTTTTAATTTTTAGTTTTAAGTTCGTAGAAGTTATATAGCATAATTGCTTTATTGATTATAAATTATCCATACCTAAGCTAATCAGATTTATGTTGAAAACTGGAACATCAAAAAAATACTTTACGATTTCTATTCCAGCTAGGAGTTACTAGTTTTCAGGAAAAAAAAAAAATCCGATAATGAACATGTTGCTAGTTTCGAGTGTAGCGGACTAGCGGTGCATTTGATACAAAATTGAGTAAAGAAATAATTAGGCTAATTAATTTAAAACATAACAGACGAAAACAAAGCAAAAAAAAAGAAAAACATTGTAAAGTACAACACATCAATAGTTAAATCATTCGCAAAAAAAAAAACACCAATTGATAATTAACCATAGGAAAATTTGTCAGAAACAACCTTTTAAATTTTTTTTTGTCCAGACAAACCTTAAACCAAAATATTTTTGTCACATTAAACCTTTGACCGGAAAAAGACCATTGACTTAGTTTTCAAGCGTTGACCATCCCAAATTTCCCACCCACGAAACCACCCCCCACCCCACGAAATCAGGCCCCTCGCTTTCCCCCACCCCTCGAAACCACCGCTTTCTTCCCCCACCCCTCAAAACCACCAACCCTCACTTCCCCCACCCCCAAAACCGACCCCCGACTCTCCCTCCACCCTCAACCGCGCCTCTCAAACCCTAAATCCCCACCCGAACAAACCTAAACCCTAACGAAGAAAAAGGAAGGGGTGGTTTCGGGGTGGAGGGAAGTGAGGGCTGGTGGTTTTGAGGGTGGGGGAAGGAAGCGGTGGTTTTGAGGGTGGGGAAAGCAAGGTGGCTGATTTCGTTGGGTGGGGGGTGATTTCGTGGGTGGGGCTGGGATGGTCAACGCCTGAAAACTAAGTCAAGGGTATTTTTCCGGCCAAATGTTTAATGTGACAAAAAAAAATTAACTATAAGGTTTGTTTTGACAAAAAAAAATTGAAAAGGTTGTTTCTGACAAAAAGTGTCTTATAAAAGATTGTTTCTAATAAAATTTCCTTAATCATAATGCGTGGAATATTAAGTCCCTTCGGTAAGCTTTTCAGAGAACAATATAGTCAATGGCCTGGACCCCCAAGTTATCCCTAGAATATCAAATCTTTATTTATAACTACCAAGATACAATAAATAGATACCATAAGATGTATTCTTTTTTAAGACTAACCTTAATTAGGGTGAATAAATACCTAAGGCTATATCATAGAAATGATGCACGAAACGCCATATACATAGGAAAGGAAAATTACATGGGCAAATATCTTCTTTATCTTTGTTTATATAGGAGGAATGAAAATTGAAGGCAGGGAAACAAGTTCCCTTGTTTAGATAAAGGGTTGAGAAAGGAAGGAGAAAGCAAGTAAGGGATCTATTTCCCTCTTTCTTTATTAAACATCATCCTTTGCAAATTGGAGAGATTTGAAGGAAAGATTAAACTTTATCTACCACCTCCCTTTCTTTCCCCTCCCCTTCCTCCTCTTTTCCTTCCCTTTCTTTTTCTCCTTTGTTCTATCTAAACAAAGTATTAGGATAATTTAATACTAAACCACATCGAGGCCGGCGTCCTCTTGCAAGGAAGCAACTCTGCAAACCACTTGCCGTGGATGATATCCAACCCTTCACAAAGGATCCGTATGTGACTCTCCTCTCATGTCATAAAGCTCTATCCCGGTATATAAAGCCTATGAGGACCCTTCTTTACTTCAACCACGGGGTTCTCAAACCAACAAGTCTTTTTTTTTTTTTTTTTTTTTTTTTTATAGAAATTGACAATAAAGGTCTGAACGTTGGGTGATAATTTTTTAAAAGGTTTGAACTATTGATTAACCTGTATAAGTTCCAACTTTAGGGAGTCTTAACTTTTAGCGGGTCTCAGTAATTTGAAACTGAAGATTTTTTTAAAAATCTCGCAAGGTTCCTACTTCTCTCCCTCAATTAACCTTTCTAATGTAACCAACATTTTACAAGTTATAACATATTAAGCCAGTCTAAAGTCACTAAGTCCCGTTAAAAGTTAAGACCTCCTAAAGTTGGGACCTACACAAGTTAATCAATAGTTCAGACCTTTTAAAAATTATCGGTCAAAGTTCAGACCTCTATTGTCAATTTTTCCTTTTTTTTTTTGGTAAGCATTTCTTCAAAACTAAAAATAAACCTCATTTTCTCGTCACATTGTAATCTACTAAGTATTAAAATCTGTTTCACGTGAGTGTCTCAAAGAGCTCTTCAAAAATAGTAACACAGTTAGCAGTTAGTACGTGTTAATAGGGGACTCTCTCTAAAAACCTCCCAACAGCAAAACCTAACCCTAACAACTCCCTACTCCAAGCGCTGCTACAGAGCAGGCCAGAGCGTGCGCCGCTCACCTGGTCGCCGCCGCCCGCTCCTCCTCTCTCTGCCGTCGTCAGGTCTTGAGTTCCTTTCCCCTCCTGTTCGTCCTTTGTCGGTTAGTTCCCCCACCCCATGTTCTTAGTTTTTCCCCGTAGTTTCTTACTACTAGTGTTAGTGTTAGTCGTCGGTCCAAGGGCTCCCCTCCCCCTTCCCCTAGTGTTTGTTGTCGGTTTCAAGGGCTTACCCTCCCCATCCCCCATTGTTTTTCCGTCGGTTCAAGGGCCTCCTCTCCCCCATCCCTTAGCGTATTTTCGTCGGTTCAAAGGCCTCCCCTCCCCCATCCCCTAGTGTTTTTCGTTAGTTCAAGGGCTTCCCCTCCCCCTAGTGTTTTTCGTTCCCCTGGTTTTTTGTCTTGTGTCGGTTTTCCCTCCCCCGTTTTACTTTTGGGCGTCCCCTTCCCCTCCCCCGCTTAGTGTTGAGTCTCGGTGGTGTACGTTTCCTCTCCTTAAGTTTAGTTATTGTATTCTGTTAGTTGTGTTAATATGGTTTTGTTGTTTGTTATCTTAACCTGCTTGTTACTTTTGATACTTGCTGGAGGTAGTCTTTGTCTTAAATATGTTGGATCTAGTTTATGTGGTAGGTTAGAGTTTGTTTGGCAAGAGATTTCATTAATGGGGTTTGTTTTATCCGATTTTGAAAATCGAATGGTTATTCGAGATCTAACAATGGTTAGATTTCAATCTCGCTTGGTAATGATTTTATCAATCATTGCCTTGACAAAAAGATATCTGAAGGCGGCTCCCCAATTTGTCAATTGGGTTTACAGCGCGTCAACTCATTTGAGCTTCTCATCAAAGGAGAAGCCTGAAATACCCTTCCAACAGGGTACTGAGTCACGAAGGAATGTGACTCTTCTAGGAAATCCGGTTGTAGAATCTCATGTGACAGAAGGTCACTGGGATTGGACCTGATGCGAGTTACTTTTCTCGCAGTTACTTTGTTGCCACGCTTGTGAAATCAGCCCTCTCCTCCGTCTCCTTTCGTCAGGGTTTTGGCGATCATCATCCACCAACAGAAGAGTTTTGCTACAGTTATCTATCAACTCAGACCTCCAGATCGAGCAGTTATGTCCTAGTTTAAGTTATTTTTGTTTTTGTAATTGTTATGTAAGAGCGAGTATCACTCAGTTTAGTTTCTTTGTGTTTGTTTGGTTGTATTAGTGATAGGTTGTACTCTAGTTTTTATTTAATGCATGTTTTCCCCGTTGTCAAAAAAAAAAAAAAAAAAAAAATCTGTTTCACGTGGATACATAACCCAATAGGATAGATGGCGATTTTTCCTGCTCTAGGTGCTACATTACAAAAAAAAATTCAACTGTAACAGCTGAACTTCACAATTGCTTGAAATTTGTCATTCCCCAATATAGCTCGTATCCGTGATTGCAAAGTGTCACCAGAATACATGATCCATCTTACATATATATGGAGTATGCCATTGTGTGAATGGGCTGACTACTATAAGCGGTGTTTTAGTGAAATCATGTCATACGTTCAATTAGAAGCTTAAACATGTAACAATTAGACCCTGTTCTTTTGGACTTATTTTCAGCAAAAATAAGTAAAAATAACGGTTTTTTCACCAAATACCCCTGACAAATAAATTTATTCACCAAATACCCCCACTTTTTTCAAAATTCACCAAATACCCCTGACCTTTGAAAAAATTCACCGGATACCCTTTTGTTGACAGACGTTAGTCCTCCGTTAGCGTTTATTTACAAGTTAGCCCTAAGTCAACCTAATTAGCCCTAAGTCAACCTAATTAACCCTAACTAACCCTAACCCTCTCTCTCCCTAACCCACACCCCCACCCCCCAACAACCCAGCTACACCAATTCACCCACCACCCAACAACCCCAGCCCCCCACCCTCCCAACAACACCGGCCCGACCCACCACCCAACAACCCCAACCCCCACCTGCCAACCTCCCAACAACCCCAGCCCCTTCCCCTCCCCCCTCAGCCTCCTCCTCCCTCGCAGTTCCCTCTCCCTGCCCGCAGCCGCCAGCGTCTCCCTCCCCTCCCCCCCCCCCCGCCGCAGCCCCGCGCCTCCCCTTCGAATCCCGAGCTCTCCCCCACCCCTTCGAATCTCGGGCCAACAACCCTCACCCCCTTCGAATCCCGAGCCCACCACTCCCGGCCCGCATCAAATTCGGGGCAAACCGAAAAGTAGAAGAAACTCGTCGGGCAAACACCTGGGCAAAAAACACATCAAATTCGGGGCAAACTCGCCGGCGAAATATTCCTTCGAAAAACGCAAAAGTAGAAGAACGCCGGTGAAATACTCCTTCGAAAAACTCGGCCGTGCGGGGGAGGGGGGCCGCGTACGGGGAGAGGGGCGGCGGGAGTGGGGTCGGGGTAACGGAACGAGGGGGCTGGGAGGGGATGGGGGTAGGGGAGCGGGGCTGCGGAAGGGGGAGTTGCGTGCGGGGGCTGGGGGAGGGGAGCTGCGTGGGGGAGGGGTTCTTGGCGGGGGAGGTGGGGGGGCTGGGTCAAGTTAGGGTTACTTAGGTTTTGAGGGTTAATTATAGTTTTTAGGATTAATTAGAGTTGTTTAGGGTTAATTACAATTTTTAGGGTTAATTAGTTAACGGATCACTAACGTCCGTTAGCCAAAAAGGGCATTTTTGGTATTTTTTGAAATGTCGGGGGTATCTCGGTGAATTTTTTTAAAGGTCAGGGGTATTTGGTGAATTTTGAAAAAAAGTGGGGGTATTTGGTGAATAAATTTATTTGTCAGGGGTATTTGGTGAAAAAACCGTAAAAATAAGTTCAGTATTACTATTAATGTTGTAATTATTATTCTTGTTTTCAATATTACTATTAATATTGTTATTATTATTTATTAATTATTATTATGATTTATTCTTTATTAATTATTTATTTTAATTATTATTATTTATTATTTCATATTTATTATTTTAATTATTATTATTAATAATGGTTTTTAGTTATTATTTATTATTATTATTATTATTTATTATTACGGTTTTTTCACCATATACCCCTGACTAATTTTTTTTTGCACCGTATATCCTCGCAAGTTTCCAAATTCACCATATACCCCTCACGTTTCAAAAAATACATCAACATGCCCTTATGACTAACGGTGTTAAACTTCCGTTAGTCATTAGGCCCTAATCCTCCCCTAACCCTAATTAACTAACCTAAATCAAATCCTAATCTAATACACTAACTTGGTCCCTAACCACTAACCACTAACCACTAACTTGGGCCCTAACCCTAACCACCCCTTAGCACACTGCACCACCACCCCATCACCACCACCCCGTCACCACCACCACCCGTCCCCTTCCCCCTAACCACCCCTCCCATTCCCCCTAACTTGGGTGGGCTGCTAGGGTAAGGGTAGGGGAGTGGGTGGGGTAAGGGATGGAGGGGTGGTTAGGGTTAGAGTATTAGATTAGGGTTAGGGTTTGGTATAGGTTTAGGGTAGTTAATTAGGGTTAGAGGGGGATTAGGGGTTAATGACTAACGGTGTTAGCCTTCCGTTAGTCATAAGGGCATGTTGATGTATTTTTTGAAACGTGAGAGATATATGGTGAATTTGAAAACTTGCGAGGGTATACGGTACAAAAAAAAATTAGTCAGGGGTATATGGTGAAAAAACCATTATTATTATTATTATTATTATTATTATTATTATTAATTATTATTTGTTATTATTATTTATTTATTATTATTATTATTACTATTATTATTAATTATTATTTGTTATTATTATTTATTTATTATTATTATTTATTATTATTATTATTTCTTCTTTATTATTTATTATTATTACTTATTATTATTATTTATTATTTAATAATTACTAATAATTATTTATTATTTATTATTATTATTATTATTTATTATTATTATTTATTATTTATTATTTATATTTTTATTATTATTTATTATTATTATTAGTTCTTAGTTATTATTTATTATATATTATTTTTAATTATTATTATATCATTATTTATTAGTATTATTATTTTATTTTTATTATTGTTTATTATTTATTTATTATTATTATTAATTATTTTTTTTATTATTATTTATGATTTTTTATTATTAATTATTATGATTATTTATTATTTATTATTATTATTTGTTCTTTATTATTATTTATTATTTATTATTTACTATTTACTATTTACTATTTATTATTTAGCAAAAATAAGTTCAGTTCAGCGAAAATAAGTTCAATTCAGTAAAAATAAGTTCAGTTCAGCAAAAATAAGTAAAAATAAGTTCAGTTCAGTTTAGCCAAAATAAGTTCAAAAGAACAGGGCCTTAATGCATAATTATAGCCAGCAAGTTTGAAAGACAAAGTCCAGCTGCAGCAGATTGTGCAAAAACCACAGAATGACAACAAACACCGGAGAAACCAGAAAAACTGTGGATGAAACTCTTCTTGGGTGGCAAATTCATTTATAATAGAGCTCCAAAAAGCATGTGTGCACACATGCACAAGCACTCTAGCGACAAGTTAGGAGTATCAAATAGCTAAAAAACAAAACAATATTCCATTTGAAACGTACCCTTGGCCAAAACTGAGATTACAATTAATAGATATGGAGAATATGCTTATTCATAACTCTTTAATGGCTTCCTAAATTTTGTAAACACAAAGATCTTACATTTATACAATGTACTACAATTTGAAGACTTGTATAATTTGTCAGATGATGCAACCATTGCAGCTACAAGTAAAGAGAGTTGGCAAACATAATACCTCGACGGAGGCTGCCACTTGCCTCTGCAAACATGATCTCCAGATTGGCCTCTCCCACTGCACTAGCAGCAGCTTTCAACTGCCAAACGCACACGTATATGAGAATTTTATGTATTGTAAGCACGTACCACAAGAAATGAACGAAAAACCAGATAGTTCCACCACATGATTCAAATAAGGGAAAAGTAGTAATCTAAAGCTTACAGTTCTCACTACAAGAAGTTTTTGGATTAACACAAATATTCAATGATGTGCAAACTAACAAAAGTAGAGTCTGCTATGCCAGACAGGTGATTTCAACCTCAGCCACTTTTAATACTTCCCAAGACATCCAAACCTAATCTCCTCGTTATAACCAATCTGGGTCTGAACTTCTCTTGATTCTTCCTCTCATGGTCAATTATTACCATTTTCATGTTTGGGCTCTTCCTCAAACTCATTGAAGGAATGCTTTTCTAGGTAGCTTGGGGAATCACCAGCTCTGAGAGGAGCTTCAGATTCTACATTCTCAATAAAATCCTTTGCAAGATCATGCAGTAGTCATTTCCCACAAGAAATTAAATTTAAAAAGGGGGGGGATAACCGAATGGGTAAAAATTGCAGAGAAACACTGTTGATGACAGAACTTCTCTCTATTAAATGCAAGCATACTCTGGCAAAACCAAAGGAAGCAAACAAGCATATATAATGCCACATCTGCCAGGATGGACAATGGAGTGCGCAAATTTATATTGATTATGGTGATTCAACTAGAGGAAAGTCCAAATATAGTGTGTGATATCACAAACATGAAAGAGAGAGAGAGAGCCCTCATATTTTAACTCACCTGATTTAAAAACTCATCAAGCCTTCTTGCCAGTCTTATAATACTTCCCTCAAATATATCAGTCATTTGTATAACCTCGGAAAAATTGGCTCCCTGCATACATGCGATATCAGAAAACAGAAAAAGGGATAAAAGAAGGCAAAACTTAGACATGCTGAGACCAACAAATCCAGCAGATAGAAACTTCGACAGAAGCAGCAGATGGTATAAGTCCCCCTACTTCAAGGGCATGAAAAATAGAAGCATCAACTTCAACAACCTTTACCAAAGACGGTCAACAAAGATCAAATGGATAATAAAAAAACAAAAGGCATCAAATATCATCATGAAAGGCAATGCAGCGCGAAATTAGCTAGAAGATAGAAACCTAACCTTTGACCAACAGTATATCACATCCATCAAGTACGGTCTCGCAGTTGACTCAACATATTCTTCAACATTTACGTCCAGCCCACAGTCATGTTGTATCTGCACTATGAACATATAGTTGACTCTAGCGGCTGGAATTTAGGATAACAAAGAGAATAAAGGATGGAGGAGAGAGAGAACCTGTGCAATTCTTCGTGCACTGTCTTGGAGTTGCTGTAAGGGTTTTGCAAGTTCCGCTCGCAGATGAATCTGCTCGTTTGACTTATCTCCGGGAATAAAGCAACTTGCAAGCGCGGCAACTTGATGATGATCCAGATCATTATATGTACCTGAATGTCAGCACCAATGAGCTCAGAAAACGGTCTTCCCAATCACTCAATAATAATAATAATACAAACCTTCCTACCTGTTATCTCTTCATTCAGCCCCAATACCAATTACAGGACGACACAATAATAGACACCCTACAGGCTACAAGAACCCCAATATTCTACAATATAATTCTTCCAACATCACTGCTCACATTCTCACCCTTCTAACTAGGGGTGCTAATGAGCCTGGGTGGCTCGCAAACTGTTCAAGCTCGGCTCGGTCAAAGCTCGGCTCGAGAGGACTCGACTCGAGTTCGAGATCGGCTCGCGACCTTAACGAGCCGAGCCTGAGCCTAGTGGAGTTCGGCTCGAAAGCTCGCAAGTTCGAAAACTTTTAAAATACAATTTTTTATAAATTGATTATTACTCCCTCCGTCCCAGAAAGATCTGAACACTTGTTGTGACACGTAGTTTAAGGTGATAAGTTGTTGTAAGGTTATCAAATGTTATTTTATCTAAAAAGTAAATGTGATAGGAGTTGGTGGGGTATTTTTTATTAGAGGAGAGAGAAAGTTGGGTAACTTTTTATTGATAAAAAGTAGAGTGTGGGCCAAAGATGTGTAAAAGAAATAATATATTAATGGTGGGACCATGCCAAGAATGGAAGTGTTCAAACTAATTTGGGACAAACATAAAAGGAAAGTGTTCAGACTATTCTGGGACGGATGTAGTAGTATACAAAAAGTATTGGTATTTTGTATGCAAACTTGTTGCCCAGATGTACTGTTTTGGGTTATTTATATGATTCGTTTTAGACTGAAGTCCACTTATATGGAGGAAGAAGACAACTTTGCTATTTACTTTGTGGTAAGTCTGCTATTGTTGTTTTGCTTGTTGAGTTAGTGCTTTGTGCAAACTTCATCTTGGTCAGTTATATGATCCTGATTTGTTGGCATATGTAGCAGAATGATCAGTTATATTGCTTATGTTGCAAAAGATATCATGCACTGTGTAAATGTGCTGGTTTGGCTTTTTTAACAGATAATGATTCTACTTGTGGACCATCATCGACTCCTGGTTGCTCTTCTACTCCTAATGTGGAAGAATTTTTTTGTACGTGTTGATGATGAGATCCAAGATGAAGAAATGGAGCAAGAACCACCAGAACCTCACGTTGTCTCTAATCAAGAGTTAGATCGGGAAGAGCATGCTCATCCTTTCAAGAGACCAAGAAAATAAGAGGTGTGGGGAAGGATATGGAGGATCCCATACAAATAAATGGGGATTGGAAAACTCAATGTAAGCATTGTAAATCCCGTCTTACTGTTTTAAAGACTGGCACTACGAGTCATTTAAAAATACATTTATTTAATTGTACTCAAATAAAATTGAAATTAAAGCAACAAAGTATGATTAACTTTTTGCCATCTGATTCAAGTGCGGGTACACCAAATTCTGAAGGTGTTAGTGCTTTACATAATGGTAAGCTAAATATGTTATGTATGAGGGAAGGGATTGCTAATTGGATTGTCATGTATGAAAAGCCTTTTAGTGTTGTAGAAGAAAAATGTTTTAACATGATGTTAAAGAGGGGGATACCTCAATGGACATCTGTTTCACGCCACTATAAAAACTGATGCTTTCAAAGTCTATGAGGCGGAGAAAAAGAAACTAAAGGCTCTTTTGAAGGATGTAGATAGAATTTCCTTGACCACTGATCTTTGGCATGCTAGACCACAAAGGATTGAGTACATGGTTCTTACGGGTCATTTTGTTGACCGTGATTGGAAACTCCAAAAGCGAGTTTTGAGCTTTGTCCACATACCTCCTCCTCAGAAAGGCAAAGACATAGCAAATTGCATTTTCAAATGTTTAAAGGAGTGGGAAATTGAGAATAAAGTAAGTGTTTGTCAAATTCTTCTGAATAATATGTTTATTCTTACATGCTAGTAGCTAGTTGATCTTTACTTATGATAACAATTAAATTTTCTTTAAATATAGGTTTTTACGGTTTCGGTTGACAACGCCACCGCAAACGATTCATGCATACAAATTTTAAAGGATACTTTCTCACTTACAAAGAGGTTGTTATGTGGTGGAGCATTGTTTCATGTACGTTCTTGCGCACATATATTAAATATTATGGTACAGTCTCAAGCAAGTCAAAACCATTGTCAAGAATGTTCATGATACCGTAGATTACCTCAATGGAAGTGAAGCGAGAATGAGAAAATTTGCGGAAATTGTCCAACAATTCAATCTCAAAGAGCGGAGGTTGGTTCTTGAATGCAAGACTAGGTGGAATTCCACTTATGATATGTTATCATGTGCCATCAAGTTTAAGGAGGTATTTTCTAGACTTGCTTTGGAGGACAATGATTATGTTTATTGTCCTAGTTCTGATGATTGGCGTAAAATTAAAAAAAAAAAAAAATCTTAAAGGTGTTCTATGATACCACAAATGTTATCTCGTGCTCTGAGTACCCTACTTCCAACTTTTTCCTTAGTGAAGTTTTTTACATCAAAGAAATGTTGGACAAAAATGCTAGTTCTCCATACCCTTTTGTGAAAGATATGGTGAAAAACATGAAAGAAAGATTTGATAAGTATTGGGGTGAATGTAATTTACTCATGGCTATTGGTGGAGTGTTAGATCCTCGTTTGAAAATGAAGGTTGTTGAAATTACATTTCCTCATATGTTTCCTTCAAATCTTGGTAGGGAGAACATTAATAAGGTTAGAGATACTTTGTATGAGTTGTATGATGAGTATAAGGCTTTGTATCCTCCTTTAAATGAAGACCTTGGAGAAAGTAGGAATGGAGCTCCACATATAGTTTAAGGGAGGAGCCTTCAGGGGGATGTCAAGGGTTTTACAAGTTGTTAGAAGTGGGGAAAGAGTGGAGCCTAGAAAATCAGAACTTGATGTATATCTTGAGGAATGTACCACAACTGATGAAGGACATAGGTTTGATGCTTTAAATTGGTGGAAGGAAAGAGCTAGCAAATTTGTTGTTTTGTCTAGATTGGCTGCTGATGTGTTAGCTATTCTATTACCACTGTTGCTAACTTCCAAATTTAGACTTACCTTGGTTTTGATTTAGCAATTTTGAGCAAAAGCACTTCGTTAATTGTAATAAATCTCATCAAATCAAACCCTAATTAAAAATCCCTCATTTGGGAGAAAAAACCCTAATTCAAAAATCGGTGGCAATTGATGGCCGCCAACTCGAACGGAGGTGATAGAGGATGTCAGCGAGCCAACCACCATCATCCCTTACACCATATTTCTAGCAGCCAGTGGCAACAACAACATTCAGGTCAGTCCTCTTTCTCTTTTTCTTTCTCTTCTTCGAACTTCTCTCTTTTCTCTTCTCTTCTCTTCTTCGATGATCTTTTCTTCTTCTGCTCATTTTCTTGAGCTTCTATCAGATAATCTTCTATTCTTCGATCTTCAGATGAGCTTTGAATCTAATATTTTTTTTTCTTTAAGTTGAATGGTGTATTATTTGAAGTAAAATGGGTACCCACTCCCTTTACCAGTTAACCCCACCGCTGTCCTTTGTGTGCAATATTTTTCCTTTTCTTTATAGAAATATCACTTTTTATATTAATATTATTTTTTCTTAAAGCCATATATATTTTACTTTGAAATAGGAGTCATCTATTGGAAATTTAATACAATAGAAGCTAAATAATGAAGTAATAAAAATAAAAAGTGCACCTCGCCTAGGAGATGCGCGCGCCTTCGCCTTGCGCTTTGTGCCTCCCTCCCCTTGCACCTTGGTGCGCTTTGCGCCTTTTGAAACTAAGTGTACAGGTGCTCTATCTCACAACTACTCTAACCCAATGGTCATAATCCAAGAGATCTCATCATTTTCTTTATTAACCTCTCTAACCCTAAACTCACAAAATAGCTAAGCATGTCGACCTCCAAAGCAAGTTCCTCTGCTTATTCCTCCCAAACCTAGCAGAACGATACTTGATGCAAGAAGGAAATATGGCACCAATAAGTTGTAGGTTGTCCAGAAAGTCTTGTTCAAGCTGAGAGGAACTAAAGCACTTACCATTAAACATCAGCTCAGTAACAAGGAGTTCGTCACCGGTGTCTATCAACGAGGCAGCCCGTCCCTTCAATTGCACAACACCATCAGCATCAATATGACCAAGCTTCCTCAAGACTCGCGACCGATTTTTTAGCTCATCCCGAAACTTTTGAAGCTGCACAAAGTTCAAGATAATACATATGCTCAGATCAATGTTATCACACAAATTTCCTTTTTGACGCTAGAAGAACTTGTAAGCATAACTACAAACTGATGCCAGTATGCAACCAAGACGACCATGTACATTATACTTCATGAATGACAGTGTGACCTTATAGCTGACTGTTAGTCAAAGCAACCACCCTTCAATAACTACTAAAGATACATATGTAGGGAAGATTTGCAGCATGACGGAGAAAATGGTATTAAAGACTAATCCTCAAATATCCAAAATGTGAATGAACAGAGTTGACAAATAAACTTATGAGTTCTGATGTATTGCAGTAATGTCTCTTTGGAACAGATTATTTGTTTTAATTCAGATTACTCCTCAGGTCTTTACATATTCAGTACATGGAACTTGGAACGCGTGAGAGGAATGAGATTTTGTGCCAGGAAACATTTTTTTGTCATTTTGTGAGGGGCTTCGTTGAAGAGGAAACATAAGATTTTCCATGGCCGGTAGTCTTCTTTGGTAACTTTATGGGAGCAGGTGGTATTTTGGTTTGATTCACAATCACGGGGAATTCCCTAACATGTCCCTTTCAGATGTATGACGAAGTCGCAGTACTTTGTTTTCATTAACCTTGATTTTTGGTGGACTTCTGGTCCCCATTCATAGTATATGTTATTTTGCTGTTAAATTCATTTTCTTAACCCAATCAAAGCCTTCTGGAACAGAAAAACACACACTTCTTAAAGTGAATTCTCCATTACCGAGCTGAATATTCAACAATCAATTCAAGATTAACTATAAATACTCACAACCCACTTCGTAGCCAACATTAAATGATGGTAATGTAATGAATTCTAATGCAATAAATTAATTCAAATCTCCTGTCAATGTACAAGGTAATGCTTGTCAACCCCTAACATCTCTTTTCTTCATAAAATTTGGTTACCATCCACTACCATTTCGGAAGGTGGCAATGAGTGATAATGAACATCTATGAAGAAAAACACATTAATATAGACATTGACATTAGAATTGTCTTTACAAACTTCCACTAAAATTCATTACCATAAACGTCATTTATCTGGACCTACCAAATGGGCCATAAGCTATAATGGCAAAACCACAATATAGTACCTGAGATTCACGCATCTTCGACTTCAACTGTTGAATTTCATGATTCACCTCAGCTTTCCGTTGAAAACATTTGACCTGATGGACATCTTGGGACTGCAAAGCATTATGAAGATAGATCGAGGAAGAGAATGAGATACAGAAGGTACAATGCATCGAGAAACCATAATCTGAACATCAAATATGAAAATAACCTTGTGCATTGGATGTGACAATAATTTCTGTTCAAGTTCCTCAATTTGACTGACCAACTCAACAATTTCCTTCTCTTCAATACCCATGTCCTGAAGTGTGAAAATAACCATGAGTGATAAAAAACATTCTGATAATGATGTTACCAAGACCAGTATATAGGCCTACTATTCCTCTCAAAACCAAACAATGTAAGAGAAAGTATACAGAAATTATTTAACAGATACTACCCAGACATAAACTGTCCCTCCTTTGCCAAAAGAGTGTCATAATCTATTGCAGGCAAGACTTAAATGGATCTTCAAGAGCAGCAAGCAAAGATGATTTACAAGGCTTTTGGTAACAGAATACGGGTACCAGACAACTACCAGTTTTACTGACAGTTTCATGACAAATTATACATTAGTTGCCTCAGAAAACAAACATTAATGAAGCAATCACAGCCACAGCATTCCCAACTTGAGGCTTGGGTCACTTGTTAGAGAGGTTGTCCTTAACAGAAAAGCATTGTGGAGTCATTGGGCTCATGAAGTACGTCAAGGAATTAGCAGAGGCAGTAGGAAATTAGTGAAGTATCTAACCCACAAGGCAACAAATGCTAACAATACAAAAATGACCGTTCTGGCAACCCCAGATTGTAACCTCTTTACTTTTGTTTGAGGTGTTTCTAGTTTCTCTATAGTCCACATTTAGAAAGATCTTTTGCAACTTTTGCAAAGTTTAATGTACACAGATATATTAGACTCCTTATATATTTCTAATCAGTTGTATATAGAAAGCAATACCATACAAGTTAACAAATAAAAAATCCATGATATAACAAAAAAGATCTACATCCTCAGTAGCCAAAGCAATGCAATACCAAATAAATAATTAGATGATTCAACTTAATAAGCAGCTATGACACACCTTAACAGGATTAAGCTTTGGGAGGCCTTGAGGAAACCGTCTTTCTAACTCCTGTACAGCTAGAAGTATGCTTTGTCTCGCCTCAACAGGCCGAAGGTCTGGAGGTATAGAAATCCGGAGCTTACTAAGAGCAGCTATTAAGGGCAACTGCACAGGAACCTAAAGCATATACAAAATAGATTAACCTCCTAGATTACAACTAATTTCTCTAGAACAACACCTGTGAATCAAGATATTAATGAACTGCGCGACTGTTAGCATCAGAGTGAACTAACTCACCACATGCATTTCACCCTTCTCCCCAGGACGAGGGGGGCATGGTTTAGGCCTTGAACCATTCTCACTTGTACCAGGGGAGCAATGAAGCAGAGTATCAACTATATAGCCTCCACCACGTGGCACAGTTCCCGATGTGGCAGGGGGCTTTTTCACCACATTGACCACAACTCCCCAGCCCCAGTCAGTTCCTCCTTCACGTATCTTAACCTGAAGAATTTTGGATAAATTAAGTAAAAAGCCAATTATCACAAAAACCTGCTTGTGAAGTTGAAATGTATGAAAGAAAAAGGTAAAATCTTATGATTCATAATTATAACAGGTACATCAAAAGATGTTGAAGAATGATTGACAACGAGAACATTAAAATATAGATGATTACCAATCTCCCAGGAAGAAGGTAGTAAAGAACTCTCTCCGGCCTCGTAATCTCGGACATCATCTTCTTCTCAAGTAGCGCTAAATCAAGTCTTAGCTTATGGTATTCTGCAACATCCGACTACATACACGACTCCCTTAAGAGCAAGATAAAATATTTATTTTACAAAAGCAAATTTTCTGACCAAACAAAAGAGTACCTCTCCGGAAGCATCAAGCATAGCAGCTTCTTGCTCAAGCTTCTCAATCTTTTTCTCAACTTCAGGCAAAGCCTGTGAAAGGAACAAAAATTGATATGTGTCTTATCTACAAGCAGATCGAATTATAGAAGATCAAGATAGGAAATTAACCTTCTCATACTGGAATTGGTGAAAGGAATTTCTAATAACATGTTCAGCATTAAATTGGCCTTCAGCTCGGCACATTAGATTCAAAATTGAGTAATAGCTCAATCTGAAAGTGCTGACAAGTGGAGCTGGCTTACCCAACACCATATCTCTTAGGGAATTCATTTCCATCTGAAATTAAAAAAGCACAATGATCATCAAGAGGACACACCCCTTTGAAATGAAAGTAAAAAGTATAAAATTCAATATAAATTATAAACACAACTTAAAACCAGATGTATGTAAAGCATAATAATTATAGGATCATCACATAACATAATAAAATGTGGTAAAGAGGTTAACTTTTAGATAGTACTGAAAATTGATTACGAGAATTACCTGTTCATCAATCATTATAATGCAAATGCCTCGGTCATCCTTGCCACGACGACCAGCTCTTCCACTCATCTTCAAGGCCAAGAGAATATGATTATTACATAAATCTAGATACTGATCAGCTCCATCACTATATAGCATAGACTTCACTCACCTGGATATACTCACCAGATCCAATATAACGATGGCTATCACCATCAAATTTCTTAACTGCCGTAAAAACAACGGTTTTTGCAGGCATATTTAAGCCCATTGCAAACTACAAAAAGGCAAACCAGGGAAAAGAGTTAATGCGTTGCAGGAATATTAAAGATCACTGAAGACGATTCAAGACAGCAGAGAAAATATTGAAGGACAGAGAACATGACATGCTAATTATTCCCATGCCAACTGTCACAGGGTCTCAGTTTTCAACAACATAATTAATAAAGATGCTAGCACTGAGTATCTTGAAGAGATACGACATACAGAAGAAATATCTAGCAATAAGTCATTCGTACCCAGGGTTCGAATCCCTCTCTTTTCGTTTCCATTGATAATTGAATCTTACTATTTGGTTTCTCTTTTGAATTTATTAGATCTTTTTCATCTATTTTTTTTTTCAAATTAGATATAAACGAAATATAGGTTCTAATTCGAACTAATTAGAATGATATTCAAGATTTGTAATTATATTTAGTAATATTTTGAGAAATCAATTACAGAGAGCAAGGGAATACTTGTAGCTGCCAGAAAGCTTACAGTTTCAGTGGCAAATAGGGCCTTCACAAGCCCTTCTTGAAAAAGAAGCTCCACCAATTCTTTAATTATTGGAAGAAGCCCAGAATGATGTACAGCAATTCCCCGTTGAAGAAGTGGCAACATCAACTCAATAGCAGGAAGGCTCCTGTCCTCCTCATTCAAGCACAGAATGGCATTTTTGAAAACCTGCTCCACAACATCTTTCTCTTCTTCTGTATTAAAGTCAAGCTTCGACATTGACATTGCATGCTGTTCACACTCCCTTCTACTGAAGCTAAATACAATGACAGGCTGAAATTTGCGCTCCATGATCATCTGTGACACAGAAAAAATTGAAAAAAAATGCTGATATCGAGTCAAATAAAGGCTCAGATAAGAACAAACAGGAACCACATCGACAACATGTTTAAATCCCACATTCCCACCAAAGGAAGAAATCGGGAGTACACAAGCCTACACCAATTCATTATGAGCTGGAAAGAACAAACAAAAATGTAAACAAATAAGTACTATTGGGATGACTAAAAAAAAACAATTAATTTCGCAATTCAAAATGGCAAAGTGCACCAATGTAGCATAACGACTAGCTTACCAATCTCAGTCCTTTCTTTTGTTTTACATACTTACAGCCAACACATAAAGCTAATCTGTTCCTCTGCAACAGTACTCTTTCCTTCTTCCAGATCTTTCCATATTTATATTGTACAAACCCAAACAACAATGTATCTATTCACGGATGTCAGAACATAGAACCCCAATACATTAAATTCATTTAGGGTGTTGAAGAGCCAAGCACAGCCTGAACATGGAGTTGCTCGGCTTGGCTCGGCTTGTAACTTCTACACTCGAGCCGAAATTCAAGCTTCTGTTTTCAAGTTCAACTACTCTTAAAACCCAATTTGACTTTGTCATTATCGTTAAAATTTTCATATTTAAGTTTTTGTTACTTCTTTAGAGTTTCTCACCAATTTAAATCCGCAAAACATAATAGCGAAAACATATCTCGATACCCTTCACGAGCTTTTAGAATTGCTCTTAGCTATGCTCGTTTAATGATAATTTCGAGCCAAACTTAAATAGTTTACAAGCCAACTAAACTCATCACCACCCCTAACGTTAATATACTACATACATGAGCAAACTCCCTAGTATGAACCTTTCATCCACTAGGAAACTTGACACTATGACCCCAAAACCTCCAATCCACTTGGGGTTAAATGATGAAAACAACCAAAGAAGAAGCATAACATCATTATCAATGAAACCACATACCCTATCTCACTTGTCTTTTCTTTGCATCTTCATCTATACTCAATTCCCCTTGTCACTACTATACACCATCAGCTCTTCCAAGCACCCATCATAACTCTTCTCACAAATAGTTAACAATCGCTACTCATAGCCAAACCGCAATAAACCCTCATAACTTCCATAAAACTATATGAAAGAACAAATAAACTCACTCACATCAAGGACGTATGAATTCAATTCCCCATACAATTTTGGAAATGTTTGGTTCTGTCCTAGAAGGATTCTCCATCCCCACCCGAACCCGTCTCTTTGGTTCAATCTTTGAATGGGTTTCATATCCCTTTTTATTGTTTCCTTAAGTTCAATGTTACCTATTTTGTTCAATCTTAAATCTATCGAACTTCTTTTAACTTCAAAATCAGATAAACATTTGGTTCATAATCATATCACTAGAAACCTCTTTTTTCCTTAATTATATCGCTAAAAATCAGATAAATATAGGAGTATGATAGTAAAGTTATTTTTGTGTCAGCCTTGTAATCTCAAGAATCAGGGGTATAGAGTAACAACCAATACATATATTCCACACCATCTTATTTGTCAATTATATTTGAATCCACACATCTACAAAACAATGGATAACCACCTACAACATTTGACCTTTGCATTATGCTTAAACCACACATCAATCCAACAACATCACAAAAAGCGAATGCATGTCATCAGAAAGAAAAAGCCCAATTTTCGAGAAAAAAAAGTAACTAATCTCTTTTTCAGCCAAAAATATGCCCTTCGTGAAAGGAAGAACTAAGAAGATGGACACTGAATGATGTGTTAATAGAGTTGGACCAGAATAGGATTCGACCTAAGCTTCTCTCCTCCTCTTGTGTAACACATAGTGTTTTGTATCTATGGTGGAATGGAGTCAAATCTTCAGAGGTGAGATATGTTTGACATTCCAGGAGGTTGGGATGGACTTTCAAAAATGGAATTCCTGGAATAAAAAAAGTCCCAACCAAACATCCCCTAAATTGAGTTTAAAGATAGATCGAGTTAGCTCTAACTTCAATGCAAAAAGGGGTTTTAAAATCCCATATGGCATCAACTAAAACAGATGCGCTAAATCTGAGTACCTTAAACAAAATCCCACAAGAGGCTGCAATCTCTCAATGCTAGAACAATTGGAACAATTGGCTCTCTATCAAAATAGAACGTGACACATACCCTAGGCAAGAATGTTTTTATCTTGTCTCAAAGTCTGAAAATGATTGTTCACATTTGTTTTCGTGCAAAGCAACAATCCAAAGAAAGCTTTGGCTCATGACATTGGACTTCAAATTGTATAAAAACATGAGAAAAGCGTTGCATTGTAGACAAATTACATGATAAGACAAAAGAAGAGTCCAGAAAAGAGGCTCAAACAAGAAGTAAAGTTGACCAACTCAAGGATACGGAAAGACCATCCATTTACAAAAAAAATAAAGAGAGAGAGGGGAACAACAAAGAATGGAGATAAGTTCCTTCCTAGTGGAGGAAGACAATATGTCTAAGACAGACCACAATCCCAACTGGATTGAACCAAACACGTAATACAGGGTCTAGTTATAATTTTCTTCAACCAAAAATCAAGCGTAAACCTAAGTCCAGGTGCCTCCTATGTGGCTTCATGGTTGCACATCTAGAGCACAATGTTACGTTGAGAAATGGGTTAGCATGTCATGCTATAAATTTATGCGCATTGAGACTAAATCAAGATATCACATGCTAAACTTGTTTTTGCTTCGCATTACCCTCAACTTGTAGTTAATTACTAGAGCTAGCAAAAGTTAACTCCCACATGACAACACGACAAATCAAACACGAAATAAGCGGCATAATGATTAAGATTTTGACACGTTTATTATATTGCGTAACAGGAATAACCCATTCAATTAAATGGGACAGCTTAGTGTTGAGTTTTTAAACACGAATACAACGCACTCCAACCCGTTCAACCTTCAAAAGATAGAATTTTACAAATAAACACCATGTAAAGGTTTGATCTAGCATAAATTGAATTATCTCATGAAAAAGTCAGTATACTTAGAAGCTGCAGACCATGGAATTAAAACTCTCCCGTTCCGTTACAGAACGGCCGTTCTGTAACGGATTTTGGATTTGCCGTTCCGCGAAATCCCGTTACGGAACGCCATAATAAAAATCACATACTTCTCGCCGCGTTGTCCGTTCCGTAACGCGAACTCGCCCGCGTTACAACGTTTTTATTCCTGTTACATCCGTTCTTTTCAAACATTGGCCAAAAATATTTGATGATTTAATTATATAGTTGATTATATAGTTGATGAAACATGATATTCTGATAGATTTGGTTATGTTATGTTGTAATAATGCTTAATAACTAAAACAATGCAAATAAGGTTAGAACGTATTAATGAGAATTTTTTAAAAAACTTCACGCCGCGTTGGCCTTGAAACGTTCTATTCCCCCGTTACAAGCCGTTCCCGCGACAACGCGACCGTTCCCGCGAACGCGACCGCGACCGCGTTTTTTTTCCCTGCTGCAGACAGCTCAACCTAAATTGATACAATGATAAAACATAACTGGACGAGGGTAAATGATTTGTGTTTTGTTATATATAATTCCTTGATATTTCCACTTAAACAGGTTAAATGGTTAACGGATTGGTTTAGTGTCACACATTCTGACACATCGTCAGGTTAGTGTCAAGCTTTTGACACTAGAATTTGGAACATAAGATATCCCATTTCCCAACATGACCAACACTAGTAATTACTACTTATCAAACCCAACTATGCATAGTTGATTATTTAAACATGTTCTCGAGGCTAGTTGTGCTAACTGCTAACAAAAAGAATGGAGGCCGACAAAACTAACCCTTAGGGTTGGTTACACAAAGATGTTGAAACATTCAACCAAATCCTTCACCTCCACACCTCTACTCACTTCCTATTAAACTTTCCCTTAATCTTAGATGCACGTTGTGATCACGACAGACCAAACTCCAACGTGAACAAAACAAAACCCATCTTGTGCATGACTTTATTGACTTATCCGTCAAACATCTATATTGAATGATAGACCCTAAATTCCTAAAACAGATGCTTCCGTCCATCTAGTTTCAGAATATCTCAAATAAGATCCTCCTTACCTAACACTATAAAAGCTCCGTTTTACTCCAAATCAACCTCAAACTTCTGGCTTCTAACTCTTGTCTACATACTTCCACGTTACCATAATACAAACAATCAAACAAACAACATCACTTGCACAAAACTACACCATGAAACCTCATTCTGTATGTACTTGGAAAACTTGTTTATAATCGTCGCAAAAGAAAAAAAAATTAGTAAAGATCCTTAATATTAATTATATTTGAAACATCTCTTACATGTGCTAATGTTTGTCCACCGATACTAAACATCTCCTCAAATTATCTACTTGACCAAAACAAGGGGAAAACGGATGGAAATAGTTGGCTAAGAGCTTGTGGAAGACCCATGGACCTAAGCATAAGGTCTTTCCTAGACCCATATAATCTGGCTAGATAAACATAAAAAATAGCACGTTGATTTCGACAAAGGCATGATACATTGTCAACATATAGAAGAAAAGGAACGAACAAGAATATAGGAGACATTAAACCATCCTCAAGCCAACATATGTCCTACAGTCCTTGTTCTCATATTCCACAAACATTACAACATAACAAGTACTTGAAATGCAACAAATTAAACAACATTACAACAAAATTTACCTTCACAATCTTGTAAATATCTGAACCGCCTTTAGGACCCGACCCAGATTTAGCAATCCTCGCACTCGCCTTAGCAGCAGCAGCCTTCATCCCATTTGCAGGCTTCACAAACGTATCCTGAAGCTTCAAAAAGTTATCCTCCCTAAATTGCTCATTCTCATCCACCACCAAGTACAACCCTGACCCACCAACAGGAAACACATAATGCTGCAAAGGCGTAGGCCGAAAATCAGTGTAAACAACATGGCAAGGCTGCTTATGAATATTACAAATCCACTCAGCAAACTCCGTAGCATTCGACATCGTAGCTGATAAAAACACCATCTTAATCTCAGTAGGCAAGAAAATAATACTCTCCTCCCAAACAACCCCTCTCTCTCTATCTTTCATATAATGTATCTCATCAAATATAACCCAAGCAACCTCTTTCAATACCTCAGACCCTCTGTACAGCATACCACGAAGAATCTCAGTGGTCATCACTAAACAACTCGCATTCGGAGAGATCGTAACATCGCCGGTCATAAGACCGACATCACTGAACTCCTGGTTCAATTCCCTGTACTTCTGATTGCTCAATGCTTTCAGTGGAGAAGTGTAGATTACACGCTGCTTCTCGCGAAACGCCATTGCAATTGCATACTCGGCGACGGCGGTTTTTCCGGCGGAAGTGTGCGCGGAAACGAGAACGGATTCTTTGCGCTCTAAACAGGCGATTGAGACTTGCTGGAAGGGGTCGAGAGTGAAAGGATAAGTTTTTGCCGATGAACCGTTGAAGCTAGGGTTTGCGAGAGTTCCATGAATGGATGAGTCTTTGTCGGAGATGAAATCTTTTGGTACTGCTACTTCGTGAACGCATGTTCGAGTTGAATTTCGTCGTTTTGAGCCCGGTTGTTGTGAATTTTGCTGTGATTCTTGCTGATTTTGTAGTTGTTCGGGTGATTTTGGTGGTGGTTGTTGTTCGAGTTCGGATTGTTTTCTCTTTCCTAGGGCTTGTTGTTCTGGAAGTGGAGGATTTGAGGAAGGTTCTGTCATTGTCGGAGGAGCTTCCGTTAGTGTTGAAGGAGTATCCGCCATTGGAGGAGATTCCGTTGTGGCTGGAGGAGCTTCCGCCATTGCAGAGGTTTCAATTTGGGAAATGGAGGGATAGTATTTTGAGGGGGTTAGGGTTTTTGGGTCCCTTTTCCGTTTTTGGCTAGTTGGGGTCTAAAGGGTAATCTGGTCGCATTTCGGGTTTAAGACAGGCGTGTTCATTTTGTTAATTGGCAAATTGCAACGGATCTGACTCTCTCTTCAGGCCCCAGGGCCTGGTTGAAAAAGATCCCAACTTCTCTAGTCATAAAGTCTAATAGCCTGCAGGCCAACAGGAATAACTAAAACCTACGCATCCGTTCGACATTACTATTAGTTTCAATTTTTTATTATTTTATTGAATATAAAAGTCGTATGATACAATCTATTCAAAAAAAAAAAAAGTCATATGATACAAGGAGTACAATAAATTTAAAATAATCAAACTTATACTAAATAGGTCACTTTTGAAAACTCGCAACACAAAACTGAAAACTAAGGGCCCGTTCGTTATCGTTTTTTGTTTTCAGTTTTCAGTTTTTTTGAAAACTAAAAACCAAAAACAGGATACCAGAAAAAGTGGTTTTCACTTTTTAGTTGTCGGTTTTAAAATCATCATGTTCCCAATAAATTTGACTAATTTTTTATCCATTATAGGACATATATCATATGACTTTGAAAATCGAAAAACCAAAAAACAAAAAACCACAGTAATACCGAACGGGCCCTAAGGGATCATTCGGTATCACTGTGTTTTCGGTTTTTTGGTTTTTTGTATTTAAAAGTCATATGATATATGTTCTATGATGGATAAAAAATTGGTCAACCTTATTAGAAACATGATGATTTTGAAAACTGACAACAAAAAAGTAAAAACCACTTTTTCTGGTTTCCTGTTTTTTGTTTTTAGTTTTCAAAAAACTGAAAACAAAAAATGTTAACGAACAGGCCCTAAGGTCCCGTTCTGCATCGTAGTTAGTTTCAAGTTTTTGGATTTTTTAATATAAAAGTCATATGATATAAGGGGCATAATAAACTTTAAATTAGTCATACTTGTACTAAACCTGTCAATTTCGAAAACTGAAAACTACTTTTTCTGGTTTCTATATTTTTGTTTTGGCTTTACAAGAAAAATAAAAACTGGAAACAGAAGACAATAACGAACGAGCTCTATTTTTTCTGGTTTCCATATTTTTGTTTTTCGTTTCCAACAAAACAGAAAACTGGAAATAAAAAACGGTAACGAATGAGTCCTAAGATTTCGAATCGAATTTCTTTTTATTGTTGTCTTTATGGCTCTCTAGTCTCTATAGACCAACAAAAAAAATGTACCGCGCAAATGAATCAAACTAATCGTGTACTCGTGTAACATGATAATGCATGTATTTTTAGTAAATTTAAGGTATATGGTGCTTAAAAGGTAAAAATATATTGTCATATACATGTTCATTCATTATATAGATAGTGCCATGATGAGCCTTTTATATCTATGATTCTAAAAGAAGAAAGTAAAGCACTAGCGAGACAATGAGGTGATAGATGAGGTTTTTCTTTTCCGTTAAAGAATGATATAAAATCATGTTAATTGCCAGTTACTATGATGAGAGAAGAGAAAGCAATGAGCACATATGTGCTATCTTGTCTTATAAGAGAATGGGGTGAAAAAAAAAAAAAAACTCTCACCTCTTCCTGTCATTATGGGGCATGTCTTACGTGGGAATGAAAATTAGGGATTATAGCATTTAAGCATTGGATACTATGTGGGAATTGGTGAATGGGAGGTTTTACAATATATTAAAAATTACCTAATTTGGTTAGCCAAATTTTCCAAACGAGTATATAAAGATATACCCTTTAAATTTGTGGGTATTTAAAATAGATTCAGTGACAACAGAGTATTTTGAAAAGTCGTATTGCATTATATGAGTATAATAAAAATTTCAAGCAAAATGTGAGTATTTTAAAAAATTCCACTAACCATTTGAGCCCTTTTTATGGATTTTAATTTTTTAAATTTTCCTAATTTCTTTTTATTTTTCTTAGTATAATTATTCTTTAGTTATTATTTCTTCCCCTACATTTTAATCTATTGATGTCAATGATAAATATCGCAAATAAATGTCAAATAATTTTATTAACATTAAAAAGAAGTAAATTATCGACAAAATACAAGACAATAGAATTTTATGGACACTAAATAATTTTAATTTTAATTTTAATTTTAAATTCACCTCTAATTATACTTTATACTTGCAATATGATTCCAAAAAAAAACTCTTCCAAACGATATTATAATAATAATCGTAAAAGATTTGTTAAAACTTAATCTATTAATATTTAAGCTTTTTTTTACTCTTATTTTTCTCTAACACTACTAAGAAAGTGTGAGTATTTATTTTTTAAAAGGAAAGAGAAAACTAGAGAGGGTCTCAATCCAAGGGCCACCCTAAAGAAACCTTACGAGTGATAATGGAAAAGGAGACACAAGGAGAATCAAACCAATAAGAGAGATTTGACATAGAATGCCCACGATGAGCCGTTAATTCGCAGCGTGATTCGCTTCCCGGAGAACATGACCAATATGAACCTCTTCAAACTGTTTAAATCTTCACCTACATCAAGCACAAGAAAGTTAATAGTCCAAGGAATTTCCCACAATTTTTTGATAGATTGAATAACCGTTATATTGTCTCCTTCAATAAAAAGCTTTTTGATACGAAGAGAAATAGCCCCTCTAATACCTTCTCTAAGCCCCCAGGCTTTAGCTACCATAATAGAATAAGAAGGATCAATAGCATTAGCCCCATAAAGAATAATTTTAATTACCCTCCTCATTATGAATAAAATAATAAACTCATAAGAAGCTTTGCCATCTTTTAGTTTAGACCACTAGTGGAAAAACCCTTAAATGACACATGTTAGCTGATTTGGTTTTGGAAAAAATCGAATCCGTTATACATTATTTTGATGGGCAAGCTTTAGGATCAATTAAGTAATCCAGTTTGGGCCCTTGACCGGATCAGTTAATGGATATGTGGCCCATTTCACGCTAACTCAATCCCAGCCAAGAGGAATCGAAGTCCATAAATTCGCTCCATCTTCTTTTCCTCTCTCTCACTTCCCTCTCATCCCTCATCCCTCATCCCTCCTCTGTTTTCCCTTTTCCCTAACCCAAACCCAGTAACCCTCTATTCCCTTTTCCCAATCGTCTCTCTCATTCACCCTAACACAATCACCAGCCATTTCACCCTCATTCACCATAAATCGAACCACCAACCACCGTCTTTACATCACCAACTAGGCAACCGCTAATCCCCCAAGCTAGAACAAAGCATTGTCCTCAATGCATGAACAATAGGATCGAAGGGAGGGAGGGGGGGAGGAAAACATCAAACCAACAAGCATATGTTCCACAAATTATAAAGCATTGGAAAAAGAGAAAAAGGATGGATGCTACCGGATTGTAGGTTGGTGTAAATACTCGCATATGACCCAATTTTCCCATTTGTAATCAACTTTCTCATAACCATTAATTGCTTTCCACGTACTATTGAGAATGATTGTTATTCCAAACTATGTACCTAAACCAAAATCAAAGATAGAAAAGAAAAACGAGTAAAATTAAAAGAAAGAAAATGAACGTAATAAATCACGGGTTACTTCCCGAGGAAGGCTTATTTAAGGTTCTAAGTTTGACCTTTATAGTAAATAGCAATTCAAAGATCGCAAAAGTTTGTCAAATGCACTAGCAAGCATTTCCATTATCATTAATTATGCAATGACAAAATACAAGGTGTGCATAAAGTGCAATGCAACTCCATGTAAATGAGGAGAAGTATGCCAAAAAGTAGAAACAAAAGGAGAAACAAAGAAATAAGAAGAAGAAGAATCAAAAGAATAAGAAAACAAAGGACAAAGCGGCAAACTCTCCTCGACAAACTCTTTTTGGGTGGCAATCTCACTCCGCTCCTCAATAGTATACGAATTGGGCACTTGAAGGTCAAAAGTAAGAAGCTGATGAGAAATCAGTGAGCTTTTGACGTCCTTGTTTTTGTAATGAATAATTAATTAGTTTTGATTAGCAAAGTCAGACGTTAGGTTGATTTTGTGCTATTGTACTCGTGTTTGTCACGAAAAAAAGAAGTAGCTAAGTATTTCAAGCAAGCAGCTGCCTATGGGTGGTAGTGAGGTGTGTGCTTAAGGTGGTTATTGTCAATTATTGCTAATTAAGTGTTAAACATGCTTACGTTCACTAAATTGTACTAATTAGCTACTTAGCTCTTTTATCAGTTTTTGTAAACTTTCTGTTTTGGAAACCGATTTTATTCTGTTTAGCTTATGTAACACCCCCAAATTCCATACACGTCTAAGCTACGTTGCATCGACTTTGGGAGTGTTACCGCCGCGGTGAAACGCAAGGCATAATAAAATCAAAACGTTACAACTCCTTATTAAGAAAACTATATTGCAGCGGGAATAAAATGTTAACTTTACTACAACTCGGGGATCACCAAGGACCCCTTTTTATTCAAACCACAAACTAACTAAGTAAATCATAATAGTCTTATAATGCTTAATTTGAAACACTTTAAAGTTTCAAGACCAAGATCTATCCCTTATATGCTCAACATCATGCAGCGACACCAGCACACCTAGTCTGCTCCCCATTGTAGCTTCAATTGTTCATCACAGGTCAACAAACAACACAATAACACACAATCAGCTATGCTGAGTACATAGTAAAGCATTGAGTGCATACCAAGCATAAACAGAGCAATAAGGATAATTCTTAGACATGATACTACCATAGCCTTATATTCTTTACTTTTTATTTAGTTGGCAGCGAACGGGCACCGTCATCTTACTAGAATCATACGGGCTACTTAATTCTTAATAGACAACTTGGTCTATTAGATGGAATGTAAATACGGTTTCGTTCCGTTCCACATCCATCACCTTAGTATGCATACCCCCAATATCGTACGGAACCTTCCGCCTACTTGAGTTATCAAAATTTATAAGGACACTACTATCGTCACAGTAGGCCTGCGTAGGAGTGTAGAACAAGTCTCACACTCCCCCCATTGTTCATCACTTGTAGGGAATCCAACTACAAGTTTATTGCCAAAATCCTTTCTTAGTATTGTCCATTCATACCACATTAAACATGTAATCATTTAACATTCCTTTTTAGATATAATACTCAAATCATTACTTTGTAACATCCTTGTTACACCATAGATCAAAGAATATAAATCCAATTGTTACACCATATATCAAAGAATACAAATCCAATAATCATGCTTATGATACCATAGAATTTCGCATTACCATGCTACATATCGATTTTCAATCATAATCATGTTACCAAACAATCTCAGCAATCACAAGTGTTCCCTATCATGGTTCTAGGTTCCAATAGAGTAAATCACAGCCTAACATGATACTAGTAATTGCAACTGAACTGGTACGCGTACGTACCTTGTAACGGAGAATCTTTGCTGATTACTTAAAACGTTCCGCTTATGAAATTGGGACCTAACCGAATAATAAAAGTATTTTAGTGCTAAGTCTTTGATATTATTAAAAATTAAAATCAGCTTACCTAACTATATAAAATATGATGTTTTGAAGATAAAAAAAAAACCACACTCATTGTTTAAACTTTCCTTTTATAAATCTCATTGAACTAGCACATATAGGAACTCATTATAATATGCAAATCTGATTTTTAGTTAACTTATTATACTTGTTCATATCAACAACACTTAACAACTTTATACATAAGCATTGTAAAAGAAAATCAGATTCGAGGGATAAAATTATCATAAAACATAACTATAAATCTGATTTTTGATACTTTATTCCATACTTTAGTTATAATCACCAAAACATAATTAGAGATAATAAGAAAAATAAAAATCAGATTTCATAACTTAATTTAAAGTAGAAAAGAATTTTTTTTTTATAAATAGAGTATACTGTAGTGCTTCGTGTTCCTGGCGACAACCACCGCGCCGCTCAACCCGAACTCCGGCACCACCACGCTTCGCGCACGACCAAGACACAACCCGCACAACCACGCCGAGCGAACCACCAGACGTGAACGAAAATCTCAATCTCACGCGCGCGACCTCCTGCAGCACCGCACTGCACTCCGAGCGACACCTCCCCGCGACCAGTCGCTGGATCACTGACGAAAACCGCGAACTCCGGCGACCTGTACCGGCGTCGTGGAAGGGAAATAGTAGAGTAGAGCGAAGAAGATGAAAGGAGGAGGAAAGAAAAAAAAGAGGCGCTGGAGAAGAAAGAGGAGGAGAAAGAAAATTCTCTTGAGGAAAAGAAATGTCACGGCTAATTGTAAATGAATAGGGTTTTGCTTTTTCTCTTTTTTTTTTCTTCTCCTATTTATAGCACGGTAAACCCTGGTTTAATAGGATTCGTTTCCAACTCAAACTCCGATTTCTTATTTTATTTGGAAAATAAAACGAAACCAAACTATAATATAATTAGGTACAACAGTAGGTTGTATATTTAAATTATAACTGTAGACTTACCTAAACTATATTATAAAATACTTTCACTTTTACTTTATATTTCTTATTTATAGCAAAATAACTCCCAAAAATACGGAGTATTACAGGCTTCCCCCTTAAAGGAAATTTCGTCCCGAAACTTTGAGGTAGCCAGTCTTAACGATGAACTTTTGCACTTCTAAGTCCCAAAATTTCACAAGCGTTTTCCAGTTTTCGCAAGTCGCAGAAATAATAATACACATAAATAACAAACTTAAGTAAACTTTAGGGGAAGCGTGAAATTCTATCGCATTCTTCCCCCCTTAAAAGAAAAGTTACGTCCTCGTAACTCGCCTACCTCTTGAAAAAGCTCAGGGTACTTCAGACGCATCGCATCCTCTCGCTTCCCATGTGGCTTCTTCAATGTCGATTTCTCCACAACACCTTCACGATTTTGACGTCCTTATTTCTCGTACTACGCACCTTGTGGTCTAGGATCTTGATGGGTTTCTCCTCATAGGACAAGGTTTCGTCTAACTCGACGTTTTCAGGTTCTAGGACATGTGACTCGTTAGGTACGTATTTTTGAAGTTGGGATACGTGAAACACGTTGTGAACCCTTTCTAACTCGTTTGGAAAATCTAAGCGATAAGCCACATTGCCTACTCTCGCCAAAATCTCATATGGTCCTATGAACTTAGGGCTTAGCTTCCCTTTCTTTCCAAATCGCATCACTCCTTTCATTGGAGACACCTTAAGCAGCACTTTTTCACCAACTTCATAGTTCTCTTCCCTTCGCTTCTGATCCGCATAGGACTTCTGCCTGTCCTGTGCAACCCTAATCTTCTCTTGAATGACTCGCACTTGATCAACAGTCTCTTGAATCATTTCAGGACCTAACACCACCGTCTCACTAATATCGTTCCAGCACAAAGGACTGCGACACTTTCTCCAATACAACGCTTCAAATGGAGCCATTTTGATACTAGCATGATAACTGTTGTTGTATGAGAACTCTATGAGGTTTAAATGGTCTTCTCATGATCCCTGGTACTCTAAGGCACAAGCTCTTAACATGTCTTCCAAGGTCTGGATTGTTCTTTCTGTTTGACCGTCTGTAGCTGGGTGAAAGGCGGTACTCATCAATAGCTCACTACCAAATGCTTCCTGTACCTTTTTCCAGAAGTTCGAAAGGAATCGCGAATCCCTATCAGACACTATACTCGTGGGTACTCCGTGCAGTCGAATGACATGTTTAACATATGCTTTGGCTAGGGCTTCCATACTCCACGTGTCTTTCATGGGTATAAACCTTGCAGTCTTGGTCAACCGGTCCACTATCACCCAAATTGTGTTATTACCTCCCCGACTCCTAGGTAAGGCTACGACGAAGTCCATGGATATCGAATCCCACTTCCATGTTGGAATGTCAAGAGGTTGGATTTTGCCTTGAGGTCTCTTGTGTTCACTCTTAACCTTCTGACACGTCAAACATTTGGAAACAAACTCGGCTACTGCCCCTCTTCATTCCAGGCCACCAGAACATCTTTTTGAGGTCCTTATATAACTTATCCCCCCTGGGTGGACGGAATAACTCGTATTATGACCTTCACTCATTATCTTTTGCTTCAACTCCTCACATTTTTGCGGCACACACCACCGACCTTTGTAGCGTATACTCCCATCCTCATGGATTTCAAACCCTTCTGCTTTTCCCTCCTTAAGTTTTGCTTTGACCCGCTCAAGTTTCACATCCCCAGGCTGACCCTCTCTTATTTCATCTAGGAAGTTGGGTTGGATGGTTAGGGCACTCAATAAATTTTCCACTTCCCCTTCATGAACCACTTCGATCCGGAGTTTAGAAAATTCTTCACAAAGTTTGTCAAGAATTACCAAGGTGTTCAAGCTATGGCTAGACTTACGACTCAATGCATCAAGAACAACGTTTGCTTTACCCTCATGGTATTGAATGTCTAAGTCATAGTCCTTAATGAGCTCTAACCACTGCTTATTGTCGCATATTAAGGTCTTTCTAGGTGAAGATGTATTTGAGGCTTTTGTGATCGGTGAAAATTCGACAAGTCACCCCGTAAAGGTAATGTCTCCAGATTTTTAAGGCAAAGACAATTGCGGCCAACTCTAGGTCATGTGTTGGGTAATTAACCTCATATGGTTTCAGTTGACGGGACGCATAAGCTATAACTTTCCTATTTTGCATAAGAATACAACCCAACCCATTCTTTGACGCATCACTATAGACATCATACCTCTCATCCCTGTTAGGCAAGGCTAGAACAGGTGCTGAGGTTAATCTCTCTTTGAGTGTTTGAAAGGCTTTCTCACTATCGTCAGTCCAGTTAAACTTGCAATCTTTCTTCATTAGGTTAGTCATGGGTTTTACTATCTTCGAAAAGTCTTTCACAAACCTCCTATAATAACCGGCTAAACCCAAGAAACTCCTTATATCTGTGACATTCTTTGGTGTAGGCCATTCACTCACAACTTTTATTTTTGCAGGATCTACTGACACACCCTCCTTAGAGACGAAATGACCCAAAAATGACACCTTTTCTAACCAGAACTCACACTTTGAAAACATTGCATACAGTTGGTTCTCCCTAAGTGTCTGTAAAACAAGCCTCAAATGTCCCTCATGTTCCTTCTTGCTCCTTGAATAGATCAATATATCGTCTATGAACACGACTACGAATTTATCGAGGTAGGGTAAAAAAATCCTATTCATGAGGTCCATAAAAACAGCAGGTGCATTGGTTAACCCAAAAGGCATGACGGTAAACTCATAATGTCCATACCTAGTCCTGAAGGTAGTTTTAGGTATATCTTGATCAGCAATCCTCAACTGATGGTAACCAGACCTTAAATCTATTTTCGAGAACATCCCTGCACCCTGAAGTTGGTCAAACAAGTCATCTATCCTAGGTAATTGATATTTATTTTTCACAGTGACATTGTTCAACTCACGGTAGTCTATACACAACCTCAAACTACCATCCTTCTTCTTTACAAATAAGACAGGGGCTCCCCATGGTGACATACTAGGTCTAATGTACCCATTCTCTAGTAGTTCTTCTAACTGGTTTTTCAACTCGTTCATTTCTGCTGGAGCCATTCGGTATGGGGCCTTTGAGATAGGTCCAGTTCCAGGTACTAAGTCAACAGTGAACTCTACATCTCTCCTTGGCGGCATACCAGGTATTTCTTCAGGAAAAACATCCTGGAATTCGCTAACTATAGACACATCCTCAGGTTTTAATGGATCATCCTCAACCCTTCTCACAGAACACATAAATAGAGGCCATCCTTTGTCTATATAACCCTTAAGTTGCAAGGCATTGATTACCTTAATCCCAGGTTCTCGAGGTATTCTCCTATATGACACCCTTTTTCCCGAAGGATCTCTCAGTTCCACTTTCTGTGCATCACAGTCTATCTTAGACTTGTACTTCCCAAGCCAATCCATCCCCAAAATGATGTATAGGTTCGATAAGTTAAACTCTATTAGATCGGAAGGAAAGAAACCCTCCCCTATTTTCAGCGAGACATTCAGGATTTTCTTAGAGCAATTAATAGTATCCCCAGACGGAATAATTATAGGCATAGAAATTGACTCGGACTCAACCAGTGCTAGAGTTCTAACAATTGTATGGCCAATAAAAGACAAAGATGCTCCAGAATCGAACAATACTTTAACAAATTGAGTTAATAGAGAAAATACCAGTGACAACATCTCTACGAGCTTCCTCTTCACTAGTCGTCATCATATACAGCTTCCCTTTGACCTTATTATCATTGTTGTTGGTCACATGGGTTCCAGATGGTGCCTAGTTATTTGCATTAGTTGGTGGTTTGGAGTAATTAGAGTTCCCTGACCCATTGTATGCATTTCCACCATTCCCATTCCCATTCCTAGGCTTAACCTTATTCTTTGAGTAGCACTCATACGCCCTATGCCCCAATTTTCCACACTCACGGCACTCCACCTTATTACCCTCGCAATCTCGCCCAGGATGGTTGTTTGGACACTTCTTACACCTGTACACACGCTCGGGTCTGCGGTTGTTGGTGTTACTGTTGTGGTTATTGTTATTGTTTTGACTGTTGTTGATGTTGGGTCCCTTACCAAAGTTTCTTTGGGAGGTTTGATTGTTTTGGTTCCCATGGTGTTTCTTTTCGAACCTTTGAACCTCGAGATTTGGATTCTCCTTTTCGCTTCTCACCTTGTTTACCCCCTTCCTCTCGTTTCCTTATGGCATATAGGTGGGCAGCTTTGCCAAAGACATGGTCCAACGAGGTGAAAGTATCTCCCCCCAGTCTCCCTTGTAGGTCAAGGGTGAGCCCTAATTCAAAACGTGAGGCCTTAGCTTCCTCAGTAGGGGCAATTTTAGGAGCAAATCTCATCAACTCAATGAATTTACGATAATACTCCTCAACAGACGGGTTCCCTTGTTCCAAAGATCATAAACTCTTGGGCTTTACGCTTCTTGAGGTATGGAGGGTAATACTTATCCCTCAGGGCTTTCTTGAAGGTTTCCCACCCAAAGTCGGGTTGTTTAAGGAGGTTGTCCTTAGCTTGGGTCCACCAAAAGTGGGCATCCCCCTGTAGGTAATAGCTTGCTAAGGGCACGATCTTGTCATCCGGACGGGAGAGGGTAAAGAACAGCTTATCAAACTCCCCAACCCAGTTTTCCAATTCCTCAGGTCCCCCTTTCCCATTCAGTACTGGTGGGTTCCTACGGGCAACCTTTTCAGACACGTCCCCATACCGGTTATAACCCTGGGCTAGGTTAGCTGTGATCTGCACTAGATCGCGAATTGATTGCTCGACATTCAGAGAGGTATCAGGCGTGCCGCCTTGACGAACCATTCTGCGCTGAAAAATGACACAACGGCTGTTTCAGCGATATACACATAGTCGTTTATTTATTTAACTACTACACATTGGCACGTTTATATAACACATCTTTATTGCAAACAATTATTAAGTCTCTATTGACTTGCAATATAAACATCTCAAATAAGACGTTACATCAAATAAAAGAATAAAATTGTTGTATTATTATTAAAAAGGGTAAAATTTATTGTTTCCAAGGAAAACATAATATGAATAAATAAAGGAATAAAAGAATACTAATTTGCTACTTGGCATGCAAGCCTTATTAAAACTGAAATAAACGAATAAAATAATATTCTAATCCTAATTATATAATCAAAAGAAACTAGGGACTATAATGGTGGGCTTCGTCATCCGAATTAGGATTTTCTATTCCTTCTTCCATGTCAGCTTCGTCCTCAGAAGACTCGTCATCCTCTATAGGTTCATCTTCCTCCAGAGGTTCTTCTTCTATGGGCTCTTCTTCTGCTTCTTGGTCATTTTCCTCAATCGGATCCTCCTCAGCAGGCTCATTCTCATTAGGATCTCCGTCTTCAGCAGACTCATTTTCATTAGGATCTCCCTCTTCCTCATTTTCCAAGTCAAGTATGGGTTCAGCATTATCTTCCCCAATCACTGCGATGAATGTCCTATTATTCCCCTCATCATCGGAAACGTAGGTAACAGTTCTGAGGTTTGACGCTATGTGGTAGTCCTCGGGTATGAACTCATCCTCAAAAGTTTGGTACCTAGCTCTTTTTGCAGCTCTAAAGGACGCTTGCGGCTCAGATTTAACTCTAGAGTTCTCAGAATTCACATTAATTCCCGAGCTTTCCCCCACATGATAGGTCCCTCGAACTAAAGGTGATGAGGTAGAGGGCTCCCAACTTCTTTTTTCACGAATTCTCCATTCATTTTCACAGTATTTTAGATCAGTAATAAAATGTCCTACAGTAGGAAGGTATTGGTTCCAGTATTTGTGTTTGGCCCTATTAAAACCTCCATTTTCTGACCACATATCCCCATATCTACGATGTACGAAAAGGTAGGGTTCCTCCTTAGAGACGTACTGCAGCATAAAATATATTTTCTCCATTTCAGTCTTTAGTCTAGTATCTCCCTGTAAGGTCCTATACTCCATAACAGCTTTCATTTTATGGGCCCAGATGTCCCAATCTTCCACTATTTGGTGTTTCATCAGGTATTCCTTAGGACCTATGTCGTAAACCATTTGCGAATTTAAAGAAGGAAAATAGCCTAAGTTTTGTGAATTTAAGGTTTTTAAGTATACATTATATATAAACATATATAAGAGGTAAAACGATTATGTTCAATTTTAGAACTCCAAGTCAAAATATTTATAACAATTTATATGATTCTTTCCTAAAATATTCGAAATAAGATTTTAGTTCAATACTTTTTGACACATCTTTGGAATATTATATATATTAATTCAAGATTTTAGGAAATAGAATATTTTACTACCGAATTTTAGTGCTTTTAACCACTATCTACGTACCTATCCTTGTACATCCTCCTACTCTATTCACATTTCAAAGATTTCAAAGAACCTTTCACCAATTCAATCAAGCAAACCACACTATATTTCATATAATCAGTATTTGCATGCTTTCTATAAACATATCAGATAAGTAAAGGCAAGAAAGGCATTACAAATAAAATCATTCCTATGATTTAATGCACGCAAAAATAATCTATATGCTCTTATCCCAGACTACCCATTTTTAAAAAAACTTTTTAAAACATCTTTGAAAATAAGAACTTTTGGCTCTGATGACCAGTTTTGTAACACCCCCAAATTCCATACACGTCTAAGCTACGTTGCATCGACTTTGGGAGTGTTACCGCCGCAGTGAAACGCAAGGCATAATAAAATCAAAACGTTACAACTCCTTATTAAGAAAACTACATTGCAGCGGAAATAAAATGTTTACTTTACTACAACTCGGGAATCACCAAGGACCCCTTTTTATTCAAACCACAAACTAACTAAGTAAATCATAATAGTCTTATAATGCTTAATTTAAAACACTTTAAAGTTTCAAGACCAAGATCTATCCCCCATATGCTCAACATCATGCAGCGACACCAGCACACCTAGTCTGCTCCCCATTGTAGCATCAATGGTTCATCACAGGTCAACAAACAACACAATAACACACAATCAGCTATGCTGAGTACATAGTAAAGCATTGAGTGCATACCAAGCATAAACAGAGCAATAAGGATAATTCTTAGACATGATACTACCATAGCCTTATATTCTTTACTTTTTATTTAGTTTGCAGCGAACGGGCACCGTCATCTTACTAGAATCATACGGGCTACTTAATTCTTAATAGACAACTTGGTCTATTAGATGGAATGTAAATACGGTTTCGTTCCATTCCACATCCATCACCTTAGTATGCATACCCCCAAGATCGTACGAAACCTTCCGCCTACTTGAGTTATCAAAATTTATAAGGACACTACTGTCGTCATAGTAGGCCTGCGTAGGAGTGTAGAACAAGTCTCACACTCCCCCCATTGTTCATCACTTGTAGGGAATCCAACTACAAGTTTATCGCCAAAATCCTTTCTTAGTATTGTCCATTCATACCACATTAAACATGTAATCATTTAACATTCCTTTTTAGATATAATACTCAAATCTTTACTTTGTAACATCCTTGTTACACCATAGAACAAAGAATATAAATCCAATTGTTACACCATAGATCAAAGAATATAAATCCAATAATCATGCTTATGATACCATAAAATTTCGCATTACCATGCTACATATCGATTTTCAATCACAATCATGTTACCAAACAATCTCAGCAATCACAATTGTTCCCTATCATGGTTCTAGGTTCCAATAGAGTAAATCACAACCTAACATGATACTTGTAATTGCAACTGAACTGGTACGCGTACGTACCTTGTAACGGAGAATCTTTGCCGATTACTTAAAACGTTCCGCTTATGAAATTGGGACCTAATCGAATAATAAAAGTATTTTAGTGCTAAGTCTTTGATATTATTAAAAATTAAAATCAGCTTACCTAACTATATAAAATATGATGTTTTGAAGATAAAAAAAAATAACCACACTCATTGTTTAAACTTTCCTTTTATAAATCTCATTGAACTAGCACATTTAGGAACTCATTATAATATGCAAATCTGATTTTTAGTTAACTTATTATACTTGTTCATATCAACAACACTTAACAACTTTATACATAAGCATTATAAAAGAAAATCAGATTCGAGGGATAAAATTATCGTAAAACATAACTATAAATCTGATTTTTGATACTTTATTCCATACTTTAGTTATAATCACCAAAACATAATTAGAGATAATAAGAAAAATAAAAATCAGATTTCATAACTTAATTTAAAGTAGAAAAGATTTTTTTTTTTGTATAAATAGAGTATACCGTAGTGCTTCGTGTTCCTGGCGACAACCACCGCGCCGCTCAACCCGAACTCCGGCACCACCACGCTTCGCGCACGACCAAGACACAACCCGCACAACCACGCCGATCGAACCACCAGACGTGAACGAAAATCTCAGTCTCACGCGCGCGACCTCCTGCAGCACCGCACTGCACTCTTATGATTATGAGTTAGAAAATCATTGTATTATATTATAGTTTATGAAATTGGGTACTCTTATGATTATGATTATGTCTACGCATGTTTTAAAGGGTATTGAGCACCTTATAAGTTGCTGGATTTTTTATTAGTATGGTTATGATGGATTTTTGAGGATTTTTAATGACTAGTATAGTGATACTATATTAGGAGACATTAATAAAGGATTTATAAACACTTTTAAAGAGGGTTTAACATATTTTAATGTTGCTGGAAATTTGATTAAGTATTGATTAGTGGTTGTATTGATAATTGGTAGGCGGAGAATTCTCTTTAGGCGACTTCTAAGATTATTAAAGTGGCCTCGCATATTGTCTACACAAGGTACGTAAATACCTATGTGGTGGTTGGATTAGTATCATGTCCTAAGGATGGGATTGATGTAGTATCATGTATAGGGAACTATTTATAGTTCATATGTGATTATATTCAAGTGAAATTGCATATTTTATGCCGTTGTGTGAAACATGTTGATTATGTTGGTTATGTCATGTTTGTATGGATGATTGATGCAAGCATATGGGATTGTGAACTTTATTTTATTAATTCACATGAGGGATTAATAATTATGTTGTCATTGGATCATGTTGTTCCCTTTGGATTATTTATTTACTTTATGAGGACCGAGAGCCTTATTTGGTAAGTTGGTTATTCACCTATGAAAGGTTGGTTAATTGTTGACTTGGATCAACAAATAAATAATGGTATGGAATTTATAATTAGAATTATTCTTGGATTGTTAAGTAAATGATCACCTTATCTAATCCTAAGATAAAAATGGAAGCTTATGTATACTTGATGATTATATTGTCTGTCTTACCTTTGTGAGTCATAACAAGTAAATAAAGTACTAATCACTTAAAGTGGAAAGTGAATAGCAATAAGTTTTAGACTTGTGCATGTCTGAAGTGTTGGACTAGTATGAGTTGGAGTATATGGTGGTAGCCTATGGCTTTTCTTGGGACCAAATTGATCACCGTGTCCTATTTTCATTTAAAAGGTTCGTCTTCTAAATTGAAGATTGGTTTGGTTTGGACAACTCTTTCCATTGCCTATTCGATCTAAGTTATAATTAATTTGAGTTGTAGAGTCAAGTTCAGTAAAGTAGTCTGTTATGTTGTTATATTATTATTTATCTTTTCCTTAATGTTTATTAGTATCATGTTAGGTTTTATATTTATTACTATGTAGTATTCAGCTTTGTTGATTACGTGCTTTTGTTGTGTATGTCGATCATGGCTATGCCTTATTGATCATGTGATCATGTCATGACCCATTTGGTGAGCAGTCTATCGGGATCAATAGTGCATTGTCCATTTCAGGTTCGAATTGAAGATGATGCATCAGGGGTTCGGGATTCGTGGAGAGCTTGTGTTTAGCTTTTATACATACTCTATAGTTGTTAAATTTGGTTGACCTTGGTTTGGTTGACTTTGACTTCGGTTTTTGGAGTTTGACTTTTGGTTTACTAAGTTTATTATTTTCAAAGTTGTTTATTTATTTTTCGCTGTAAAATTCTGAATAAGCCGATACATTATCACACGGGCGATAATGCTTTGATAATTCTCTAAGTTTTATATTAAAAAGTTATTTTGGAAAATAGAGAATTGTCAGGGTGTTACAAATTGGGGTTTGAGTTTCTCCTACATTAGAACACCAAGATCATGAGGAGAACAATGTGTAGATGGGTAATAGATCATTTTGACCAAGTTACAAACACATTGTCTGCTTATGGGGACAAAGTTTTGATTACATTAAGACATGTTGAGTACCTTCTGGGCTTCAAGGACAATGTAATTACAATTAAGGAGGTGACTTGTAGGAACGATAGCCACGACAAATCGTTGGTTGGGTTTTTACAGTTGGATGTAAGAGGCATGGCCACGCAACTACGAAGGGAACCACATGACCACCCATGCTTCAAAGGTATGTTCACACTCTTCGTCATGACCGCCCTGTCTTCACCAACACATGATTGCAAGCCAAAACCAGACTGACTTCAACTCATTCTGAACGAAGACCTTATTCCTCATTGGAATTTTGCAAAGCACATTTTCAATGAGACAGTGAAGGCCATCACCATGTTCAAAGGGAGAGACACACCACAAAATTTGGCGGATGTCCCCTGTTTCTAATGGTATTCAATGATGACCTGCTATTTGTATTATGTTAATAATTTTCCCAACGGTACTATAATTATATTCTCTTGTTATGTTAGGCCATATCCACATAATGATTAGGTTAATTACTATGCTTTGTTTGTTTTTAGGTATCATTGTTAGGTAATATTCTAAATATGTTGTGGTCATTACATTGCAATGGCAGTTGTGTTACAGTTTTAATTGATGGTTTGATTTATTCGGCAGGCAATTTTCTGTGAATACTCTCCGAAGGACAAACTTTAAGAAATTTGGAAGTACAATCTTCCAAGGATTAGAGATTGGATGGACATAAACACAAAGGCATTGCATGATGCAATTAACAAGCTTCCATACGGATACAAAAGGAGTAAAGTAAGTGCCCCAGTGAAGAACCATCTTATATTAACGTTATGCATGTTAGATTTTCTGAAAAGGGCACCTTTTTTTGGGTGATATGGAATTCATTCATGGTGTGAAATGATATTTCTAAAATTTATAACATTGCCATGAAGTATATATAGTGAATTTTTTTTTGAAAGATTGCCATGAAACATATAAGAGTTGGTAAGTTTGACAATCTGACTATGTAAGGGTGTTAAAATTTGCAGTACAATGATACTAGAATGCTAGTCTATGCCAGATTTAAACTCCTGAATTTGTGTTTATGTCATCCTCCTTTTTTTATAATATGTTATATGTGAACTAGGTTTTGGATATTGCCAAATAGTATGTTTGGTCACCACTAATCTTATTCATGTTTTCCCACCTAGGTTGGACAAGGTATTTATACATATATATCCTACTTTTTTTGTGTAGTTGTTGTTGGTGGTTGAGAAAGACAAGTGTCAAATAACAGGAAAGGTTCCATCCACATATGCTCAAAATGTAGAAAAACGTTTTCTCAAATTCTTGTCAAGGTGGATCGTAAAGGTAATGCTATAAATGCAATGTTTAAATTGATTTGCGACTTCGTGGATATAACATATCCTCAAGCAGTAGGTGAGGATAGAAGAAATTGGAGCAGAATCTGAGGATGAACAAGAGATTAAGAGAAGGAAGAAGCGGAAGTTTGCTGCATCTAATCCCACCTTTTGGTTATTTTAGAATAATACCAACTTTTGGGGATAACTTCTCAAAATTATCCAAACTCCTATTTTTCTTATATACAATACAATAGACCCAAAACGAATTGGTGATGACTAGAAAAATATAAAGTTTGGATTATTTTGAGAAGATACAGCAAAGAGTAGGGATTATTAAAAAAAAAAACAATAGTTGGGATCAAATTCAGCAAACGGGCGAAAGATTGGATTATTAGAGAATCAATTTTTCCTTTATATATTGAGTCACTCATCTTAGACCCTCTTTAATTTGAACCTAAGGCATTCACCCCGCCAGACCATTGGAAACCTGATCACATAAGCCTTTTTTTCCCTATATTTCTTTAATTCTTTTCTCTTGGCTGTTCTGAAAAAGCTTGTAGTCCTAATATATTACAATATTAGTCGAACTGAAGAAGTATATAGAAGTTCATGGAAATCTAAAAAATATTAAGGGATATTCTACATGGTGGCCTCTTACTTTTAGTTTTTCTATTTGGTGGCAGGCCAAAAAAAGATTTGTAACAAGTGACATCCTACTTTAAGCAATTATACATGGTGACCGTAATCCACTTAAAACCCGGCTAACCACCAAATTAAAGGTGAATTACTAATATGCCCCTAAGTTAATTATCCTAACACAAAAAAAACCTCCCCCACCCAATTAAAAATCACGCTACTTCAACTTGGCTGTATATGTCGAGCTTGTGCTAAACTTTTATAAAGGCTGGAGTTTTACGAAGTCGCTAAGCTGTGAGAAAACGAACAAACTATAAAATCAACAAGTATTACTGAGTGCAACACATATGCAGGACCTTATAAGACACTCAAACAATGATACAATCTTTAATGCCTTCTTTGAAAGCGATATTATACATAAGTCCAAACTCCATATAATTAGTAAACCTCCACAACTAACTAACTCATGGTGACAAAGTCTAAGGACAGTCTACAACAAGTTCATGTTTCAAACCACAATTAAGAAAAATGTCTGCACATTTTATAAAACGTAGAGAAACGTCATATACTGGAGCCAGACATAAACTGAAGAATGAAAAAAATAGCAATTCATCTGCCTACTACTGAAGCTGTCTGAAGGGGGGCGATCATTAATCATAATATAACTTTCATATAGACACTTTCATTCCCCAACCTACACTAGACTCATACCCATTCAGTATCATTCGCTCATTCAGGACTCAGCTTGTTGTTTGTTACATCATTCTGATAAAAAGATACATGATCGAGAAAATACGTCCATTGCTTCTAAACATCTTTTTATAACAAGATGCTATACACATGTCAGCACCTCATTCCAAATAGTCCACTTACAGGTGTTTAGGTTTAATAAAAGAAACAACAAATACGATTCAAGTATTCAACCACAATTACACTGCAAAACAGCACCTCAAGCAACTGATGTACAACTCAAACTATGCTAAACTGATTAGTGGCCAAAGACAAACTTGAAATTCCCATCTGACGATTGCAAAAAAGTATTGTACAAAGTTTGTGCATATCTAAATGTATTTTTATCCTGAAGTGTATTGTTGTCTTCATAAAAGTTCAGCAGAAGCTCGACATATACAGCCAAGTAGAAATAGCGTGATTTTTAATTGGTTGGGGAAGGGTTTTTCTGTGTTAAAGATAATTAGCTTAGGGACAAGTTAGTAATTCACCTTTAATTGGGTGGTTAGCCACGTTTTTAGTGGATTATGGTCACTAAATATAATTTCTTAAAGTATGATGTCACTTGGTATAAATCTTTTTTTGGCCTGCCACCAAATAGAAAAATTAAAAATAGGAGGCCACCATATAGAATTTCCCAAATATTAAAGATGAGCAAATGACAACCAAACTCGCCGTCTTAATCTGCTTCTAGGAAAAAGTTGTATTTTGTGTTATTTTGGATGCAATTGGACAAATAAATAGTACTGCTATTAGTGATAGACTATGTATATATTAGGAAATAGTCTAGTCATTGTAATCTACATAATCTTCTTATTTTGTATAGCATAACTAGTTCCTATACTTTAGCCTTAGGTTATGTTAATAATAGGTTGTATACATTCATTCCTGATGATCAATAGAAGCCAAGAGATTACATTCTCCTACATGGTATCAGATTAAGGCTTTCCTTAACCTAGCCGTCGCCCATTATCTCTCTTCTTCATCTCATCTTCATCTCCTTTCATGGCCGAGAAACCTGCCTTCCATTCGGCCCTCGCCGTCACCAACGTCAAGTTCCTTATCCCTATCACATTGGACTTGGAAACCGGCCACTACCATGAATGGTCCACGCTATTCAAAGTACAGGCCCGTGTGCACGGTATTCTCGACCACATCACTCCTCCTACCGATGAAAAAGAAGCTGCTACATATAAAGCTTCGAAGGAGGCTGATTTATCTTTATGGAAACGACTTGACGCCGCCGTTCTCCAATGGATTTACGCTACCGTATCTCCTGACATCCTCACTTCCATCCTTGTTGTGGATGATGTAGCTGAAAACGCGTGGCACCACGTTGCTCAAATGTTTCAAGATAACAAAAACTCGAGGGCTGCGTATCTTGAAACGGAGTTCACCACCACCAAGCTTGCTGATTTTTCTTCCGTGGTGGCCTACTATACACGGCTACAGTCCCTCGCCACCCAACTTGCCAATGTTAGGTCGTCGGTTTCCGATCAAAGGTTAGTTATGCGTCTCCTTGCCGGGTTGCCTTCAACCTATTCTACCTTTGTTACTAACATACAACAAAAAGATACACTGCCATCTTTTTCCGATGTATGTTCGCGTCTCAAACTTGAAGAAACCACCGCCAAAGAACGAGCTCGTGACGCCGGCTCCACTGCTCTTATTGTTGATGATGATTTTCCTTCTCAACCACTCACTCAAGGAGGTAACTCTAATCCCTCCTCTGGCCGAAATTCCTCACGTGACAATCGTCACCGTAATAATAATAATCACAAAAACCGTGGCCGAAACAATCATCACCACAACAATCGCGGCAAAAATAACAGCGGTAGCAGCCCACCGCAGCCCAGCCAGCCCGCGGTGGCTGCCCAGTCAGGCCCGCCGTGGCCCTACCCATCCTGGCCTGCCTGACCACCTCTGCCCTGGGCCCTGCCGCCATGTCCGTATCCCACATCTTCCTGGCAGCAGCAGCGTACATCCAAGCCTCATGGAGTTTTAGGCCCATGACCCCAAAGAAGCCTACAATATGCGGCGAGGCCCATTATGGATATCCCATGCAAGCTCCTCCTTCATCTCGGTTACGCCGCAACGATATAGATGCTGCCCGCATACTCTCTCACACTTCATCAACCAGGTGATAACTGGTACATGGACACGGGCGCTACTTCTCACATGACTAATATTCCAGGTACTCTCACTTCTTATTTTAATTTGAGCAAAATTCTGGTATTGTTGTTGGTAATGGTAGCACTATTCCAATTTGTGGTTATGGACACACTTCCCTTACCCCTTCAAACCCATCTTTACAACTCAAAAATGTTCTTCATGCTCCCAAACTTATCAAAAACCTTATTTCCGTTCGCAAATTCACTAATGATAACAATGTTTCTGTTGAGTTTGATCCTCTTGGGTTTTCTGTGAAGGATCTTCGAACGGGAAGCCGCCTCATGAGATGTGAGAGCACCGGGGATTTGTATCTTCTCACCAATACCTAGCATCACTTCACCATCTACTTTCCTTGCTGCATCTCCAGATTTGTGGCACTCTCGTTTAGGGCATCCGGGCCATACTATTCTTAGTTCTCTTCGTAGTCATGATTTGATCCAATGTAATAAGGCCAGTTCATCCTTTTGTACTTCTTGTCCCATGGGGAAACATATTAAACTGCCATTTTGTGATTCTATGACTGCTACTACTATGCCTTTTGATATTGTTCTTAGTGATTTATGGACCTCTCCGGTTTTGAGTTCTAATGGACATCGTTATTATGTCTTATTCCTTGATGATTATAGTAATTACTTGTGGACATTTCCCATAGCAAACAAATCACAAGTCTATTCTATTTTTTTTATCATTTAAGGCATTAATCCGAACTCAATTTGAGCGAGATATCAAAAATATCCAGTGTGACAATGGGCGGGAATTTGACAATGGCCCCTTTCAATCTTTTTGTACGGCCAATGGTATCCAATTTCGTTTTTCTTGCCCTCATACCTCTCCTCAAAATGGTAAGGCTGAACGAAAAATCAAATCCATTAATAATATTGTGCACACCCTTCTTGCTCACTCTTCCATGCCCCCCCTCTTTTTGGCATCATGCTTTACAAATGGCTACATATCTCTTAAATATTCTTCCCTCCAAGATATTGAAGTACTAATCTCCCACTCAATTTCTTTTCCAACGAACGCCAACTTACTCTCATCTTCGGGTTTTGGGTGTCTATGCTATCCTCTCTTCCCTTCCACTACCATCAACAAATTACAAGCTCGTTCAACACCTTGTGTTTTCTTGGGTTATTCGTCCAATCATAGGGGGTATAAATGTTATGACTTATCCAAAGAAGAAAATCATAATTTCAAGGCATGTCATCTTTGATGAAAATCATTTTCCTTTTTCTACCTTGCATCAACCATCCCCTACATCTAATGACTTCTTGGATCATGCTTTATCTCCCTATGTTGTGCAATTTTTGCATTCCACGCCCCAAACACGAGCCCAAATACATCACCCAAACTCCCCCTTACATCCTGAGTAGCTCACAGCCCATACTACTCCCCATCCGGCTCCTTTTATCTCACGCCTCACGCTGGAACGACCCGTCCAGCCCTTTCCGGCGCCAGGCCCAGCTCCCAACCCAGGGCCCAGTCATGCGCCTCATCCCTCCTTTTCTTCGCTGGATCTGCTAAGCCAGCCCAGCCTTTCGCCCAATCCCTCGCCAAGTCCACTATCCCTTACTCCTCCCTCTGCCAGCCCACCTCTCTTAGGCCTAAACTCCACTACTGCCCCTTCTACTCTCCAGCCTAGCAGGATGGCTGCAAGGAGCCAACATGGTATTTTTAAACCCAAGCGAGTCTTCAACTTAAGCACATCCACCACCACTTCCATATTTCATATTCCCAAAAATCCCGTAAGTGCTTTACATGACCCGAATTGGAAAGCTGCCATGATTGACGAATATGATGCTCTAATTAAAAATAAGACGTGGGAGTTGGTTCCTCGTCCTGATAATGTGAATCTTATTCGTTCTATGTGGATTTTTCTTCATAAAAAGAATTCTGATGGTTCTTTTGAGCGGTATAAATCCCGTCTTGTAGGTGATGGCAGGTCTCAACAGGTTGGAGTTGACTGTGACGAGACTTTTAGTCCTGTTGTCAAACCGGCAACTATTCGGACTGTATTGAGCATTGATCTCTCTCATTCTTGGTCCATTCATCAGTTGGATGTCAAGAACGCTTTTCTCCATGGCAATCTCAATGAGACAGTTTATATGCATCAGCCTATGGGGTTCCGAGATCCTGCTCATCCCGATCATGTCTGTCTCTTGAAGAAATCCTTATATGGGCTCAAGCAGGCCCCTCGTGCATGGTACCAACGGTTTGCAGACTACGTCTCTACCATCGGCTTCTCTCATAGCCGCTCTGACCATTCACTGTTTATTTATTGTCGTGGTTCTGACATTGCTTATATTTTGCTCTATGTTGATGACATTATTCTCACAGCTTCATCTGATGCTCTCAGAAAATCTATCATGTCTCTTTTCAGTGCAGAATTTGCCATGAAGGATCTCGGTCCTTTGAGCTATTTCTTAGGTGTGGCTGTCACTCGCACCTCTGCAGGCATGTTTCTCTCTCCGAAAAATTATGCCACCGACATTATAGAGCGTGCAGGCATGGCGTCCTGCAAGCCTAGCCACACTCCTGTTGACACCAAGGCGAAGCTTAGTGCCTCTGTTGGCACTCCTTTCTCGGATCCTACTCTCTATAGGCAGCTTGCCGGTGCCTTACAGTACCTTATTCACCAGACCCGACATATCATATGCCGTCCAACAGGTGTGTTTACACATGCATGATCTGAAAGTTGAGCGTATGAATGCTCTCAAGCGCATTGTGCGCTACATTCAGGGTACTATCCATTATGGTCTCCATCTCTACCATCTCTACAAGTCTTCTCTTGTATCTCTTACTTCTTATACAGATGCTAATTGGGGTTGATGTCCGGACACTCGCCGCTCCACATCCGGCTATTGTATTTTTCTTGGTGATAATCTGCTCTCTTGGTCCTCTAAACGTCAACCCACTTTGTCTAAATCCAGTGCCGAGGCTGAATACCGTGGGGTTGCTAATGTTGTTTCTGAGTCTTGTTGGCTCCGAAATCTTCTTCTAAAGCTTCGTTGTCCCATCCGCAAAGCTACATTGGTTTATTGTGATAATGTTTGTGCCATATACCTCTCTGGTAATCCTGTTCAACATCAGCGCACTAAACATATTGAGATGGACATCCATTTCGTACGTGAAAAAGTTGCACGTGGAGAAGTTCACGTTCTTCATGTTCCGTCCCGCTACCAGATTGCCGACATCTTCACTAAAGGTCTTCCGCGCGTACTTTTTGATGATTTCAGGGACAGTCTAAGCGTACGACAACCTCCCGCTTCGACTGCGGGGGTGTGATAGACTATGTATATATTAGGAAATAGTCGAGTCATTGTAATCTACATAATCTTCTTATTTTGTATAGCATAATTAGTTCCTATACTTTAGCCTTAGATTATGTTAATAATAGGTTGTATATATTCATTCCTGATGATCAATAGAAGGCAAGAGATTACATTCTCCTACAATTAGTATACTTTTAACTGTCAAAGTATGGCTAAGGACATTTACATCATAAAAAACAAAATTTGATGATTTCTAATAAGCCTGTCGGAGAGTACAACCGTACAAGTCATAAGTAATGCAATCCATGTCTTCTGCCAAGCCGAAGTCAACCAAAAAGCCATGTCTTATCTCAATTGTTCCATGACCAATTAAGCTTTCACATATCATATATATAAAAGGGTATTATACAAGCACAAAGATGATTCCAAAATTTCCAATTAAGCAGTGCGCAAATGCGAAAATGGTACCACTTCATTACTGCATCTCAAAAACTCTTCCGCTAATCTTCCTTCTATTCTTATTACTGCTGAAATCTGTTGCTATTGAAGCCTCCCAACTCCATCTTGCATACCGAGACTGTCTTAGCAATGCTGGAAATTACACAAAGAACAGCAAATACCAAAGTAATCTCAAGATCCTACTGAATGATCTTGTATCCCATTCCAACCAATCTAAAATCTACAACGCCACCAAGGGCGGAAGCCCTGATAAAGTCTTCGGCCTTTTCTTTTGTCGGAATGATATAGAGTCTCATTATTGCAATAAATGCGTGCAATCTGCAGCACTTAAGATTGTATAGTTCTGCCCTTCTTATAAAAATGCCGCAATCTTTTACAAGGAATGCACAGTGCGGTATGCAAAAGCTTATTTCACCAATTATCCGGATGAGTATGATTCTTGGCCTCATTATAACAGCCCTGGAAATGTAACTGATCCCGCTAGATTTGAGCATGTACTTTCAAGTGCCGTGGAAATAATAATTAAGAATGCAGCTTATGAAGTGGCATATGGTGGTTTTGCTACAACAGAGGCTAATCTATCTCGTGGTCTGACACTATATTGCCTCGCGCAATGTACTCCTGATATACTTGGGTTCCCGTGTGAAATGTGCTTGCGCTTTGCTTACAGAAAAATGCTAAATGATTGTTGTAAAGAACGAGAAGCGCTGGCTATTCTCCGGTCTAGCTGCATGCTGATGTATGATACAGCACCATATTATAAGCTACTGCCGCCACCCCCACCTTTGTCACTACCCCCTCCAGGTAAATATTAACTCCCTCTATATATATCTTTTTGTTTTCATGTTTTGACTGTGTGTCAATACCCTTCTTTGACCATAGATATCATCTACTACATATTAGTAAAAATTATAACAATTGAATTTTAATAAAGTACTCATTGAGACAAATTAAACAAAACCTTATATGACCAGACTATCTATTCTTGAATATTCAAAAGAATTTAAAGAGGACGTGTCTAATGGTGAGTAATGTCAAGAATTCAAGTAGAAAGATAAAAAGATACATAAGATATCTATATGGCCCCTTCATAAAGAAAAAACCTAGACATGGCAAATGAATCGATCAAGTTCGATTTGCATCCAAATATATATGTTTTTTTTGATCTGTCTACAAAAATCTAGAAGTTTTCAGTTGGGTTTTAGGTTGGATGTATCAAAGTTAATAATTAAAAGCTATCAAAAATTTGGAAGCTTCTGGCTAAATTTCATTAATAATTTTAGTTTAATGCAATAATCAAAAGCAAAATAATTTATTTCGCTCAAGTTTGAGTTATAAATAAGGAAAAATTGACGCTATGGGGCTCAACTATGAGCGGTTTTCATTAATAGGTCACAACTATCAATAATCCAGTGACATACCCAACTATTGCATGACCCATTTTTGTGTGGGCCTAGCAGGTCATTTAACCTGCTACTTCAAGTTAACAAGGTCACGTGACTTTAAATCCGCTCTTCTTCCTCTATCCCTATCCTTCTTCATCCTTTACCCAGAATTCTAGCACAACTCATTCTCTCTCATCTTAAACGCATAAATCCCCACTGCAAAAAGAACTCAAATTAATAAATTCCATATATTCAAATTCAACAATGAGTCACACACCAACTAACAACAACAAGCAGCAGCGGTGGAATTCAACACCAGCAGCACTGCAATAATAAATACACCTAGCGGGGTCGACAATAACTATAGACGACGGCGCCGGTGCCGAATAACAACAACCACCACAACCGGCACAGTGGCGGATGTGAGAAAGCGGGTGAAGAGAGAGGAAGAGAACCGCGTAGTTTGCCGTCGGCGGCGGCTCTGTTATGATTTCTTATAATTGAATTAATTTATGTTCATTTAAATTCTGTAATTCCACGCATTTGGTGAAATTGGAAATCTTAAGTGGTAAAAATAACAATTTGTTTTGCTCAAATTTTAATTTATGTCCTGTTTTTCTTTTGTTAATGTGCCTTTCATGGGTTGTTGTTAGTGGTAGGATCACGAGATGCTATTGTCGATGGATGGATTAGTGGTTTCACGTTGGGTAGGACGTCTGGTTTGCCATGGTTGTAGTCGTTGGTGGTTTCCACAGATACCGAGTGGTGCCGTGGTGTGTGGTGGCGGTAGTACTGATGTTAGGCAGCAACATGGGAAGAGAGAGACGAACAGAGGGGGATTAGGGAAGATGATGATAATATCACAACCATAAAGAGGCGCAAAAGATGGGGAGGAAGGAAGGAGGCAATTAAGGTGGTCTTGGCAGCTGTCGACAGCGAATATGGACGGATTCAGGCGAAGGTGAGTTGCGACAGAGTGGTGGTGCGGAGGTTAAATATAATTCTGGGTTTCTTTTAAGGAATTTTGAATAATAGGTAGTTTGGTTTTGAGTATTCTTTTCTGGATTGATGAATAACCCATGAAATCTATTAATCAATTGTTTTTGTTATCTTTCTATTGTTGATTTATGTATACCCCAGCTGAATAAAGAGAAAACAGAACAAAGGGTAATGTTCTAGCCAAATCTTTCGAAATCATACTTTGAAATAACATGTTAAGCTTCTTAACAATGCGAATAGACAAGAAAAAACCTTTTTGGTTGTAGTGTCAACTGAAAACTCATAATGACACCGAGGCCTTAATTTTCCAAGTTATATTATCATTGTTGAATCTAGTCACTATATAGTGGAATTGTGCATATGAGACAGGCAAATATTTATTCTTTAACACCTTTCCCTCATATTCTAATGAAGATTTTACTGGAGCAGACAAGAAGAATGGTGTGTACTATTTATTGAGAGCTGGAATTCCTGCAGCTGGCTTCATAGTGTTACTACTTTGTGCTATTATTGCTTTCTACATTCATACGAGAAGAAAGAATATTCAAAAATTAGGTAAATACTATTCCGGCATATTATTACTCTATTAGGAGTATTTGATCAGAACTCCTGCAGGTAAACTCAATCCATAGGGTAGGTCCTTGGTGTGTAGGGTGAAAATTATATCCTACGCCACGAAGCTCCATTGGTAGCAGGATCAATCCTGTGACATCAAGGCCACAAGTGAAACTCGTACCAACTAAACTTAGGGGACGTTTGGTATAATCAATATAAACGGAATGGAAAGGATTTGGATAAGGAGGGGAAATAGAAATAATAATTGTTACCTTTAATAGTTGTTTGGTATCCTAGTGGAATGGAAACAATTGAGAGGTTTATGATTGAGGAAGGAAATGTAATTTGTTTCCACCAGTTTGACAAGGGTAACAAATGGGGGATTAGGTTTCCCCCCGGAAACAGTATTTGTTACTTAACACTCATACCAAACAATTAGAAATGGAAATGCTTATTTGAATCCGTTTTCTACATCAAATTTTCCCATACCAAACCCCCTCTTATTACTATTAGATTGTTTATGTTCTAAGTATTCCTCCCCTTTTGGACACTAGAATACAAAACGTGTAGCATGACAAACAAGTCGGAGTCTTAACAGGATCTCTATCCATGTTGATGAATAACAAAAAGTTGTTACATCGACCTCGCTATTTCTTGCTTTAAACCCTCCTTTTTCATACCTAGCAAATTTACAAAGTAGATTTGAAGAACTAGTTTTATATGCAAGATGACTTGCAAAAGCAAATAGAAACTGCCTTAAAATTTAATCTAAATTTTTGATAAAATGTTATATCTAAATATGTCTTCGTAGTTGGTAATCTCTTTACATATATAACTTTTGCTAATTCATTTGCTACTATAGAAGCTGATAATGCTACCCTCGAGTCATTGCAATTTAATCTCGAGTCAATCAAGATGGCAACAAATGATTTTTCAGATGATAATAGGGTCGGACGAGGTGGATTTGGCACCATCTATAAGGTGAGGAACCTTCACCTTTGTATAGTTATCTCATCATATCAAATACTTAAGACCCAATTATAGTCATATATACATGCGTTGTTTTCTTTTCTTCAGGGAACATTGCCTGATGGCAAGGAAGTTGCGGTGAAGCGGCTTATGCTGAAGGATTTAGGACGTGGCGGTGATGAGCAATTTAAGAATGAAATTTTTATTTTAGCCAAGCTTCAGCATCGGAACTTAGTCACACTTTTAGGATTCTGCTTAGAAGGAGAAGAAATGCTTCTCGTTTACGAGTTCATGCCTAACAGCAGCCTAGATAAATTTATATATGGTAGGTCAATGATTTATATACTAGCACAACTATAACAATTAATTGGCTAATTTTTTTCTCGATGTAAAATTCCCAACGGACTGTGAACGAGCCTAGGTGGCTCATAAACTAATCAAGCTCGGCTCGAAATTCTCTAGAGCTAAGCATGGAGGAGTTCGGTCCAAGAAGGGCTCGAAATATATTTTTAGGTATATAATTTTCCATATTTTAGAACTTAAATGAAATATTGTAGTTAAATTTAAAAACAAAAGTAATGTTTAAGGTAAAAAGAATTAGAAAATTTAAGTTCGAAAAAGCTCGAGACGCGGCTCGAATTCGAGTAAAAGTGTTACGAGCCGAGCCAAGCCCAGCAACCCTAAGCTCGGTTTATGTTCGGCTTGTTAACACTGTATGCCTAAGGTCTATATTACTTGTATTAGTTTGGGTCACATTTTTTTTTTACGTCCAACTATGTATACTATTAGGTGCCTAAAATGATAAGTTGCCAAAACTTTTAGGTGCTAAATTGAATTAGGTATGTTTGGGAAACATTTAAAATAAAATTTCAGTCCCTAAAATGACTGATATTGACAAGGTAAAAAATATAACGTTTGAAAATCAAGTACCTAAAATCAGGTACTTGAAATCTTGGGTAAACTTTACAAGATAAAAAGAAGAGAGGGAAGGGAGGTATAATTCATACCTCCTGCTCAGGTTCAGCACGCAGTACAGAGGAGAAGGACGGCTGGGCACGGGCAGCAGGCAAAGCCACGACGGAGATCCGGTTAGACTCGGCGGCGCGGCGCAACGTCGACGGCCAGACTGCAGAGGCGGACGTGGAGGAGCGGGGAGAGAGAGAGGGGGCACGAGGGACAGAAAAACAAAGAGAGAAGAGGAATGTTTGTTACTATGTTCTTTCTTTCTCCTCCTCCATTTTCTTTTCTTCGTTATTTGCTTCTTTTTTTATTTTTCCTTTTCTTCTTTTCTTGGCTTTTAACTTCTTTTTTGAAAGGCTTGGCTTTTAACTTTTAAGCTTTGGGCTGAAATTTCTCGGTTGTATAAATACATAAGGGGTGGGATATATATGTATTTTAGTGTATTTAGGGTGTTAGTAAGAAAAAATAGGACGGTATTTAGCAACCAAGAATAAATTTTGAGAAATTCGTTTCATAATTGCTTATGGAGAAGTAGCGAAATAATTTTGTTCAAGTGAGTTATAATTTCAAATATTTATATCGTTCTTTTATTATTTAAATACATTGATATAAATTAGTGTTGAAATATATATAATAAAAAAATTACAAACTTTAAATAATTAACGGTTTTTTCACCATATACCCCTGACAAATTTTTTTTGCACCATATACCCTTTCAACTTTTGAAATTCATCATATACCCCTCACTTTTGAAAAAATACATCCACTTACCCTTAATAACTAACGACGTTAAACTCCGTTTGTCATTAACTCCTAATCCCCCCTCTAATCCTAATTAACTAACCTAAATCTACCCCTAATCCTAATCCTAACCCTAACCCTAATACCTTAATACCCTAAGCCTAACACCTAACACCCCCACCCCTCCCCCTACCCCAACCACCACCACCCCCTTACCCTAACCCACCCCACCCACCTACGCCCACCAACCCTTACCCCCCGCACCACCACTCCAACAACTCCCTCCACCCTCCCTCGCAGCCCCCCTTCCATCCCCCGTCGTCGCCCAACCCCTCTCCCTTCCCCTCTCGTCGCACAGCCCCCCTTCCCCTGTCTTCGCCCATCCCCCTCCCCTTCCCCAACCCCTTCGAATTTCCGCTCCCCTCCCTTCGAATTTCTACGCCCCCCCCCCACCCCCTTTCGGATTTGCGGATACAACACTGGGATGACAAAGAATTTCGAACCACGCAATATGGGGACGACGAAGAGTTTCGAACCACGCAAGCCGCGATCGAAGGGGGGGGGGGGTCGGCAAGGAAATTCGAAGGGGGTGGTGGAAGGTGGGGGTTGCGGAAATTCGATGGGAATGGGCGCTGCGTGGGGTTGGGGGCACGAGTGGGGGAGGGGGGGGGGGGCACCGGGGTTTGGGGGGCAGGTGGGGTACGATTCAGCCGGGGAAGAGGAGGGGGAGGGGCGGGGTTGCGGGGGGCATGGGGAGGGGGGATTCGGGGGTGGTGGGGGGGGGGTCGGCGGGGGGAAGAAGGGGGGTCACCTGGAGAAGTGGAGGGGGTGGTGGTGGGGAGGTGGTGGTGGTGAGGGGGTGATGTGGCGGTGGGGTAAGGGGTGGGGGAAGGGTGGTTAGGGTTAGGGCCCAAAATGTTTTTAGATTAGGGTTAGGGTTAGGATTTAATTTAGGTTAGTTAATTAGGGTTAGAGGGGGATTAGGGGTTAATGACTAACGGAAGTCTAACACCGTTAGTCAAAAGGGTAAGTCGATGTATTTTTTGAAAGGTGGGGGGGATATGGTGAATTTGGAAAGTTGAAAGGGTATATGGTGCAAAAAAAAAATTTGTCAGGGGTATATGGTGAAAAAACCGAATAATTAATCAACTTATACAACTAGCTCTGCCAAACCGTTAAACTAATCAGACACCTTATCAGTTTCAGCACCTTATCAGTTTCAGCCATACCTTATCAGTTTCAGCTACCTTATCAGTTTCAGCTACATTTTAGGTAGTATTGCCAAACAGAACCAGTATACAATAGTATACATAGTTATAATTACACCTTATATGTGAGTATCAAGAAATAATGAGTGTGCCGAGAGAAAAGGTGAGCTCCTCCCTCCATGGTGCCCCCTGGTCTACTGTTCATCGCCGGAAAACCAAAACCAAAACCCACTCAGCATCTAGAACTTGTTTTGTAGATTTTCTTCCTCTCAACATTTGTGAGTATGATATTGCTAGAACATGCCCGATTGCAAACATCTCCATTCCTGAAAAAAATTAGACCTCACTGCCACCATAGATTTGCTTTTGTGCAATTCTTGTCAAGTTCTTCCCAAGCACTAGCAATTCTACATGAAAATGGGAGAAAACTTTCTGGTGGGCGTTTGCAGATGTGCGCTGCCAAAAATGATACTTCCATCCCCCCCTCCACCACTCAAACATCAATCCAAAACTCACTTCCCTCTCAACCTCCCGCCAAAGCCTACCCCAAAATCCTTAAATCTTAACTCTCTCTGGGACCATAGATCATACAAAGATGCATCTCTCAATCAAACTCATCCTCCCAAACACAAAATTCCATGCCGAGATTCGTCCAAACCCCCCATTAAACAAACCTATATCCAGTTTCAATCCATCCCTCAACAAGAATCAGACCCTACTCCAGAGTGTTTCCAGTTCGAACCAACTTCAGTTAGAAGGATGGGTTCTAGGCTGCTGGGTGAAAGTGTTGAAAAAATAAGAGACGAACTCACAGTGGAAGAAGTAGAAGGTGAAAAATTAATTACAATAAAGGGTATTATGTCTCATGAAAATGATGAGATATTCAGTAGGAGTGTCCTTGCCATTTCATCTTCATCCCAGTCATCTTTCCAAATTCATGATCATATCTTGGCAGAGGGCGTTACTAGCATAACCATTAAACCTCTAGGGGGTCAGCTTCATCTTGTTATATTTGCATCACTCGAAGACAAAAGGGCAATTTTGGACAGCAAATGGCTTGATAATTGGCTCATAGAATTGAGAGAAATCAACAATGGTAGTGCTTCGAAATGGAAGGAAACATGGATCAAGGTCTATGGAGTACCTCTCACAAGCTGGTCCTATGATAATTTCTACAATATAGGCTGCGTCTTTGGTCGGGTTCTCTCAGTAGAATACTCAAATTTCGAATGTGCAAGACTCCTACTTCTCACTGACTGTCTTTTCAACATCAACTGTAAAATGATCATTGATGTTGACGGTGAAAAATCGAAATTTTTTGTCTCTGAAGAATCTAAAATCCAAATTCAGAATGGGGTCCGAGCTCTGAACTCTAACCCACAAAAGATTTCCGATGAAGATTCCGACGGTGAAGAAGAATTTTCAGGTTCGCCCCACTCACCTCCCAAGGACATTATGTCAACTCTTCACTTCTCAATGGTGCTGTCAATGCCACGGTAAGTCCCAAGAATGTTTTTCAGCTTCCAAAAGCTTCTTTTGAGCCGCCTATATTTAATGATCCTATCATTAATAGCTGCCTTGCAATCATTACCCCATCGAAGAATTCCTTCGCCCTTTCCCCAACGAACTCCAAATAAGACAAAAACACTTATTCCCCAATAACATCACACCCATCACAAAAAGCTGCATCCTATGCCAGGCCTTTTACCAATGGGCCTAATTCCAATAATATTGGATCCCCTTCTCCACCCAAGCCCAACAGATCACGTGTAATTTCCAGCTCTCCTAAATCCATCTCATCTCCCATTTCCACTTCAAATCGTTTTGGGCCCCTTCTGCCAAACTCTAAAAATCCGAAAATATCAACCTCCTCATCATCACTTTCCTCTGGGCCAATGATTCCACCTGGTTTTGAGAACATGATCCCAAATGAAGCTAAATTTAGCCATGCTAAAAAAAGACTGAAAAAATTACAAAAAAGAAAAACGAAAAAATACTCCAAACCCCTTTCTCCCTCCTCATCCAATTCTCTCCCCTCTACTAATATTACTTCAGCAAATGTTATTAGCTTAGCCACAGAATAACTAGGTCTCAAGATCGATGGGCCTATTTCTTGCATTGAGAATCTCATCTCGGCAATCATGCAACGCTAATATGCTGATTGGGAATCATCTAAACCTTGATTATTTCCCTCTTCCACTCATATTTTTTCTTAATGATTGTCTTATCATGGAATTGTCGTGGCCTTGGGGTTCGAATCAAACGTTCTCAAGTCCGAAAATTCATCTAACTCCACAATCCCCTCTTCACTTTCATCCAAGAAACAAAAATTGAAACTTTTAATCCAAAACCGATTAAGACAATTTGGTCAGATGATGATGTAAGTTGGCACTCAAGCGCCTCCATTGGTAACTCAGGGGGCCTCCTTTCTTTAGGGAAACACTCTTTTTTCAATTTGAATTCATGCAGGGTTGAAAAGAATTGGATTGCACTGTGTGGTAATATTCTCTCCCTTGACTTCCAATGTGCCATCATCAACATATATAATCCGTGTAGCATCGACGTGAGAGCGGAAGTTTGGAATAACATCACTGAATTTTGGAAAGCCATCAATCTTCCCATGCTTATTATCGGGGATTTCAATGAAGTCCTATCTCCTGCTGAGAGGGGTAGCCAAATTATTTCCATAGAAGGGGTTGTTGATTTTCACAATTTTATATAAGCAGTAGAATTGATGGAAATTTCCCCCTCCAATGGAACTTTCACCGGGTTTCATGAAAATCGCAAAAGTAAACTGGATCGGTGCTTGGTTCATCCGGAATGGATTGACAAATTTCCAAATCACTCTGTTTCGATTCTTGGTCGAAATGTCTCAGACCAATGTCCACTGTTAGTCCAATCTTTAGGGCCAAAGCCCTTTCGCTTTATGAATTGCTGGATCTCACATCCAAATTATTTGCCCACTATTCGAAAAGCATGGGAGAATGCTTCAGACTTGCCAATTCCGGAAAAATTAAAACTCATGAAAGAGAATCTCAAGTCCCGGCACAAAAGTGAGTTTGGCTTGATTGATGATAATATCAATCGTCTGGAAGAAAAAAATCAGCAGATAGATTCAATCTCAAATGACCGGTCTCTTGAGGAAAAAGAACTTCATGATCGAAAAGTTACACAACTTGATCTATGGTCATGGCTGAAATGGAAAGAGTCTTATTGGGCTCAAAATTCACGTTCAAGGTGGATAAAAGAAGGAGATCGAAACACTAAATTCTTCCCTAGCATGGCCTCCATCCGGAAGGGGAAAAATTCAATATCCTCTTTATTGATTGATAACACTAACTCTGTTGATTTTGTAGATATAAGAAAGGAAGCAGTTTCATATTTCTGAAATATCTTCAGAGAAGAAATCAGTTCCAGGCCAAGATTTGAAAATCTTGATTTCAAATGCCTTCTCTCTTCCCATGTATCAATGTTTACTGAGCCTTTTTCACACAAGGAAATTGATTTAGCGGTGGCTTCTTGTGAAGGAAATAAGGCCCCTGGGCCCGATGGTTTTAACTTCAACTTTGTCAAATCATCTTGGGAGGTGATAAAACATGACATTTATGACATAGTTGAGAAGTTTTGGGCCACATCTCAATTGCCCAAGGGATGCAATACTGCCTTCATTGCTTTGATTCCAAAGATTGACTCCCCTCTTGGATTCAAAGATTTTAGACCCATTAGCATGGTGGGTTGTATATAAAAAATTGTCTCCAAAATCCTGGCTCAAAGAATTCAACAAGTGATGGATCATTTAGTGGGACCTCTCCAATCCTCATTTATAGAAGGTCGCCAAATTCTTGATGGGGCCTTGATTGCTAGTGAGATAATTGAGTCTTGCAAACGTCATAAATCCAAAGCAACAATGTTGAAACTTGACTTCCATAAGGCCTTTGATAGTACATATTGGGGATTTCTAGATGGAGTGCAAGAGAAAATGGGGTTTCCTCCTATGTGACGCTCTTGGATCAAGTCTTGCGTTATGACAGCTTCGGCTTCCATTTTGATTAATGGATCTCCAACTCCCCCTATCAAACTTCATCGAGGCTTAAGGCAGGGTGATCCCCTCTCTCCTTTCTTATTCAATTTGGCAGTGGAAACTCTCAACTTGATACTGAAAAAAGGTCTGGACCTTCGATTATGGGAAGGTGTAGCTACTCGGCCAAATGGTATCATTGTCTCGCATCTTCAATATGCGGATGATACTATCATTTTTTGTCCTCCAAATCTTGAGTCTCTATGTAATATTAAAAAGACTCTCATTGCCTTTCATATTGCCTCGGGCCTTAGTGTGAATTTCCATAAGAGTGCTCTTTATGGAATTAATGTGGATGACTCATGGCTTTCTCATACGACTAGTATTCTTCTGTGTCGTACTGGGTCTCTCCCCTTCACATATCTCGGATTGCCTATTGGGGGCAATATTTCTAGATTGGCCTCTTGGGAGCCCATTATTAGTCGTATGCATAATAAAACTTGCAACATGGAAGGGCAAGATGTTATCTATCGGAGGCCGACTTACTTTGATCAAGGCTTCTCTCTCTAGTCTCCCATTTTATTTTATGTCTATATATCCTATTCCTAAGGGTGTCATAGATATAATGGTAAAAATTCAAAGAAATTTTCTTTGGAGCGGGTTGGGGGATAAGCGAGCTTTTCCTCTTGTTGCGTGGGCTCGTTTAGAGTTGCCAAAATTACTAGGAGGCCTTGGAGTTGGAAACTTGCTTCATAGGAATTTGGCCTTACTATTTAAATGGCTTTGGAGGTACTTCAAAGATCCCAATGCCTTGTGGAGATCCATAATTTCAAATAAGTATGGCTACACTTCCTCTCTCACTTTTGTGGACCTCACTATTCCTAAGAGAGGGGGCCCGTGGAAATCAATATGCAAAGCAGTCCTTAGCCACCCGATTGCCAAGAAATTTGGGCTCCAAAAAATCCGCAAGAATGTGGGTCGAGGCAATCTTACTCTTTTCTGGCACGAGCTATGGATTGATGAAGCTCCTTTGAAAGTTTTTTCCCAAGGCTTTTCTCTATATGCATCAATCCTTCAGCCACAGTTGCATCCCTTGGTGTGTGGGATGGGCTTAAATGGCACTAGCTAATACCATGGTGTCGTGTGATGCGCCCGCGTGATCAGGAAGAACGGGATGCAATGTTTAAATTGCTGAAATCAGTAACCCTAGATCTCTCTAGGGATGATTCCTTGACTTGGACCCCCCACAAATCAGGAGAGTTTTCAGTCAAGTCTGCAACTTTCGAGCTTGCAAAAAGCTCATACCATGTTCATCAGGATATAATCAGAGGTGTATGGAAAGGCCTAGTTCCTCACCGAATCGAAGTGTTTGCTTGGCTTTCGATTTTGGAAAAAATCAACACGTTCAAAATTAGCAAGAAATTATTCCTCATGAAAATTCGCTTTGTGTGCTATGTAATTCGGATATTGAATCGCCAAACCATCTCCTCATTCATTGTCAATTTTCTTGGCTGCTATAGGCATGGTGGCTGGCAATTTGGGACCTCTCTTGGGTCAATCCTTCCTCGCTTAGAGAAGTTTTCCATCTGTGGCACTTCATTGGAGGGGGTAGTTTTTTCAAGAAAATTTGGCACGCTTCTTTTTTCATCATAATTTGGTCCTTCTGGAAGGAAAGGAACTCAAAAAGCTTCAACAATTCTTCTTCCTCTCTTCGTGAATTACAGGATTTGGTTTTACTTAGATTATGTTGGTTGCTAAAGGCTTGGGATGAGGGCTTTCCTTACTCCCCCTCCGAAGAACTCCAAAATCCAATTTGCCTAAAATGGTCGAAAACGCCTCCTCTTCATTTGTCATCTCATCTTGCTGCTCCCCAGATTTGGTCTCCACCTCCACCTAATCAACTTAAGGGGAATGTCAATGCGTCTTTTGATCCTCGACTTGATCATGCGGCGGTTGGGGGTGTATTGCGTAATGCTTTGGGCAACTTTGTTTGCCTTTTTTCTACCCCGATTTCGTTATTGGAAATCAACTCCGCCGAGGTATTTATATTTAGAGCCATCCAAATCTCCATTAGTTCGGACTCAATCAAGTATCATAATCTCACTGTTAAATCGGACTCCTCCAATGCTGTGATATGGTGTAACCTTGATAGTGGTGGTCCATGAAACCTCAATTTCATGCTCAACTATATCCGAAACGCCCGCAAGTCGTGGCTCTCTCTTTCAATATCTCACAAAGGAAGAGGCTCTAATAGAGTGGCTGATTCTTTGGCTAAACAAGGATTATTGAGGAAAGATGAATTTTTAGCTTGGTGTTAAAATATCCTGATCAGAGGATGCAGTTTTTTTTTTCTGTCTTTGCATTGGTTCTGTGAGTGTGTCACTCTCATTCTGTCGATTGTATGTACTGAACTGGAGTTTTGCTTATCCAGTATCTAGGCCTTCTGTGCCTTAATAAATCTAACATCAAAAAAAAAAAGTATACATAGTTGGACGTAAAAAAACTAGTAAAGTTCACATTGAAGCTGTTTTCGCCTCCTGAAATTCATCAATTCCATTCTAAGCTTGTTATGGTTTTTGAAATGATTTCCTTGGAAATCTAATTCAAATGATTACATGACATAAATTAAAAGTTCACATTGAAGCTTTTATTTAGTTACTTAAAAATGAATTATATTATTTGAATAAGTACTTGAAAATGAGAATTGTACTTTTAAATCTCCTCAAAAACTTTTCATATGTATTGATAAAAAGAAGGAAGCATGACGCAAGTTTTATCTAGTAAAACCTATAGCAGTATCCGTTCGCTAATTTACAGCCAAATAATAGCACTTAATATAGTCACACCATCATACATATGACCGATCTTTAAGAAGTTTGTATATATGCAGATCCAAGTAAGAGGATAAAGGAAATATGATGATGTTGCTGCTGTATACTGTGGTCCTGTGCACATAGAATCAGTCACATGTATCATTCTAGGATCATGTGTTTTCTGTACAACTGTAATTATCTATTTTGTCTGTTAGCACTCTAGGTTTATTTCTCTGGCATATACATACTGAACATTCTTTGTATAGAGGGATAGAGAGTAGGTTTTGTAATACAAGAAAGAGAGGCGCAGCCTCCACAGAAATACAACACAAAACTCAAGGGAAAGTTTACCTTGAACTCCACATTCTCTACTGATTTTATCTTACTAATAAAAAATACAAACTTTCTTTATGGTATCAGAGCAGCAAGGCTTAAAAGGATCTTGGTGAAAGTTTTATTTTTCGAATCAAAAATCCAGTCTTTATTCTTTCTTAAAGCATCAATCAGATGGCAAGAAAGGAAGGGAAGGAGGAGAAAGAAGTACATGGGTATCATGACCCATACTACTTGTCTACAACAGATAATCACACAATGTAGGTTGGAGCAATGATCTTCAATGGAGGTAACTATCTAAACTGGAGTAGGAGTGCAAAAATGGGTTTAGCTTCTAAAAACAAGTTAGGCTATATAACTGGTAAAGTGGCTAAGCCTAAGACAGATTCTCCTGAAAACTTCAAGTGGGATAGAAATGATAATATGGTTAGGTGTTGGATTTTAAAGTCTTTGAAAGAAAGTATTGCAGCTAGCCTTATGAATGTGAAATCAGCTAAAGATTTATGGGAAGAAATAGCTGAAAGATACTCTCAAAGTAATGCACCACAGATATATAAACTGAAGAAAGAACTGAGTGATTTGGAACAAAATGAAATGTCTGTGTGTGATTACTACTGTAAGTTGAGAGAATATTGGGATCAATTGAATGATTTAGAAGCTTTGCCTGAATGTGGGTGTGGTGCTATGAGTCAATGTACTTGTGAGATTGAAAAGAAAATGATGGAAATGCAAGAGAGAAACAAGCTGAATGATTTCCTCATGGGATTGAGTGAGAAATATGAGAATGTAAGTGGTAACATACTGGCAATGGATCCATTGCCAAGTGTGAATAGAGCATATCATTTGGTGCAACAGATTGAGACTCAAAAACAGATGAGTGCAGGAGTGCAAAATGCAACTGAGATGAATGTTATGAATGTTAACAGACATGGGAAGAGTTTAGGGCCTTTGGAACATTTTCAGAAGAAAGATTACAAGCAATGGAGACTGGAGAAAGCAAAGCAAAAGTGTGATCATTGTGGAATGAGAGGTCATTTGAAGGAAGCATGCTATAAGATCATTGGCTATCCTTCAAAGCAACAAGAAAGAGGGAAGGGTCCTATGAGGTATGCTGCAAATGTTGAGAAGCAACCAGAAGAGTCTTACCAGGACACTCCATTTGATGATGATACACATGAGAGTGGATCAAGGAAGGATGAAAGATACATCTCCATAATTGTTCAGCAAGTCATGAAGCTGATGTCTGAGAAACAACCAGCAGGTAGCACACAATCAAGCAACTTTGCAGGTATCATTAGTGCTTCAAACGTGATTTTTAAGCATGAAAATTTTGGCTTAGAATCTTGGATAATTGATTCAAGAGCCTCAGACCATATGGCAGGAAACAAAGGACTGTTTAGTGAAATGAGAAAGCTGAAACAACCTATTAGTGTGGGACTTCCAGATGGAAGCACCAAAGTTGTTGACAAGATTGGAGTGGTGAACATATCACCTGATATAGCATTGATAAATGTGTTATATCTCCCAGAATTTCAACATAATTTGTTATCTTTGAGCAAATTAATTGAGCACAGCAAGTTGAAGATAATCTTTGATTCTCATGGATGTGTTTTACAGGACCTTACTAGGAAGAAGGCTGTAGCATATGGAAGAAAAAGATCAATGGATTATACAAGCTGTGCTTGGAGGTGAAGGAAGCTGGGAACAAGGATGGCAAGAATCAGATGACAGTAGACAAGAAAGCTACATGTTATTCCATAACTGTGAATGACAACACTAGTTTAAATGTTATTCATGCTAGATTAGGACATGGATCATTGTCTAAACTGAAGCATTTGAACTTTTGTGATTGCAAAAATGTGAAGAAATTTGATTGTGATACTTGTTGCATTGCTAAACATCACAAATTACCCTTTCCCATTAGTGTCAACATAGCTAGTGCTATTTTTGAACTGATTCATATAGACTCGTGGGGGCCATATAGAGTGGCAAATGTTACAGGAGGGAAATATTTCCTAACTATAGTTGATGACTATAGTAGGGCCACTTGGACACACCTTTTAAAGACTAAAGATGAAGTTCAATACATTATTGCTAAGTTTTTAGCCATGAGTGAAAATCAGTTCAACACCAAAATCAAAATGGTGAGAAGTGATAATGGGACTGAAATTGTGAGAAAAGAATGTGAGAGGCTATTTGATAGCAAAGGGATTATTCATCAAAAGAGTATTCCTGGTGTTCCACAACAAAATGCAAGAGTTGAAAGGAAACATAGATATCTTCTTGAAACTGCTAGATCTCTTAGGATACATGCTGGGCTTCCTAAGTTTCTATGGGGAGAATGTATTCTTGCAGATACTCATCTAATTAACATTCTTCCTAGTGCTGTAATAGGTTGGAAAACTCCTTATGAAAGACTCATGAAAAAGGAACCAACTTATGAACACTTAAGGATTATAGGCTACCTGTGTTATGCTAGTAGTAGTGAGAAGAAAGGAGATAAGTTTGAAGGAAAGGGAATTAGATGTGTGCTGATAGGATATCCTTATGGTCAAAAGGGGTATAAAGTCTATGACTTACAAAACAAAAGAATTTTTGTAAGTAGGGATGTTGTGTTCAAAGAAAACATCTTTCCTTTTCTCCTCAAACAACATGAAGATGACAGTTTGAAGATTGTGATGAATGAACTTCCCTTGGTTCAAGGAGAAGAGAGAGTGCAGGTGCAGAACATCACTGAGCATAATGAAACTGATGAAGTGACTGATGATGAAACTTCAGATCAAGAAAATGGTGAAATGGCTGTAGAGAGAGTTGCAAATACAGAACAACAAGAAAGAGTCTCTGGAGGAGAAATTCCTATTGTAAGGAGGTCCACAAGAGAAAGACACATACCTACAAAATTGAAAGATTTTGAGTGTGTTCTTCCTCAACACACAAAATCTGCCAATCCGAATGCGTTGTCTTCTTGTGTATCTCACAACATTGATGATGAAGCCTATTACACTGCTGATTACATCATTTCTCTCAACAATGCCATGCAAGTTACAGAACCGACAAGTTATAAACAGGCTTGTTTGAGTAAAGAATGGAGTCAAGCTGTGAGAGAGGAGCTTGAAGCATTACAGAAGAATGAGACTTGGGAATGGACTGATCTTCCCAAGGACAAAACAGCCATTGATAGCAAGTGGGTATATAAAGTTAAACACAACAAGGAAGTAAATGTTGAGAGACTTAAAGCTAGACTTGTTGCTAGAGGAGACAAGTAGTTGGAAGGCAAAGACTACAAAAACACTTTCTCTCCTGTAGCCAAGTTTGCCACATTTAGAATGCTCATTGCCCTTGCAACCCTGAAGCATTGGCCTTTACATCAACTAGATATCAACAATGCATTTTTGCATGGATATCTAGAAGAAGATGTATTCATGAAGGCTCCTCAAGGCTGCCAAGATGTTCCACTAGGAAAAGTTTGCAAGCTGAAGAAAAGCCTCTATGGGCTTAAGCAAGCTTCCAGACAGTGGAACCTTGAACTCACCAAGTTTCTTAAAAAGAGAAACTTCATTCAGTCTAAAAGAGATTATTCTCTTTTCTGCAAGGAAGAGAATGGGAAGATGTGTGTTGTTCTTGTGTATGTAGATGATTTATTAATCACAAGAGATGATGTTTCCTATATTGAAGCTTTGAAATTGGAGCTAGACACTCAATTCACTACCAAGGACTTGGGTGAAATGAGATTTTTTTTGGGACTTGAAGTATCCAGAACTTCAGCAGGTACTATTCTTAATCAAAGAAAGTACATAAAAGAGATTATTCAAGACACAGGACTGACTTCTTGCACTGAATGCAAATCACCTTTCCCTCAACACATTAAACTCTCCACTGATGAAGGAGAAATAATGTCTGATCCTGAAAGCTACAGAAGACTTGTTGGAAGACTTCTTTATCTCAACCTTAGTAGACCTGATATCTCATACTCAGTGCAACAACTCAGTCAATTCATGAGTTGCCCCAGAATGCCTCACTGGAATGCTGCTCTTCATGTAGTGAGATACTTGAAGGGTACTTATAACTAGGGGTTATATTATCCCTCTCATGGAGACACAACTCTCACAGGCTTTTGTGATGCGGATTGGGGTGCCTGTGCTTTCAGTGCCAGGTCCCTTACAGGATGGTGTATTTATTTTGGCAACTGCTTGGTTTCTTGGAAAACCAAGAAATAGAAAACTATATCAAAGTCTTCCACAGAATCTGAATAAAGGTGTATGTCTCACACCACTTAAGAGATTGTCTGGCTGGATGGAGTCCTCACTGATCTTCTTTGTGATATTCCTAAACCGATTCCTCTCCACTGTGACAACAAAGCAGCTCATTATCTTGGTCATAACCCAGTTTTTCATGAACGAACAAAACACCTCAAGGTGGATTGTCATTATGTGAGGAAGCATTTAGAAGCTGGATTTCTCTCTACCTTTTTCATTAGATCAGCTCAACAAGTTGTTGATATCATGACCAAGTCTCTTTGTTCTAAGCAACATCATACACTGTCAGTCAAGTTGGGACTTGTTTCTTCACTCCCAAGTCCAACTTGAAGAGGGGGGGGTAAAGGAAATATGATGATGTTGCTGCTGTATACTGTGGTCCTGTGCACATAGAATCAGTCACATGTATCATTCTAGGATCATGTGTTTTCTGTACAGCTGTAATTATCTATTTTGTCTGTTAGCACTCTAGGTTTATTTCTCTGGCATATACATACTGAACATTCTTTGTATAGAGGGATAGAGAGTAGGTTTTGTAATACAAGAAAGAGAGGCGCAGCCTCCACAGAAATACAACACAAAACTCAAGGGAAAGTTTACCTTGAACTCCACATTCTCTACTGATTTTATCTTACTAATCAAAAATATAAAGTTTCTTTAGAGGAATACATCTATGACATGGGAAACACGCTTCAAAATCATCAATGGCATAGTGCGAGGACTTTTCTACCTTCACGAGCAGTCGAGACTGAGGATCATTCATCGAGACCTCAAAGCTGCAAATGTTCTCCTAGATCAAGAATTCAATCCCAAAATATCAGATTTTGGGATGGCAAGACTGTTCAACATAGACCAAACTCAATCAGTGGCATGCAAAATTGTTGGTACCTTGTAAGTATAATTATCGAATTGCTTGCAACTCTTTATTTAATTTATGATCTTCCTTATTCTCCACCCTCATCTTGCAAATGTAAATTGGTCTCCATTGGATATATGGCTCCAGAATATGTTCTTCAAGGACAAGTTTCCATGAAATCGGATGTTTATAGCTTTGGTGTGCTAGTCTTGGAAATCATCACTGGGCAAAAGATTACCTCTTTCCGGAGAGAAGAGAATCTAGAAACCCTTGTTGAATTTGTAAGTACAGTCATACCATCATTTTCGATATATACTTTCTCTGTCTCAAATTAATTATCACACTTTCTTTTCTATATATGGCACCGATTTGTTTGATACGCCACTTTTGGAAATTTCTCTCTACTATATATTGTTGGGAAATAAGCAACAAATATGCAATATATCGGGAAGAAATATAAACTACGAAAAACAAGGAAAAATAACACATAATAATTTTACGTGGAAAACCCTCTTAAATTAGGGAAATACCATCCCGATCTCCTGGTATGAAAACTTCACTATAATATTTTTGGGAGTACAAAGGTAACTACTACAACTACAATATTAGAAGGTTATAATGTTTGCAACTTATTTTTATTTATGACGTAGGAAGGTTAGTGGAAAAGTTCGACGTATTAGTTCGTCGAAAAAGCCTGAAATGATTTCCACTAATCAGGCCTCCGGAGTCAGAATGCTTATTATAATACCTTTTTGGAAGTGAAACGGGCCAACGAGTCAAACATTATTAGTTAGTTTAGGGCCAAAAACAGCATTTTTATTATTTTCGAATTTTGTTATTTCCTTAATTTCGTATTATTTAACTATTTAAACATTATTAGCCGTCATTAGGAGGCAGTTTTCATCTTTTAATAATATTTCAGAGTTTTAACTCTCTTCTAGTGTATTCCGGAGTTTTTACAGATTTATCGCTTGTAAAGCTGTTTGTTCGTGTTAAGGATTAGCGCTTGTTTTTCCTTTGATTTTGTCCGACTGCGTCAATTTATATGATCTTATTAGAACTTATATGAAATTATTATCCCTTACTTTCTTAGCGTGTCAAACATTATATTTGCTTACTTTTATTGAACTAAACTTACCTTAACTTATCTTAACTTATCAGACGTTATTTAAGTTCATCAAAACATATTTTTTCTTAAATTTAATATAATATAAACATAACAGGGTCTTGGGTTTGCATAAAAAATTAAATACATTTTTTAAGAAGAGTATTAATTTATAAACTTACGGCATAATCACCCATCAATTTAATTAATGTTTATTTTTGCTTAATACTGCATATATTATAAAACTACAATTAAAAAAGAATTTCAATGTCAAAAGGCGAATATTTATGTCAATCGCAACTATATATCTGGGACAGAGTAACTAATTCAGATCAAGAATGATGATGGACCTTCAATTTTTTCAGGTATGGAGAAATTGGATAGAAGGTACGGCTTGGAATGTTGTGGATCCTGCATTATCAAATGCTTATAGCACTGAGATATTGAGATCAATCCATGTTGGTTTACTGTGTGTCCAACAAAACCCAAACGATAGACCAACTATGCAATTGGTTGATCTTATGCTAAGAAGTGACCCAATCACCCTCCCAGTCTCATCCAAACCCGGGTTCTTCGAACAGAGCGACATGCACGATGACGCACCAGCACAGGGGAGTACTTCAACAAATCCAGCAGCAACTTAGTGACAAACTCAATAAACGCGGTGTCTACAACGGAGCTTCACCCTCGATAGTGCATTATGAAGATATATACATATCTGATGCACTAAACCATGAGTAACTTAAGGAATGCAAGGCTTTATTTGGTCGAGAAATTTTTTTTTTCTTGAGGGAATATTTAGCCGAGAGAATTGACCAGTGCAAATTTCTCATTGATATAGGAAAGCTTACAAGGATGTGGATTGGTTAGCTAACTATGATCTTCTTTCTTCTAAAAAACTCGCGAAATTTTCAAGCTATCCTGTAAGACCTCCAAAATACTATTGTTGGAGGATTTTAATTACAGAATGGGTGTACTTTCATGCAATATCAATTATTGTTCTTTTTTGTTTCTGTTTCTTGTCTTTTTAGTTTTCTTTTCTTTTATATATTCCTTCATTTGGAGCTTGGCAACTTGTCTCCTCCTACGCCCCAAAATGACACAATTGCACTTTTAGATGTACACCTTTCTCCCTCATAATTAATCTGCAACCTCATTAGAATTAGAAGTACACCCTAGCTAGCTACACTATTATAGCCCATTATTGAGGACTCTTGAGAATACATAGTCTAATATTTCAGCCATTGTGAACATAGCAATTAAGAATATAGTTGTAATATTAGTAAAAATTAGGTTAAAAAAAGCCATGGATGTAACTGGCGAAGCCAATTTGTTGCATGAGAAATATATATGATCGTTTCTGAGTGAAGGAAACTTGCACATTTAATATAAAAACATATCATCTTGTACCATAAATTAGTTATAATTATACACGCATATTAAGAGTAGTTTTTCGCATATATTAGACATCATAAACGACATATGAGAAAATTTGGAAAATACCCAATAGTTAAGGAAATAAATTATTCTCAACACCTTGCAATCAATAATATCCCATAAATAAGCAAATTAATAAACTTAGACGTTATGAATTTTGGTGGGATTTGGTTATTACCTTATCTCTGTGTTATTTGTTGCTAAATTTAAGGAGGCATTGATTGATGACACGTAACGCAAACCCCAGCGGTTATTGGCTATTATCTCGAAATATTATTTAATTCAAGTTTTTAGGAGTCAAGTGATCTTTTAAAAGATATATTGTATTTAATATGGATTTGGCAAATATATAGCAAACATACTGAATCTTATTATGGTGAACTTCAACAAAATTTGGAGGGAAAATGTTCTTTAATTCGTATATTGTCATTTTGATTAATAAACTTATGGGAAAAAAATAGAGCAAACATTGATAACAATCATGACATCAATTGCATCTTGTAGGTGAAGTATATGACATGAAATTACTACGAACACTAAACTTAAAAACTAAGTGTAATGAAGCTAGTTCTGAAAATGGCCAAATTGAGTTTTGGACATATCATTAAACATTAAATCATACTTCCTCCGTTTCTTTTTACTTGCAACGGTTTGAGTTTTACACTATTCACCAACTCTACATAGTTTATATTTGGTGATTTATAGTTAAGGAAATACATATTCATGTTGGAATTTGTTAGATTCGTCTCAATGTATATTTTTCTAATATCTACTTTTCATAATTATTAATTATCGGTCATTAAAGATAATAATGTTTGAACTTATGCATTGGCAAGCGTGAAAATCAACTAAAAAGAAACAGAGGAATGTTGTAATCGACAACAATTGAATAATTTGTATTTAATGAAATAGCTAAAATGTAGAAATATTTCTAAATGCAACACTAGTAGAAAATTTCAAAATAACAAAACACTTATTTAATCTTCTTCATCATTGATATTGATGATTTCTATGACTTTTATTTTTTGGGAAATTCTCTCTGGTAGCCCTTTACTTCTTTTTTTTTTCTCTTTGGTGGCTTTTCTTATGGGTTAATGTTCTTGGTAGCCCCAAATTAATTAACATATTAATAACATAGAATTATTTAATTAAAAACGTTTAAGCACTATTAAAAACGTTAGTTAGTGAGTTAGGGGTTTAACCTAGGTTAGATTAATTAGTTTGACCCCACCCCATTAGTTTGACCTATTACAAAAATAAAACTCCCTCCCACCCCCACCCTCACCCCCTGTTGTCTTCAACCTCCCATCATTTCTTCTTTTCTATTTCATCTAATTTCAAGCAGGATATCATGAATTCGTTGGGACGTAAATCGTAAATGTGAGGATTCAGCTATCATTTACACATGCATCTGTCTAAGAATTTATCAATTAAAGCGCGAAATCTAAATCCGACGTAAAATTCGAAGCGATGAACCTAAGATTATAATCTGGATTTAATGATCTAAGAAAGTCCATCTATAATGAAATTTCAATTATGATGAATGATGATTGTGGGAAATAAAAGTTATATTTAGTATTGACTAAATATGGAAAAGCTAATTGAGGAAAGTATAAAAACAAAATGCAATGACAAGTTTCCTTGGTAAAGCGTGGAGTAATAATAGCAAGGGTAATTAATTGAAAGGTTTACATTCAAGTGGAATGTTATTCACTCAATTAATAGTATGTATGTTATTATATATATTCAGAAGCTTTTGTAGAATTAGAAATCAATCACAACAAAATAGAGTGTAACAAAGTGAGTTTATTAATAGGAAGTTAATCTTTCTTCTTAGACATCTTATATTCTTCATACAAGTTATTGTTCTAGCTACATTATTTTGTGTTCAACGTTAGTGAGGCGTATTTCATATCACTATTAGAAGCTATAATTTCCGCTGCTACTCCAACAATTTGTATCAGAGCCAAACATGGCTTCTTCTAGTGGATCGGTAAAGGTCGGTAAATATGAAATTGAAAAGTTCAATGGGAAAAATGATTTTTCCTATTGGAGGATGCAAATGAAAAATTTGCTTATATCACAAAAGTTGCATAAGGCGTTACCGGGTAAGGAACAAAAACCTATGGATATGAAGGATGAGGATTGGGAAGAATTAGATCTCGAAGCACGGGCAGCCATAATCTTATGTCTTGAGAGGGATGCTGCATTCTTGGTAAATGAAGAAGCAACGGTTGCTGGCGTGTGGGCAAAGTTAGAGAATAATTTCATGCTGAAAACTCTAACAAATCGGATCTATTTAAAATTCAGATTGTATACATGCAAGATGGAGGAAGACACCTTAATCCGTGATTATGTCAATAAGTTTGATAGGATTATATCAGATTTGAAGGATATTGGAGTAAAGATTGATGATGAAGACCAAGCACTTATGTTGCTACTTTCATTGACCAAAAAGTATGAAAATCTAGTTCAACTTGTGGGTGATACTCTAACCATGGATGAGACTAGAACATCACCATTAGCGGATGATCTTCGAAAAGTTGCTACTAGTGGGATGTCTGGAAATGGTGGAGAAAATAACGAACAGGCGCAGGGATTATTTGCTACTAGGGGAAGGACCAATGAAAGAGGAAATAGCAATAGTAAGAAGTCTAGATCAAAATCTAGAGTTCCTACGGAAAGAGCATGTTATAAATGCGGTGAGCGTGGGCACTTCAAGGCAAATTGTCCGAATAAGAGGGTTTTATTCAAGAAGCAGACCAACAACGACAATAAAGGCAAACGACAAGATTTTCAGGAGGCGAGTTACGTCTCAAATGGTGAGGATGATTGTTTCTCCGTCTCAGAGCAAGACCATGACATCTCCGGTAAGTGGATGCTTGATTCAGGGGCTTCACATCATATGTGCCCAAATAAGGAGTGGTTTACTACCTATCAAAGTACAGATGGTGGAATGGTATTAATGGGAAATAACCATGCCTGTAAAATTATGGGGTATGGTACGATACGAATTAATATGCATGATGGAGCGGTAAGGACTTTGATGAATGTGAGACATGTCCCAAATTTGCGAAAAAACCTCATTTCTCTAGGTGTATTAGAGGAAAATGGTTGCAAAATAATCTTGGAAAATGGTGTGTTGAAAGTTGTTCGTGGTTCGTTGGTTGTGATGAAGGGAGTTCGTCACAGGAATCTGTATCCTCTTATGGGCAAAACTGTCGTAGGAGATTTGGCAGTAGGAATCAGTGGAAGTAAAGACCAAACTGAATGTACGAGGATGTGGCACATGCGCCTTGGGCATATGTCAGAAAAGGGTCTATCACTGCTTGGTGAGAAAGGTTTGCTGAAGAACATGAAAAGGCCATGCATGCAATTTTGTGAACGTTGTGTATATGGCAAAGCACATAGGTTGCGGTTTTCTACAAGCAAGCATAAAAGCAGGGGAATATTAGACTACGTGCATACCGATGTTTGGGGTCCGACTCCGATTACTTTTAAGGGTGGTTCTAGATACTTTGTTACATATGTTGATGATCATTCTAGGCATGCTTGGATTTATTTTCTTAAGCATAAGAATGAGGTATTTGATATTTTCAAGTGTTGGAAAGCAATGGTTGAGAAAAGGACGGGTAGAAAGCTGAAAACTCTGCGATCTGATAATGGTACAGAGTACACGGATGGAGCTTTCAAAAGGTTCTGTGATCAGGAAGGCATTGTGAGACACTGGACAGTAAAAGGCACACCACAACAGAATGGAGTCGCGGAGAGACTGAACTGTACACTTCTCGAGAAAGCAAGGTGTATGCGCTCTAATTCTGGGTTAGGTAAAGAATGGTGGGCTGAATCGGTTGCTACAGCTTGGTATGTAGTAAACAGATCCCCACATTCTAGTTTAGGTGGAGACACTCCATACAGGGTGTGGTCAGGTGAACTTGCGGATTATGACAGACTGAAAGCTTTTGGATGCACAGCTTATTATCATGTGAAAGATAAGAAACTTGATAATAGAGCTAAGAAGGCAATCTTCTTAGGATATGCAAAAGGTGTCCAAGGTTATCGTCTTTGGAGTCTGGACGATCGCAAGTTTCTCATTAGCAGGGATGTTACATTTGACGAAAAATCAATGGTAGCTTTGTCAAAAGCTACAGTACCTAATGGTGGTGATGCGGCGATATCAAGTAAACAGGTTGTTGAGATAGAATCTGAAGACCAACCAGATTCTGGTCATGGTCAGGTGGAGAGTCGTTCTATCGTTGGTGAAGACGAGGAAGAGGATGAACGTGATCATGAGGAGGTTCAGCGGGAAAATACACATGTTTTACAACAGCAGCAGTAGGAATCTTTGGATGCTACTAGGCCCAAGAGGAAATACAAAGCGGTTCAAAAGTTTGGGTCAGACAAACCTCTGAGGCATTATGGGCAGGTAAACTTGGTTGAATATGCACTCTCGGTGGAGGATGATGAGCCAGTCACCTTCAAACAAGTTATCAAAGACAAGGATAGGGAGAGTTGGTTGGTTGCTATGGAAGAAGAGATGCAATCTCTTCATAAGAACAAGACATGGGAGGTAGTCCCATTGCCCGTTGGGAAGTCTGCTATTGGTTGTAAGTGGGTGTATAAAAGAAAAGAAGATCATACTAAGTCATGCAATACAAGATATAAAGCTAGGCTAGTAGCCAAGGGGTTTGCACAAAAGGAAGGAGTTGATTACAACGAGATATTTTCTCCTGTGGTGAAACATACTTCTATCCGGGTGTTGTTAAGTTTAATTGCTCATGGTGATCTTGAGTTGGAACAACTTGACGTCAAAACAGCTTTCTTGCATGGAGACTTAGATGAGGAAATTTACATGTATCAACCTGAGGGATTCAAGGTTGAGGGAAAGGAAAGTCAGGTATGTCGTTTGAGAAAATCATTGTATGGGTTGAAACAATCTCCAAGACAGTGGTACAAGCGATTTGACTATTTTGTGATAAAGCAAGGATTCTCTAGAAGTTCTTATGACAATTGTGTCAATATTGAGAAACTTCCTGGAGGTGATTATATTTATCTCTTGTTGTATGTGGATGACATGCTTATTGCTTCAAAAAGCAAGGTGGAGATAGATAGGCTAAAGTTTCAACTTGGTAAAGAGTTTGAAATGAAGGACTTGGGTGCTGCAAAGAAAATACTAGGTATGGAGATTAGAAGAGAGCGGTAAAACCGAAAATTGTTCTTGAGCCAGAAAGGCTATATTGAACGGGTCATTGAAAGGTTTGGGATGAAAGGTGCTAAGTTGGTGGTTACTCCGTTAGCTCCACATTTTAGGCTTTCTGGTAATCAGTCTCCTACTACAGCGGATGATAAGACAAACATGGAAAATGTACCTTATGCTAGTGCAGTTGGCAGTTTGATGTACGCAATGGTGTGTACATGTCCGGATATTTCACAAGCAGTTAGTGTTGTCAGCAGATTCATGGCGAATCCGGGAAAGGCGCATTGGAAAGCGGTGAAATGGATTTTAAGGTACTTGAAAGGTACCATTAACACTGGTTTGTGTTTCGGTGGAGATACATGTCAGATAAGTGGATTTGTTGATTCAGATTATGCTGGTGATCTAGATAGGCGGAGATCTACTACTGGTTATGTATTTAAAATACATGGTACTCCAGTTAGTTGGCGGTCAATGCTACAAGCTACAGTGGCACTATCTACTACTGAAGCCGAGTATATGGCGGTAGCAGAAGGGGTGAAAGAAGCATTGTGTTTAAGAGGTATTCTAGATGATTTGGGTGTGGAACAAGAACAAGTGAAACTGAAGTGTGATAGTCAAAGTGCTATTCACTTGGCTAAGAATCAGGTTCATCATGCTCGAACCAAGCATATAGATGTCAGGTATCATTTTGTACGGGATGTCGTGGAGGAAGGTCATATTTCTCTTTCGAAGGTACATACTGATGAAAATCCAGCTGACATGTTAACAAAGGTCGTTACAGGTAGTAAGTTTCAACATTGCTTGAACTTACTTAATATTTCCACATGTTGAATTATGTGGAGGAATACACAGAACTACGAGTGGCGTGATCCGGTGAGGGTACGTAGGCAGTCATGATTTTTCGTGGTACAGCTGATATGAGGTTACAATTTGTTCGTCCAAAATTTGAGGATTTCAAATTGTGAACGAGGCGGAGAATTGTGGGAAATAAAAGTTATATTTAGTATTGACTAAATATGGAAAAGTTAATTGAGGAAAGTATAAAAACAAAATGCAATGACAAGTTTCCTCGGTAAAGCGTGGAGTAATAATAGCAAGGGTAATTAATTGAAAGGTTTACATTCAAGTGGAATGTTATTCACTCAATTAATAGTATGTATGTTATTATATATATTCAGAAGCTTTTGTAGAATTAGAAATCAATCACAACAAAATAGAGTGTAACAAAGTGAGTTTATTAATAGGAAGTTAATCTTTCTTCTTAGACATCTTATATTCTTCGTACAAGTTATTGTTCTAGCTACATTATTTTGTGTTCAACTTTAGTGAGGCGTATTTCATATCACTATTAGAAGCTATAATTTCCGCTGCTACTCCAACAAACATGCATCTGTCTAAGAATTTATCAATTGAAGCGCGAAATCTAAATCCGACGTAAAATTCGAAGCGATGAACCTAAGATTATAATCTGGATTTTAATGATCTAAGAAAGTCCATCTATAATGAAATTTCAATTATGATGAATGACGATGATGAAATGAAGAGGAGAGAGAAAATGAAACTTGGTACGTGGTATCGAATTTATCATACATGAAGCGAGTGATGATGCTGGTTTTTCCGACAGATTGATCGCCTAAGAAGACGAGTTTGTATTTGGCCAATGGTGAAACAACCGCCATTGTTGAACCTTCTTTGAGCTAGGGATTCAATTTCACACACTCTTTTCTATATCTCTCGGTAAATTTTTTCTTTATCTCTCTATTTGAATCTTAGAAGACGAGTTAGTATGTCTGTACAAGAGTTAGCTAATGGTGTTTCCACAAATGTCGTGTTTGAAAGAAATGAAGGGACGTTGAAGACAATAGGGGGTGCCGGGTGGGGGTGGGAGGGAGTTTTATTTTTGTAATGGGTCAAATTAATGGGGTGGGGTCAAACTAATTAATCTAACCTAGGTTAAACCCCTAACTCACTAACTAACTTTTTTAACAGTGCTTAAACGTTTTTCATTAAATAATCCTACGTTATTAATATGTTAATTAATTTGGGGCTACCAGGAACATTAACTCATAAGAAAAGCCACCAAAGAAAAAAAAAAGAAGTAAAGGGCTACCAGAGAGAATTTCCCTTGTTTTTTTTTGCAGTTTTCTCCGAGGTGCAATTTGAGACTAGTTCACCATTTAGGTCATACTAGACATTGTCCTTTATGGGAACTGGCCAGGCAGTAATCATGAATATTTTTTTATCCATGGGTCCATACTTGTACAAGCGCTTTGTTCGATAAATATTTTTTTCTTCAAGTTGAAAGTAATCATTGGTTAATTTTGACTGCCCTAATTGCACCAATACACGTACGTTTTCAAGTCCACGGGATGCAATTAGGTATCTCATGAAGACTTTGAATTCGTTTAAGTCTTTGGTATGTGTTGCTTTGTCCCCAATCTCCCCACGAGGATCTGGAAAAAATGCACATAGTACAATTATAAGTCAGCCACGCTATTGGTTATTAACGAGTTTGGCAATGCAAATTATACTAATTATATTGTACCAATATAAAAATTTAACTGCACAATTAGTGCAACCGATTACAATTAAAAAAGCACATAGTCTAAGTACTTTGGATATATATATATATATATATATATATATATATATATATATATATATATATATACAATATATATATATATATATATATATATTACCTTTGGCATCCCCATCATAATGCCAAAGCCCCATTGTATGTTGAAAGAAGGCAATTCTGATTGGTAAATCGATTTCATGAAGGGTACATGGCCTTCTTCTTTTTCGATTCTAACCAATGTATCATAAACTGGTTTCACTCTAATTTCATCCATCAATGCAGACACAAACAAGCTTATGGAAACTGTGTCGCACAAATGAGCCAATTTGTTGTTGACAGACATTGCAATTATCTTAGGTTTGTGACGACGTTGGTTACTCAATTGTTCACATATTATGTCTATTATTTATAATAAAAGAATTACCGCCAAATTAATTGGATTTGCCACCAAAAATGAGTCGAATTTCCCACCAAAAATAATCCTTTAAAATCTTTTATTTTTTTAAATAAGAAAATCTTTACTTCCCTCTGTGAGAAAAACGTAATTTGACCACCCTCCACTTCTCTAATTTATCTTTTTTTTAGTTTAAGTCTCATTAGACTAATGGATATGATTAGCTTTGAAATATAATTTATTTAAAAAAATCTCTTAATAGTAAGACTAAATAAGACAAAGTATTATTCTACAGGTCATATCCTTTATTTAATAATATTTTGCAGAAGTTTATAACTAACACATGGCTAAATAGTTAAGCGCTCCAAGCATCTTAAGATATTAAAAGTTACCATTAAACATGGTATAAAACATAAGTAATACCTTGATATTCCCTTACTTTACAATAGTCCCTACAACGGTGTTGATAATGTCCTATAGTATGTCTGCTGTATCTATTAACGCTTAATAGTGTCATTTCCCATGTGGTTTTAAGGAGTATTGTTATATCTTTGAAATCTGTAAAAAGATAAACCCAATAAAATCATATAGTACAACCCACGAAGTATTTTATGTTTAAGGTAATGACCGTGTTACAGTATGGAAATTGCCATGTAGCAAATACACGAATTTATATTTCATATTTAAAATGATAATTTAAAGTTGAACCAAATTTTGAAGATACAATCAAGTTATAGGCTTGACTTTATACTTTTATAATGTTTTGTTTACTTAAGATCTTAGAGTTATTTAAAAATTTTAGTCAGGAATTTATTATGATATGACGGAATACCGGTATATTTTTTAATAACAAATGGAATTTGTGGTCCCATTATCCCCCACTTTCCCTAATTTATCTTTCTGTTTGGTTAAAGATTCAGTTGACCAGTGTTTATCATTAGCCGTAAATTATTTTTTTACTTTGTGAAATCTCTCAATATTAAGATTACATAAAAATTGCACATTTTCGTTTTAGAAAGAGCTAAACCCAATAAAATCATAAAGTACAACCTATGAAGGATTATATGCTCTTCATTTTGATAGTAATTTTATTTTTAATTTAGGGAATCGCAAAACTGAAATCGCTATTATATATGGGAACATGGATGGGACACGAAAAAATAGAATAAGAAAAAGGATGTAACCACCTAATAAATGAAAATAAATTAAAATAAATAAAAAAGATACAAAATTCTAACAAAAAAGGAAACAGAGAAAATTGACAAGACAGTCAATTATATACCTCTCAAGTCTCAACTAATGTTTTTTTTAAATTTAAAAATCCTTGATTTAGTGGACAAACTGATTAAAAATTAATAAAACCCTTTATTTATTAGATCTAGTAGCAATTAATTTAGTTTCCTACATCTTTTTGCACGCATCACGTGCATATAAGGCTTGTTTTTTATACCAAAGACACAAAAAATTTCGTATTTATAATTAATTCTTAGGAAATACGACCGGCAGCATAGTAGTTGATTGTTGATATATAAGATTGGGTTGGTGAAATTTCTTGGACATGGAAATAACAAATTAAAATAGTGACTAGACATAACCATATTAATAATCATCTGTGAAGATTCACATTGAAGCATGAAAAAGTTACTCCCCATTAACTTATCAATTATCATAATCAGATTTTATACATTATTTGCATTAGTGTCTTAAATTGGTTGCTAGTTGTCACCCATAAAAAACACATAAGAAGTGTGTCTAATATAGTAACAATACAAATCAAAGAGCTCAAGGTCCTTGACAAAACCCACAAAATAATACATTATTTGCATTAGTGTCTTAAATTGGTTGCCGGGATCCCAATCGAACACAGTAGGCATTTTGGTGAATGTGCTCACTTCATAGCAGTCTTTAGCATTTGATGCATCACCTGCACAATATGTCGTCGGCATGAATTGTTTCCATAGGTTGACAAAACTAAAACCATTGCCAAAATTTGCGATTCCATGCTTATCATTAGGATCGTCAACAACCATTGCTTCCATAGGATCAAATTTCATTCCCAATTCTTCAATAAGATCATAATTCCTTTCCACTTCTTCCACCATCCTCTTCCTAGTACCATGTCCCTTACCCTTACCCTTACCCTTGTTACCCTTTCCTTTTGCACCTTTAGGATTAATATTCTCTTCCAATTCTTCTGTCTTGGGGGTTGTCTTCTCTCTTTCTATGTGCACAAGCATTTTTGCTAATTTGTCTTTCAACCACAAAGCCCGCTTGTATGAGGTTGAAACATTCTGCAAAGTTGCGTGCTTAGACCATTAAGAAATGCAAAACGTCTAGTAGCCACTCACTTCTTGTTTGTTTTATGTAGACTAAGATGTCCATATGGGTATGAATGATACAACTTGGCTCTGATTGTCCATCTCTAAAGAATGCAACCTTTTGGCATTTCAACCATGTCTTTAGCTTTCATAACAGCAAATATATGTCGACAAGGAAACCTAATGGAATCGAGTTTCATACAACTACAAAACATCATCTTTTGGATTATATTGTAGAATACAATATATTTCATATTTTTACTTATGCAATCATGCAGCTAGTAGGTGTTTGATGGACCCTCACAGTGGTCCAAGCATCTTTTGTCTAAACCACAATGTGTCTTGGCTCGAACTCTAGTCCGTGCTGCATGTGTCTTGATTTTCGACAAGACGCCTTGGATGATAGGAAAGGTATTTGGGGAAATATACTCATTTTGATCTTCATCAAATCGGATATGTTCCAGTATTTGATCATACAACTGCACAAACCTATACAACATTATTTTCTTGGTGAGGACGGTCTTTAACGTGTTGTTCATTGACTCGCATCTTTGTGTGCTTCTCATCCCTACAATACACAGACGTTAAAATTGTACTTTCCAGTAGTGTACAATTAAAAAGGAAAGAAGAACTTAAAAGGCAAAAGAAACACATATAAACAACACGTGGTAATGACTTAAACCTTAAAGGGACATAACCAATAAATGTTGACTAGAGCTTACTTACCGGCATAAAAATCCCCATGCATAAAAGCCTCAGCCCATTTTTCTTTGTTCTCGTACAAATCCTTTGCCCACTGACATTCACTCACCTCATAAGAAGTCATGAATTCTCCGCGTGCTTGTTTGAAGTCTTTTATAGTCCTATATCCATCCACACATTTCATGAAACCACTACAGAATCGCTTGTTGGTATGACCTTTGACGTTCCACATCAAGTGCCACAAACATGACCTATGACAAGCATTTGGGAATACGACAATGATAGCATTTGCCATTGCCCTATCCCGTCAGTGATAACGGTGTATGGAGCATTATTTCCACCAGCCTCTAATAACTGTTGAAGCACCCACATATACATCTCTTCCTTTTCATTTGCAATCAATGCAACGGCAAATGGAACGGTCCTCCGATGGTGGTTCACCCCTACGATGACAACAAATCGCTTCCTATATGCATTGACTTTGTAAGTTGTGTCAAATGCAATTAATATTCCGAAAGCCTTGTAATTGTTACGACATAATCTATCGCACCAAAACAACTTGTCAATCCCACCTTGCTCATCACGAGTGTACCTAAAAAAAAGTGGGGTCAAAGGATTTTTTCCCTAACAAGTAGGCAATTACAGTTTTGATGTCTCCATCATCTATCTCGACCTTTTTTTTTGGCATGTGTTGTACAAATCAGTAGTTAGGAATCCTACTTTCCAAATCCCCCAGCTTGTTGGGCTATATTCCTCATAGTGACGGAAGAACGTACTCCAGAGTTGATTAACGACTTAATCTGTATTTTATCAGCTTCAGTGAACTCACTTTGGCTCCTGCAATTGTTTAAAACAAAAAAAAAAAACATATTTTTTTAGTGAAATGAGCAAAGTCAAAAAAGAATGTAATATCTCTTATTTGTATATGTTCAATTAGACATTTGAAGTACCTAATGAAAGGGACTTGGTTCATTTGAACAAGTTTGTGATTGTGCTCTTCTATAAACTGTGTCACGTGCCATGTGTCAGATTTGAGATCCCATTTGAAATTGATCAACACTTTACAACTGCATCGCGTGATAGGTCTATGTTTGCGCCTCCTTTCCTTTCTCTCCAAGTAGCTCACGGATAAGAATCCCATCCGATTACACCAAACCAATTGAGATGTAATGTGTCCGTTCACTTTAGTTCTGATTGGATTCTTGCGGTGTACACCAAAACCTTTCACTTTGTAGTCTTCTTATAAAATTGAAGACAATTGTGATCGCTCTTGAAAGACAGTTTTTTCATGTCATCTATTGTAAACTCTTCAAAATCCTTGCCAAGTTGATCCCAAACTTCAAGGTCGAAGAATGTGGCTGTATTTTCCTCCATGTCAGATTCTGAATCAGATCCCCATCTCCAGCGTCACTTTCCTGGGACTTATATTTGATGATTGCGTATTTATCAAGTGGGAAAAAAATTGTAATTAGGATAGTAGTTAACATACGTCCAAACATCTCGATCTTCAATACAATAACATAAGTGGCTAAAGACATACCTCGTTAGAATTGTTGTCTTCGATGCTATGTTATGTATTTCCCTCCACGAATGGGTCGAAGTTAATTGGAGTACCGCTGTACTTATTTTTTCTTAGGGTTCATTGCACATAAAATAACAAAATTAATAAAGTTAAAGTAGGCCATTATAGTTATATGAATTTCGTGTCAAATTAACTACTTAATGTTGTATTTACATTAAATTAACAATTTTGAGGAATAATATGTCACATACCATACTCTTATTTGCATCGTACTCTAGTTGTTGTGGTAAGCTTACGTAATTTGATGCGTCCATGCTGTATAAAATTAAATATGATCACGACCTTTACAAAGGTTTTATCATGTCTATGATATCATCATACAATTTATAAAGGTTGATGAGAAAGAAGCCCCCGAGAACTAGGTATATATAAAATCTAGGTGAAGACTATAAAATTAACAATTGAACATGAACATCTGGGTACATACGACACAAGACCAATATATTCATAAAACGAATCAATATAGTGTTATTTGAACAACAAAATATTTAGAAGACACAGATTAATTGAATACTACCATATAAGTTGAAACGCACCTTGAAAAATTGAGAGGCCAAATCGGTATATGAAGGTGAATTTGTTTAAACATATTAAGGCTCCTGATGCGAAATCCTCTTTAATTGATTAACCAAAGGAATTGGATTCTTAAATTTCAGTTCTGAAATTTAGGTGGGAGGTGGTTTTAATAGATCTAAATAGTTTACCCTAATTTCTACCTTCTAAGAAAATATGTTATATGTGAACTAGGTTTCGGATATTGCCAAACAATATGTTTGGTCACCACTAATCTTATTCATGTTTTCCCACCTAGGTTGGACAAGGTATTTATACATATATATCCTACTTTTTGTGTAGAGTTGTTGTTGGTGGTCGAGAAAGACAAGTGTCAAATAACTAGGAAAGGTTCCAACTACACATGCTCAAAATGTAGAAAAGGCATTTTCTCAAATTCTTGACAAGGTGGATCGTTGGGGTAATACTGTAAATGCAATGTTTAAATTTATTTTCGAGTTCGTGGATAGAACATATCCTCGAGCAGTAGGTGAGGAAGAAGAAGAAATTGGAGCAGAATATGAGGATGAACAAGAGATTAAGAGAAGGAATAAGCGGAAGAAGAAAAATGTGAAAGGAAGCAAACGGAAGAGATATTTGAAAAATGTTAAGAAGTGTGAGGATGATTCCGATTATGAAAGGGAGGATGAAGAAGGAGAATCTGAGGATGTCAAGGAGCGGAGAAAGATAAAACCAAAAAATCGGCAAATAGTATTAAAGAGCAGTCAGGAGAAGCAAGATGATGCCAAGGCGAATAAATCGGCCCACTTGGTGGACGAGGGAAACACATACCCATTTCTAATGTAGAGGGAATTGGAAGCGTAGTCCCTGAAGATGTCGATGAGAGAGATGCGAATGGTGAAGTAGAGAAAAAAGGGAACGATGATGACGAAAATGTTGATGCACATGACAACGCTGGTGAGGAGGAGGAGAACGAAGACGATAATGATAAGAAGGGGTGATGATGATGATGATAGGAATGATGATGGAAATGATAAAGGTCATGGAAGTGGTTAGGACATTGGTAACAAGTGGGCTACATTAACGGAAGCCGAAAAATAGAAGAAGCCAATACGACCGCCCCACCTGATGAGGAGCACCCCGCCTCAACGACAGATGTGGATCATCCAGAGGACAATCAAGAAACAAAGAATACAAGGAGGAAGCCAAACAAAGGTAACGCTCCTGCTGAAAAGATTGAATATTTAAGAATTTTTAAATTATAGAATTTATATTATTCCCGGTACTTGTTCATTTACGCAATCTGGTGAAAGTATTACGGACATTACCAAACCATACATGTAAGTATATAGTATTTCTTCATTACTTTGAGCATCATTGTTTATAGTTGCTCACATATGGTGTGGAACTGACTGTTTGGTGATTGAGTTGAGGTTGATGACAATAATGACAAGGAGTCGTTCCAGATAAAACATGTGTCGCTAAGTATTGCGATGAAAAAATGCAAGGCTGATACAAAAGCTGTTGTGGGACGATATGTATTCAATGATGACTTAGAACCTGAGCGAGTCAAAGTGGACCGATGCAATGAGAAAAGAGCTACGGACCTTGCGTCCGGGGTGTGAATTAACGGAACAAATAGAGACTTCATTATTAAATTAAATATCTAAGACTATTTATAAGTGATTGGAAACCCAGTGAAGCTTATTTGGGAAATTTTTAAGATCATCAATTTGGTGGGGATTCGAGAGGCAATAACTCGTCAAACAAGTTTTTTCATCCCGGAGTAATGCCGGAGTTTTTTCATATCCAACCTTGCATATTTTTCATGCATTGCTCTATTCAAAATAACTAATTGTGTGCATATGTTTTCCAACATATTAGGATCTTACAGCCCATCGCACAAAGACTCTAATTTCTTTGATGGAATGGGACGAAAATCAGTTGAGAGATGCTGTTTATAAGTTGGCATTGGCGTTTTGAGGTTACAAAGTTAGACGTTGGTGTATTTTCTTTGTTAATTATAAACATATTTGTACTGTAAAACTAAGTGTTGTGTTGAAAACTTCGACCTTGTGTTACTTATGCACTATCAAATATTTGTGTATATCCTGATTTTATAATGTCCACAATCATCATATGGCATGACACAAAGGGTACTCTAAGAATCATCAAATAGAATAATGAACCAAAATGGTATGTCATAAGTAAAAGTTGCAATATTTCTATAGTTCTATATATGTATTTGTTTTTTGTATTCATGATACATGGCATTATAAATTATTTATTTTGTGACATTGTTTGATAATGACCCAAATCATTTTATGAGGATTGCCATAAATTTTGCTATACATAAATGAAAGACAGTTAGATTACTCCAACAATCGTATATACATAATATTGGCATGGTAAAACTATGCGTTGTGTTGAAAACTTGGACCTTGTGTTACTTATGCACTATCAAATATTTGTCTGTATTATGATTTTTGTAATATCCACAATTATCATATGGCATGACACAAAAGGTACTCTAAGAATCATCATATAGAATGAACCAAACTGTTATTTCATGTGTAAAAGTTGCTATACTTCTATATATGTAATTGGTTTTTATATTCATGAGTCATGATACATGGGTATACATTCGTATTTTGTTTGTGACATTGGTTGATAATGACTAATACGTGTTTGGACATTGTCATAAACTTACTACACATATGAAAGAAGGTTTAATACTCCAAAAATCGTACACATAATTTCAGTGAATATAAAATTTTCAAAAATTGTTAATATCAAAAATGGGGAATGCTACCAAGACTTATTCTAGGAATACATAAGGAACACTTTGTGTCGATGCATTTGTCAAAATTATACTCTATGAAACACAACTTGAATCAACACCGCTGAATTTTATGATATTTGCCAATTTGTTATTTTTTCTTGTAACTAGTTTAGCCAAATACTTCAATCGTTCCACAAGCATCTCGTGAGTCTGGTTAATTAGGAAATAAAGTTAGATGACAATTGCATTTTCAAAACATGTTACCCCAAATAAAGTAACTAAAGATTCTTACTTAGTATATAATGTGTTGCATGGCTTTGATATAAGAACATTCGATGTACTTGAGGACATACATTCCACAGTCATGACTGAAAAAGGTGAATTTTTAATGTCGATTAGTTTATAGAATTGTTAATACAAGTATAATTAAACTAATTGTGTAGAATTAAAGTTACCAGTTTGGCTGTAACGGAACGTCTACGACATCATATAAAAAATATTTGTGCTCGTTGAAGAGTCCACCTAAGCGACTTCTTCGAAGCACTGTCCTGGTTTTGCTCATCTGATCAAATTGAAGTAATTATGGGTCAACCATCGTTAGATAGTCGCTACATTGGAAAAGTACAGTGTAGTACCTTGATAAGGTTACCATTTCCTCAGCGAGATTGAAACGATTGTTTGAAGCTCCTAATGAATCTATGATGTACACAGTTTTTTTCAAGACATGAAAAACCAACAGGAACCAATGTCTCACCTCGTTATCTAGCATAGGAATGAACACCTGCGATCGAAGATATTGAGAGATGAGTAAATAATAAGGCGATTTAAATCTCAAATAAATTGCAACACTTGCGAATATGAAAACTTATTCAATCTTATCGACGTGTTCAGCGATAAAGGTTTCATTAACGGCTGAACATCTATTCATTATGGCTCGAGTTCCTCGATATGGATTCCGGTCATCCGACTTCAGTACAACACCCTGCAACAGTTTTATGTTTTGGTTCAAATCAATAACCGCAAAGTACGCTTGTAAAAGTCAAAGTAGTGTAACACAATAATGGTAATGTACCTGGAAAGATGGTGATAATACGATCTTCGTAATTAATCCCAGTTGCATGTCATACAAGTAGACATTGATAAACTGTCAAATAAAAACAATTTTGGTGAGCATGTCATTTGAATTAGAATTATGTAGTACTGCTAGTCAAGACTTGAGTAGACAGCTTACATGATCAGACAGCCATCCATCTGGAAATACACACATAGAGTCACCAACTGTCAACATGTGCATACCCTCACTTCGACAATACACTTCGTCATGTTAGTCAAACATATGTAGATTTAAGCATATTTGCTTATCCCGATCTTCTAGCTGAGGTAGATAATCATGGAAATAATGGCTTCGGTAATTTGTTACAACTACGTCTTTTGGTAACTGAATGACTACCATTACCAGGCACATCCTCTTCATCCTAGGCAAATTAAATAGGAAATGGCTCGAGCAACTGTCAATTCTTAATAGCAATAATTGATATACGTGTGGTAATGTCAGGAAAAGTAAAATATGATGATCATAATGCCCCTGTAAGACAATGAGCTCTTTTGAGTTGCACTTCTTCTGCCTCTTTGTTTTCAAAGATCTCAGCTGCGAAGATTATGATTTTGATGCTTTTGACCTTGTTTACCTACCTGGTATATACATTGTAATATTGTAATGTCCAGCCGAATTTTTTGGGATTGCCAAAGCAAGCATTAATAATTTGGCTATTAAATTGCTAAATCAAATGTTAAGGTATACCTGTTCTTTTTGTGCATTTGAATTATGCTTTTTGTTTACCTTGGGCTTTTTTAAAGCTGCCTATAAATTGGGGACAAATAAGATAAGGTAAAGACCATTAAAATAATAAGAGCTGACAAACAATACACTTGCAAAACTTACAGTTTCGTTTGAATTTGGGTGCTCCTGTTTTATGCGCCGAGGAGTCCGCTTCTCCATTGTTTTATCTTCATTGTTTGCTCTACCTGATAGTTCACTGCTACCCTTTGATGTTGAGATAAAGTTTGGAGTCTTCAAGACATCACTAGGCTTCTTGGCTTTTTTTACTTCTTTCTTTGCCTCGTCCTTCACGTCTTTCAGTGTTTCCAACCCCTGAGGAAATTGAGGCACATTGAAACGAACATTTCAGATACTAAATGATTCAATTTCTAAGGGTTTTTTCTGCACTTTCTTTCTCTTGTCCTCCCAAATCAACGTCTAGCTTACGCTTAGTTTTTTATTTTTGTAAGCAATCAACCAATCCACCATCTGGACTTAAGAAAGGGGATTCGATCGATTATTAGTAGCACAATTCGCACTTGGAGTTCTTGCTGATTATTGTTCTCCCGGTGTGTAACCACCTTCTTCATTGTCCTTTTGGGACTTCCCACCATCGTTTTTAGCTTCAGCATGAGAACCATATTGCTTTAAATTTAGTTGCGCCAACGACAACTCGATGTTGGCTAATTTTGAGCGTATTTCATTTATGGCTTCTAGAATCACACCTAAGTTCTACACAAACAAAATGAAAGCGAAAAATGCAAAATAAGGTTTTGGATTTACACCTGTGAAAGATATATTCCAATTGCATATCTATATAATTTATATTGAATATGTAATTACAATATTAATCGTTTGCGATGCTTATTCTTAAATAATTGGCTTTGTAATTAAGTTCCTAATCAATCGCCATATGTTAGACGATACAATATTGAACACCATAAATTAAGGAAAATAAAGAAAACCGCAATGTAATACTTCTTCAATACTTATACATAAGGAGTTGTTTTTGTCTTCTGTCATTGGTGCAATTGCAGACCGACAATTTCAAGTAATATGTTGGACTTAACAATTCCTTATACTCCACTGCTTTTGTGACGAGATTAGAGGGGAAAGTACAGTGGGTCCGGTGTGATGATAGAAGGCAAACCCTAGACAAAACCTTAGTTCGTAACCACCCACTAACCACGTTCAAAAGATTGCGCAGAATATATTTTTGATATCTTCGTTTAAAATTTTGAAGACTAATAGAATTATATTATCTCCTTTCCAAATATGCTAAATAAATTAATTTCTTTCCAGACAATTAAGTAAAATAACAAATCAAATGCTTTATTTAAACAGAGGGGTTTTGCCAAAAAGGAGAAAAAATCCAATACCATCGTCTTATTTATCCACATTATCATCATCTAATTCTTTTTAAAAACAAATAAAAGATCAAATCCCTAATTCAAGGGGAACATAAAAACTGCTAATTTTACAGTTTACATCATATTCTTCTCCCTTTGCAGTTACCTGCATAAAACCAATATCAAATTAACAACAAGAGCCGAATTGTTCGTCATTATTCATGAATTGTTTCATTCAACTTTTATCATAAATAGAATGTAACTGTCATTATGTAATTTAAAACCCTTCCCTATTTATGATATCCTCTTGTTGTTGAAAACCGATATATTATTTAATTAATATATAGGCATGTCCACCACGTTCAATGCCAGTGACCAAACAATTTAGATTAACAAACTTTTTGGTTTAACTATTTTTCGAAGCTGAGTACAATTATAATAGGAATTCAAACTTCAGCCATGGCCGTATAAAACTATGGTCATAGCCAAAAAATTATGACTATCCAATTAGCGGCTATGACAAAAAATGGTTATGGGACTGTCCAACACACCAAAACGAATGTCACTTATCTTCAACCTTTCCAAATTCGAAAACACCATCAATGTAACACCCCGACAATTCTCTATATTATAATATACCTTTTTCCCACAAAACGTAGAGAATTACCAAAGTATTATCGCCCGTGTGATAACGTATCGGCTTATTCGGAATTTTGCAGCGGAAATAAATAAAGAACATTGAAAACATAATTAAACTTAGTCAACCACAAAGTCAACTCTGAAACCAAACCAAAGTCAAACCAACAATAAAAGTCAAACTATTAAAACCATAACTAAACCGAAAATTATGAAAGTATTAAAGAAACTAAAACACAAGCTCTCCAAACGAATTCCCGAACCCAATGATGCATTATCTTCATACCTGAAATGGTCGATGCTTTATTGACCCTAAACGACTGCTCACCAAATGGGCCATTACAGGATCAATAAGGCACAACCATGATTGACACACAGAAAAGCACGTAATCAGCAAAGCTGAGTACTACATACTAAATAAAACATAAAACCTAACATGGTATTAATAAACATTAAATAAGAGATAAAAAATAATATAACAGAATAACAGACTCACTATACTGAACTTGACTCCACAACCAATAGATTAATTATAATTAAATTGAATAGTCATAGAGTTGTCCAAACCAAACCATGTCTTCAATTTAGAAGACGAAGTACGGGCGTGACTCCGTACTCTCGCGACCAACGATATCGAGGTACTAATTAAATAAAATAGGACACGGCGATCAATCCCGCCCCAAGAAAAGGCATGGGCTACCACCATGTACTCCAACTCATACTAGTCCAACACTTCAGACGTGCACAAGTCTAAAACTTATCGCTATTCACTTTCCACGTTAAGTATTAACAAATTATTCGATGTTGAGACTCACAATGTAAGGCAACCAACAGAAATATCATGGATACACAAAATTCCTATTTTTATCTTAGGATTAAATATTGTGATCAAACAACTCAATTGATACAATAATAATCCCATTCTCTAATTAATAACCATCCAACCTTTATTTGTTGACTTAAATCAACAATCAACCAACCTGTCAATAGGTGAATGTCCAACTTTACTAAACAAGGCCCACGGTCCTTATAAAGTAAATAATATAATAAATCCAAGGGAACAACATGATACATTTTCATGATCCAATAAACAATATAATTATTAATCCCTCATGTGAATTAATGAAACAAACGTTCTCAATCCTCATGCTTGCATCAATCATCCATACAAACATATAATATTTATCGTAGGCAACATGCTTCACACAATGGCATAAAACATGCAAATTAATTTGAATATAAGCCACATATGAACTATAAAAAGTTCCCCAAACATGATACTATATCAATCCTAGCCTTAGGACATGATACTAGTCTAATAACACATAGGTATGTACGTACCTTGTGTAGACAATATGGGAGGCCACTTTCCCAACCTAGAAATCACTCAAAGTAAAGTCTCCGCCTATCAAATACCAAACATCCAAGTATTAATACTCTAATAAAATTACATCAACTTTAAAATACTTTAAACCCTCTTAAAAAGTGTTTTAAAACCCTCTTAAACATTAAAACTTCAACCTTTAGAGCCCCTTATTATAGTACCACCATATTAGTCATTAAAACCCTTAAAAATCAATACTTTGATATTTAGAAATCCACCATAAGTATGCTAATAAAAATTCCAGCAACCTATTACATCTTTAACTCTTTTAAACCTACTATAACATAGTTCTAAAGAGTCAAAGTACTCAATTTCATAAACTATAATATAGTACTATAGTTTTCACTCTTAAAAACACTAAAAATCCATGCTTTCATGCTTAAAACCTAATTTAAACATATATATTAAATCTAAAATTTATTTACTTCACTAAACCAATCATATAATCTGAATTTAATATTAAAATAGTTAAATATACAAATTTTAATTATCAAACCATCAAAAACAATACTTAAAAATTAAACTAATCATTAAAATAATATAGAGAAGGAAGAGAAAAACCGAGAGGAGGGAGAAAGAACACACGGTAGCCGAGAAGAGGGGAGGACAGCTGCTGACGGCGGTGGTGGTTGCTGTTGGCGGCGGTCCGGTGGTGGCTGCTACGGCAATCGAGGGATGACGAAGGATAGAGAGAGAAATCGGTGAGGGAGAGAGAGAGGAGTGTGCCGAGAGAGAGAGAAAAAAGGAGAGAAAATTAGGCTTTGCTTATATGGGAAAATTTGTGAGATAGGAGAGTATTTATAGGTTCCCATTAGGGTCCAAAAGAAAATTGAGCTTGATGGGTTAGTTTAATAAAAGATGGACATACGAAAAGGTACAAAGGTTTGGGCTCCTCTAACCTAATATTAAAATCTTTCGTACTTCAACTCAAACTAATTAAATATTAAATAACTTTCAAAGTATGACTCAATAAAAGATTTGATTATTTAAAAAAATTAAATAATCCTTTGACTTTCAAAATAATCAATACTTTAAGAAATTAATTATTTATATACTAAAACATATATAAATATACTTTAAATATATTTATAAAATTCATAAAATTGTGGGGATTACAGTTTACCCCTCTTAAAATAAGTTTCGTCCCGAAACATGACACGAAACCCTCACATTTTCAAAATTTCTACTTAAATCTTCCATTTGGAAATACTTGTGTCAAAACGTGTGCACACTTTACCAATTTTAAAACCATGAACACATTTTTCAATGCGGAGAACCAATTTATTTTGCACCAACATGTGCAAATCGCCAAAATAAGCATAAAATGCATTAAAATACCATAAAATAAGGCAAAAAGCGCGAAATTCTATCGCATTTTATCCCCCTTAAAGAAAACGAGTTATGCCCTCGTAATTCACCTCAATGAATAACTCAGGATATTTCTTCTTCATTTCATCTTTGTTTTCCCACATTGCCTCTTCAGACTCATGGTCAGACCAAAGCACTGTCACAATATTCACATCCTTATTGCGTGTATTGCACACCTTTCTATCCAAGATTTTCATAAGTCTTTTCTCATACGTGAGGCTACTATCTATCTGGATTCTTTCGGGTTCCAGAACATGGTTCTCATCAGGGATATATCTATTAAGCTGAGAAATGTGAAATACATCATGCATCTTCTCAAATTCCATTGGTAAAGCAAACTTATAGGCTACCTTCCCAACTCTTTACAAAATCTCATATGGGCCAACATACTTAGCACTTAACTTGCCCTTCTTACCAAATCTCATTACTCCTTTCGTCGGTGACACCTTCAAAAACACCTTATCACCAACAGCGAATTCATCTTCCCTTTGCTTCATATCAACATAACTTTCTACCTATCTTGAGCAGCTTGAATTCTAGCTTGAATCAACTTCACATTCTTGAAAGTCCCCTCTATAAATTCAGTCCCCAACACTACATATTCACTAAAATCATTCCAGCAAATGGTACTTCTACACTTCCTTCCATACAACGCCTCAAATGGAGCCATCTTGATACCTGCATGGTAACTATTGTTATACGAAAATTAGATCAAATCCAAGAGGTCTTCCCAACTTCCCAGAAAATCAATCGCGCACGCTCTCAACATGTCTTCCATAGTCTGATTGGTCCTTTCAGTCTGACCACCGGCCGCAGGAAGAAACGCAGTACTCATCTTCAACGTTGTTATGAGATTGAACTGGACCTTTTGCCAAAATTTCGAGAGGAATCTCGAATCACGATATGAAATAATATCCTTCGGGACTCCATGCAGTGTCACCACATGCTTGATATTCGTCTTGGCAAGTTGCTTCTTCTTTTATGTTTCTTTGATTGGAACGAACACGGCAGACTTCGTCAGACGGTCCACGATAACCCAAATAGTATCATTGCCATTTCTCGTCTTTGTCAAGGCAGTCACAAAGTCCATTGATATCGAATCCCACTCCTATCCAGGAACCTTTAATGATTGAACCTTCCCGATTGGTCTCTTATGGTCGATCTTTACTTTCTGACAGGTTAGACACTTTGACACGAACTCGACGACTTCACGCTTCATATTCGGCCACCAATAAATCTCTTTAAGATCCTTATACAACTTATCGCCACCTTGGTGCACAGAATATGGAGTATTGTGCCGCCTCTTCCATAAGCCTTCTCTTAAGCTCTTCACACTTCTATGGTATACACCACTTACCTTTGAACCTCAAGCTTCCATCTTCATGAACCTGAAAGTCAACTTCCTTGCTTTGCTTCATCTGCTCTTTAATCTTATATAGGTGCTCGTCTCCAACTTGACTCTCTTTGATCTCATCCAAAATTGACGATCCCAATGACAAAGCACTCAATCTCCCCAGGATTCAAAATTTCGTGGCTAAGCCTTTGCATATCTCGGTACAATTCCTCAGGAACTACCAACGCATTCACGCTATGACTCGACTTTCGACTCAAAGCATCGGTGACTATATTCGCCTTCCCCTCATGGTACTGGATATCTAGGTCGTAGTCCTTAATCAATTCCAACCATCTTCTCTGCCTCATATTGAGATCCTTTTGGGTGAAATTATACTTCAGACTTTTATGATCAGTAAAGATCTTGCAAGTCGCTCCATACTGGTAATGTCTCCAAATTTTCAATGCAAACACAATAGCAGCGAGCTCTAGGTCGTGGGTAGGATAATTCGACTCATACGGTTTCAACTTATGCGATCACCTTCCCATTTTGCTGCAGAACGCACCCCAATCCATTCTTCGAATCATCATTATACACCTCGAATCCTTCATTTCTATCAGGCAAGGTTAAAACAGGTGCGGAGGTCAGACGCTCCTTCAAAGCCTGAAATCTCGCACTTCTCACTCCTCTCAAACTTTAACTCTTTCTTCATCAGATTGGTAATCGGCCTTGCTATCTTCGAGAAATCTCTCACAAATCTCCTATAATAGCCAGCTAATCCCAGAAAACTCCTAATATCTGACGCATTTTTCGGTGTAGGCCACTCACTAACAACATGAATATTCGCAGGATCCACATAAATGCCTTCCTTAAAAACATAATGACCCAAAAATGCTACTTTCTCCAATTGGAACTCACACTAAGAGAACTTTGCATACAGTTGGTTCTTCATAAGCGTCTCCAAGACTATTCTCAAATGTTCATCATGCTCTTCTACACTCTTCAAACAAATCAAAATATCATCAATGAACACTACGACGAACTTATCCAAAAAATCATGGAATATACTATTCATCAAGTCCATGAATATAGGCGGAGCATTGGTCAATCCAAACGGCATTACTGTAAATTCATAATGACCATAACACGTCCTAAACGCAATGTTAGGTATATCCTTATCGGCTACCTTCAATTGGTGATACCCCAAACGCAAATCAATATTCGAAAACACACTTGCTCCATTCAATTAATCGAATAGCTCATCTATTCGAGGCAAAGGATACTTATTCTTAATGGTCACATTGTTCAACTCCCTATAATCAATGCACAACCGTACCTCATACTTCCATCTTTCTTCTTCACAAATAACACAGGAGCTTCCCAAGGAGACGCACTAGGCCTAATATAACCCTTTTCCAATAGTTCTTGCAATTGCGTCTTCAACTCGCTAATCTCAGGAGGTGTCATTCTTACGGTGCCTTAGAAATAGGTGCAGTACCAGGAACTAAGTCTATGGTGAACTCAACGACTCTCTTAGGCGGCATACCAGAAATTTCGCTTGGAAACACATCCATAAACTCATTCACAATCGATACATCCTCAATCTTTAATTCAACCTCTTTGCTCACATTGCGCACACTACAGAAGAACAACTCGCACCCCTTCTTTACCAACTTCTTCACTTGCATTGCGGAAATGATCCCAAAACTCTTAGGCTTTACAAACAGTTGGTATAAAGTTAACTTCCCTAAAGGGCTTCTCAGTACTACATTCTGAGCTTCACAATCTATCTTGGCCTTATAGACACCTAACCAGTTAACCCCCAAAATAACGTCTAGGGCACCCAGATTAAACTCTATCAGATTAGAAAGAAAACACATTCTACTATCTTCAAAGGTAAGTCTCTATACATTTTAGTACACCTTATAACTTCTCCAGTAGGTATACTTATGGGTAGGTCAATTAGTTTAAAGTCTACTAACCCCAAACTTTTTATAATGGACGACGATATAAATGAATAGCTCGCTACAAAATCAAATAACGCTTCAACTCGAATGGAGTTAATAGAAAAAGTACCAGAAACTACGTCGGTAGACTTTTCAGCTTCATTGCGACTCATCACGAACAGCTTCCCCTGAGCTTTACTCTGGTTGTTGTTGTTGTTCTCATTAGCAGGCTTTCCATAGCTTCCTTGACCATTCTGCAATCCCGTAGGCTTCGGCCCTTGGTTGTTCGCTTGGTTGAACCCAGACCTTCCTTGACTACCATTCCCATTACCATTCTGCTATTTCTTCTACTTGGTGAAGCACTCAAATTCTCTATGCCATTTTTCTGACACTAATGACAGGTCACTACTTCCCCTTTACAATCTCTACCAGGGTGATTCTTGTTACACTTCTTATAGTTGTAACTTCTCTCAAACTGGCCCTTACCATTAAAACCTTGGCAATTCCTTACTTGGAAATTCCCATTCCCATTCATATTCTTCTTAAAATTTCCTTTATTCCCTCCAGCATTGAAATCCTTCCTTTTCTCACATACCACAACATTCTTCTTATCACGCCTTAATTGAAGGCAATAAATATGAGCAGCTCTCCCATAAACAACATCTAGGGTCGCAAAGGTCTCACCACCTAATCTCAATTGAATCTCTTCAGTCAGCCCCAACTCAAACCTATGAGGTTTCAGCACTTCGGTCGCTACAACCTCAGGTGCAAATCTAGACAATGCTATGAACTTGCTATAGTACTCAGAAATGGTCATACTCCCCATCCTAAGATTTATGAACTCCTGAGCCTTTTGCTTCCTCATAAAAGTAGGGTAAAATTTTCCTCTTAAAGCAGTAGTAAAGGAATCGAAATTAAAACCTTCCACAACAGTAATCCTATTCCCATTTTCCTTCCACCATAAATCAGCTTCATCCTTCGAATACAACATAGCCTGACCTACTTTCATTGCCTCAAGACAGTTCACAGCCCCAAAAATCTTATCGAACTCCCTAATCCAGCTCTCTAAGAACGTAGGGTCAGCCTGCCCCTTAAAGAACGGCGGCTTAATCTTAGCTAACCTCTCAAACATATCCTCTGCAGGATCAGGACGCTCAGTCCTTTCTTAAGTCAGTTTCTCAGCCAAAAGGCGGATAGCAGAAGCTAAAGCAATATCGTTGTTTGCCATTCTACTTCGCGACCTTAAATTTAACGTAGGTCTATTTTAGGTTTCGATTCACAACTACTTGCCATTCACTATGAAGGCATCAAATCGATTTGATCATACAAGATCGCATCAAAATAAAATTCTATGGAATTATAATAGCACTAAGTTCAATCACTATAAAAACCATAACAAATCATATATTCACGCATGAATAAATATTCACATCAATAATCATTAAGGATTAAATGGAATCAATTACAATAAGTAAATAAAATATTTCACATTCGCTACTAAAATAAATTCTTACTCCACTCGAATAACTAAAATCACTTTTATTCCTTAAAATGATAATAATAATAATATCTTTCTAATCTAAAATAACCAAACTTATTCCTCAAAAATATAAAGATGCAAAAGAAAAAACTTTAAATCATTGTAGCTTAGCTACTTATTCAACTAATTAATCTTAGAACATGAATAAATACTCTATGGAGTATCATCATCATTCTTATCACTAGTGGAAAAAAGCCCATCCGATGCGGTCAAAACCTGGCTTACTGATTCGATTTTGGTCCGCATCGGATAGGCTCGCAGCAGATCCAAAATATTTACTGATCCAGTAAAAAACCGGATCAGTAAATTATTTACTGATGCGGTTTTAAGGTAAAATCGGATCAGTTAATCACATTAAGTGATCCGGTTTTACCTTAAAACCGCAGCAGTTTGTTAAAATTTATGTAAAAAAAAAAAGGTGCAGACCTGCAGCTACCTTTCAAGTCCCACTGCCTTTAACCAAAATACACACAATTGTATATAAAACAAAACGAAAATACAACTTCTTGCCAAAAAAAACAACGAAAATACAACTGAAGCTGTTGTAAGCGAAACAAAATACAACTAAAAATTTAGTGAAATACATTCACATTAATTCAAAACTAAAACGAAATTACAAGATCTGGAATTAAATATACACAATCGAAAATAGAAAGCCTCAAATGAGAAATCAGCCATTATAAACGAAATAAGCCATAAACGAAATTACAAACCCTAAAAACGAAAATAAAAAAAAAGAAACTAAGAATAGATCTGGAAGTAGAAACTAAAATAAACAAAATCTGCAATTAAATCTACACCGAAAACAAACTAAAATACACAAAATTAAGAAAACGAACTATCCCTAAAAACAAAAATAGAAAAACGTAAATAAAAAAAAAATTAGGAGAGGACTTCCGATTTGAAAAAATCGAAAAAATTGAAAAATTACAACGAGAGAAATTACAACTAGATTAAAAAACGAAAAACCTCATATATGGTATCACGAGAGACGAATATTGAGAGAGGAGACGAAATCGCGACGAACACTGAGAAAGAACATGAAATAAGCGACGAACATTAACTCGTGTCGGAGATAAAGGACGATAAAAAATGGAGGATGAGATAGATGATGCGGAAGAAGACGACGCGAAGCTGGACGATAGAGATGAAGAAGTTGTTTTTGATGAGTGTGAACATCTACGAGGAGGTGAAATTGAGCGTGTTATGGAGAAGGTGACAGGGAGAACTGGTGCATTTGAGCGTGATTTTGATGATGACGCCATTGAGAAGAGGGTTATGGGAGAGAGAGGAGAACTTTAGGGTTATAAGAGAGGAGAGGAGAGCGTGTCAGAGAATGAGAGAGGAGTGGGCTGGGGTTTGTTAGGGTTATGAATGGGAGGAAATGGGCCACGAGGAACATGGGGCGACGCGGGTTTTTCTTTTATAAAAAATAACGAAAATCGGATCCGGTCTTGTGAACCGGATCAGATTTTAGAAAATCGGAGCGGTTTCTAAAATCTGATCCGGTTCACTAAAGGACCGGATCATATTTTCCGCCCAGCTTTCCCTCCCATTTTTTTATTGATTTTCAGATAAGGTTTTTGCCACTAGTGTATCCTTATTTTCTTTGTATTTCGCTTGAGTAAACATTTCATCTTCAGAATCTTCAATGTCTTCACTATTATAATAATAATAACTTGGGATTTCAGCTCTAGTAGATCTTCGAATCCTTTTAGGTTGAGGTTCATCCTCTTCCAACTCTGAATCACTATCCTTGTTCAGATAAGATCTCCAAGTAGCACTGTAAATGTCCTTTCTAGTTTGGCCTCTAGTACGGTCAAACTCTTGAATTAACTCATCATCGCTATCAAGAATGCCTACTTTCAAGACACGGCGCATAACAAGGTCTAGACTGGTGTAGCTCTCACTATCAGACTCCACGTCAGACTCATCATCACTAAGCACAATAGGGTTGGAGTAGCTTCCTACTCGGGCGGCTTCACTATCAGTCATGCCTAATGGTCCGATTACAGTTGAACACGACATCTATAATAAATAATACTCTCACTTAGCATATATTCCCAACAATAAATAATAAGCAAGAATAAATGAATAATTAAAAGCCAGGATTAACATCAACCAATTAAGCATGGAAGAAAAACACTGAACATGCTGAACAAAACATTTAAATGCAGACATATAATATTTCTATCCTATATGCCCTTCCTATTCTACCCATCTCTCAATGTGGCATCCGATTTTTTACTGTCCTAATTGACGGTCTGAATCCCACGAAAGTCTCTCATTGGATTATGAGTTTTAGAAAACTTGGAAGTCGCCACCCTATTAATATCTGAATAGGGACAGATTTATTTAATAAATCGTTTTAAAATCAATTTCAAGAAAAATATTTTAAAACGATGATGACTTCATATGGATAAGGCTTTTTTGAAAATTAATCTTTCATACCATCAAATAGGGTCCGAATTTTAGGTTAATAGGTGCGAACGTCTGGAACTTGTCTCCTCTTTCCGTTCTACAGAACAGGTTCTTACTAAATGCGTTATTTTTCATTTTAAAGTAATCATGGCTATTAAAAACAAAAAGAAAATCACATAGTTTGCACATATACACATCAACCATTTTTATTTTGGACCAATATATCATTTGTACATGGTAGGTTTTAGCATTAAAGTTGTACAACGTACTTATCATTGCGGGATTGGAATCCACTCATGGATCAAAACTGTAGTAGTTCGAGCTTCACCCTAAATGGCCAATTCCTTTGGGGAAGAAAATAAAATAGATTATGAATAACTCACCTTTAGAATTAAAAAATCTATTAGGATTAAGGTAATCACTCCGACATGAGGGAGGATTAAGATAATCACTTTAATTAGTGACTTAACTTAAGAGAAAAGATAATCACCTTGAATTAGTGATTAACAATGAAGGCTAGGAAGTAATCACCTTAATTGATGATTATTCAAGGCTTAGGATAATCACTCAAATTAGTGATTAAATGAGGAAAATAATCGTCCTAATTTACGATCATTAAGGTTTAAGATAATCACCTTATTAGTGATTAAATGAGAAAAGGCTAAATTAATCACTTTAATTAGCGATTAAAAGGAAGGTTAGGATAATCACCTTAATTAGTGATTAAACATGATGAAAGGTTAAGCTAATCACCCTAATTAGTGATTAAACATGATGAAAGGTTAAGCTAATCACCCTAATTAGTGATTAACCAAGGTTTAAGATAATCACCCTAATTAGTGATTAAATGAAGAGTTTGAGTCAATCGCCCTAATTTGCGATTAATCAAGGATTGAAATAACCACCTTAGTAGTGATCGTTTATGATTTTGAGAGGTCTTAGAAGGTTTGCTTCCTAATTGAAGGCTTTTGAGAAATAATCTTAATTGAAGATTATTAAGTCATTTGGAGAGAAATGATCAATTTGAAATTGAATTTGGAGATTTGTGTTTAGCTAATTGGAATTTGGCCATTTAAAGCGAGATACGTGAAACGGCCTAAAATCAATTCGGAGATCATAATTACCAATCTAATTATATCAAATTATATGATTAATCCATTTGAATATGGAGAACACATTTTTAAAATGTAAGATGGATCATCATACAATTTAACTTAGTTAGATTTACAATTTTTCCTCTTAATTGAAATTGGGTCATTTGATTCATATACTATGATATATTGGCCCAACATGCAATATTTGTAACATTGGTTGCACATTTTATTCAAAAGGATTGTGTAATTATTTATGAAAATTATGCATAAACATCTCCATGTGTTTTTTTAATTGAGTGATGTAATAGCTATTTACAAAGAATCATTATTACAACAAAATGTGAAAATTCTATGAGACTCCTTGATCTTCATCTCCTTGAATGGGCTTTGGAATTCATGTTTATTTGTAAACTTGTGAAAGTTAAAGATTAATTAACCTCTTTGATTTTGATTATTTTTTTTATGACAATTTTCATTGATTTTTATTTACATGATAAAATGAGCCATTTTAAGAGAAATTTAAAAATTTCATGATAATTAATATTTTCTTGTGAAAAGAAAACAATTTTTTTTATGAAACTTGAGTTAATCACTTTATTTCATTTTCCGAATTGTCCTTTTGTTCTTATACTGACTTACAAAAATCATAACTTTATTTATAAAGCGTTAAATTGAGAATGTGATACATATATGTATAGATCAGTAAGTTCTGTATTTTGTGTCAAAACTCAAAACTGGTTAAAACAGGACCTTTATTCAATTTGTTCTTTGAAATCCAACTTAATGAACTTAGTTTGAAGTGAATTTTGGTATGAACATTCTAGACACTTTAAATAACTAGACTGGAAATTTTCACTTGAATTGGACACTGTTAAGACCATTTTTTTTTTTTTTTTCTTAACTGAAAAGAAAATCAGTTTTCTGGAATTTAATGATTTACATGAACATCTTTGTAAAAATGATGTAAAATTGTATAAAATTCATATGAATATGATTTTTATATTTTTGAAAAGCTACTGATATTTTCTGTAAACTTGATGTTTTTCTAAATGATTTTATTTTGAACTTTATTGACAAAACAAGCTTAGGTGGTACTGGACAAAATCAGTTTTGCACAACAAAGTTGTATGATTTTTAATTATTTGCACAAAATTCGTTTTTTAGAAATTCCAAGGCCCAGTTGCTGGAAACATCTTGCACTTCATAGGAAAAAATATTAAATCCTACAAACTATTATGATAATACAGACGAAAAATAAAATGAAGTATGAAATCAAAACTGATTATGATTGCAGCATCACATTTTCTTTATTTATGGAGATGTTTATGTACAACTTGTCTTGAATTTTTTTATGGAAACATTTTTGGTGATGAATAACAACTTGATTAAGGAAAATCACATAATCACATTGTTATTTAAGAGTCACCTCATTAGAGTTGACTATTCTATGTGGGGTGATTTAAGATTGGGAACCTATTAGGACTTCCTCATACTCAAATCACTCCAAAAATTAAAAAAATGATAAGAAGAAACAAGGAGAAAGTTAGTAGAAGATTAAGAAGATAATCAAAAAATAACAAGAGCTTCAACTTTACCTTGCTAGCTCAATGATGCACTTCCTTTTGCAAATTTTTCTACCGTTTTTTGTGATTTTCTTAATTTCTAAGTGAGTTTCTAAATCCACTTAATTACTAACTTAAACTCTTTTTGTGTTATTTCCTTCTTTTGGTGAATTTCCTTACTTACGAATTATCTTACTAACTTTTACTTTCTTTTCTTAAGTGTGATTCCTTGAGAGGAAAGGAGTAGGGAAGATGAGAGAAGTAGTGAAATTAAGTTGAATTCTTTTTAACTTCTTTACTTACTAATTAAGACTTTATGCTTAGATGGAAAGATTCAGGAGGAGAAGAGTAGTAGAGAAGATGAGAGTGAACTTGAGTTGTATTTTTTTCAGCTTGGTTTGTAAGTGAAAAAAGGAGGGTATTTATAGAGAAATCAAGGAGGTGAATTAGGGTTTCAAAGAAGTAGAAAATCAGATTTTTCACCTAAAAAATCTGATTTTCTTCATCCTTAATCACCCTAATGACATCACTTTAATGACCTCACCCTAATGACATCATCAAATCTCTTTGGAAACACAAATATTCTTATTCTTTTTGGATTTTCTCATAAATGAGGCAAAATCAGATTTTCAGAAAATATTCTTCCCTAAACATCCTAATAGGTAAAAAAAAATGCATCGAAAAACGTGCAAACAAAACTGATTAGGATGCTGAGCCAAATGCGGGAACCTGAGCTAGGCACAGCGCCTTGCGCTAGGCGCAAGGCCCTGTGTCTGGCGCAGGGCACGCTTGTGCGCTACGCGCACAATAATGCGCCTAGCGCATGATTGTGTGCTTGGCGCACACTCGATGCTTCCGGAAAAAATCCGGATTCCCCCCCCGTTACACATGGGATTTGATTCTTATTCTCGCATGTTTTCATGATTCTTATTCTCTAACTAATGGATAAAGGATGTGATTAATGGATAAAGTATATATTCTTATTCTTAATCCAATGAACAATGACTTAACCATCAAGAAAACTGATTATCGCCGGTTTTGGGATACGACTAAAATCCCGACGCTTAATCGCGACTCGTTTTTCGTTTTTCCGAAAGACTTACTTAAAATAATTAGCGAAAACTCGTCAAATTAATAAATACGAGCATGATTATACTACGAATCATTTTATTAAAGCGGTGGTTGTAGTTATTGACTACGACTCACGAAAATTATATTTCTAAGTCAAAGCCGCACGACCAAAACGCAAAAAAGGAAAACCGTACGACGAAATGAAACTCGCGCTCCACGATGCATTACGATTTTTGTTATTTTATGTTTTTTCAAAATCTTTATTTATCCGAAAAAGGGGTTCAAAATTTGGTGTCTACATAATGCCCCACATTGGTCGAATTTTGGAGGAAATGATGGCCAATGTTTGAAAAGATACAAAATTTTGACAGAAAATATCTTTTGAGATAACATATTTTCCACAGAAAATAGTTATCGCCAGTGCTATAATTCGTGTTGCCTAATGTAGAATATCCCAATTTATTTTCTAAAACTGAAAATGCGACTTTAACGTCGTCTTAAAATAGAAAATGCCAATTAATTTTCTAAAATTTTAAAATGCGACTTTATCGTCGTCTTAAGTAGAAAATCCCAATTAATTTTCTAAAATTTGAAAATGCGACTTCATTGTCGTCTTAAGTAGAAAATCCCAATTAATTTTCTAAAATTTTAAATGCGACTTTATTGTCGTCTTAAGTAGAAAATCCCAATTAATTTTCTAAAATTTTAAATGTGTCTTAAGTAGAAAATCCCAATCAATTTTCTAAAATTTTAAATGCGACTTTATTGTCGTCTTAAGTAGAAAATCCCAATTAATTTTCTAAAATTTTAAAAGCGACTTTATCGTCGTATTAGATAGAAAATCTCAATTAATTTTCTGAATTTGAAAATGCGGCTTTATTGTCGTCTTTTTTAGTCTTATCAATTTGTCTTTTGTTAATGTGAGAAATTCCGACAATTAACGGGTTGACTCCAGTTTTTTTTCACAGTTTTTTTTATAGCCTTGATGACAAACAAGTTGTCAAGTCACCATCATTCACCTATTATGACTCCATGTGTTATCATGTCACTTTAAAATTAGGACATTGTCAGGTCGTGTCACCTAAAGGGTTGACCAAAGGTTATTACCCTCTAGATAAACTATGGTGGACCAAAACATCATATGGCAAAAAAAATTATTTGTTTTTCGAAATCTTTCAAAAAAAAGTTTCATGCATAATGCTTTTTTGCTTTACCGGAAAATGATGATCACTATATCAAATAGATTGATCAAAGTCAATATTTTGGATGATCATTAGGAAAAGAGATTGTATCAATGTTCTTGATTCATCATTGACACAGTTTTTTTTATGTTCGGCTTTAGCAAATATTGTCATACCAGAAATGCTTGGTTATATGCCATGGTGAAGGATGCTCCTTATTATCCTATGGACAATACTCAAACTTATTATCCATGGCATGAATCATAGATGATCATCTTTTCCATCTATAAAAGGGGCATGGTTCTTCATTTCCAAATGCACCATGGTGGGACACGGTCGTGCGCGCTACCAAAGATAAAAGTTTATTTTCCTTCTTTCCAATACAAATAAATGTAAGTGGCAAGTAGGGTCGAATCCACAGAAACTTGGGGACTAACTCGTGCTTATAATAGATCAAATGGGGGTTTTGGGATTAAGGAATTGAATAACTAAATATGAAGAACTAAAGAACAATCAAAAAGTAATGTAATCAAGAAGAGAAGAATCTTGAGTTCGGTTAATGGCCACTTCGATTCATACTATTGATCATTGGTTTCTCAAATGTGTAACTTTACAATTAATTACTCAAAGTTGGAAATCAAATTCCTTTCCCTCAAAAGTACCGTTAAACAATCACAATCAGATGATCATAAAACTTGAACTAAAGATTAATCTAATCTAATCAGAGATTAAATTCAAATCAATAGAACATCAACGAACTAGGAAACAGTGAGCCAATTAACAAATTGCTAGCACAACATATTCAAATTGGAACTTGTGATTTCTCTAGTGATTAATCAAGAATAATCAGATTCATTAATCAAACCCTAGATTGCTACTCATGAAAGAAGAACAGATGAATCGGCATCAATTCTAAATCCTAGCAAATGATAAATCGAATGTATAAACTAGTAGTACTCCTAGCAATACATACCACAATCATAGATTAAAATCAAGAAATCACAATTATAGTTAAGAAAAAGTTAACAAAGAGAAACCTCACAATAATAGACCGAAGCTTGATTAACCGTTCTCAAGACTAGATTTAGGCTACAATCGACATAGCATCCATCAAGCAAATCTTCAAACCAATTATTCGAAACTCAAAAAGGGAGAAAAATAGGGATCAGGGTTCTTCTCTCTATCCTGTCTAATTCAGTTCAGAAATTACAAGACATTTTACAAAACGTTTATCTAATTAATAAAACCTAAGGAAAGCTGAAAACTGTCGAAGAGTCTTAACCGCGTCGAAGTGCGCGAGTTGGGCTCTCCTAGTGCACGAGTCGGGCCTTCGTTCCTGCCCAAAAATCCAGCCAAGGCTCGAAGTGCGCGACTCGCACGATGCTGGTGTGCGGCTCGGGCCTTAGCTACTGCCTACTTCCAACCTCCGCTCGAAGTGCGCGGATCGTGCGTGTATAGTGCGCGAGTCGGGCACTCGCCACTGCTCATGATTCTCTTCTTCAAAAACGCCCGAGGTGGGCTCTTCAACGCCCATGGTGGGCACACAATGCCGTAGAGCCACAAAAAGATGAACTTGGATGACAACCATCAAAATCTAGACTTCAAGGAACTTTGTGAGCTTAATCCACCTGTCAATGATATCAAAAGCATATGGAACCACCAAATATCCTTAAATCTCCTGTAATACTGCAAATTCATCATAACTCCTTCTTCTCCCCACTAAGGTTTAGATGAGTCAAACTCTCCTTCATTAACCTTAAACCTTAGTGAAATGGACTTCTCAATACTCTATAATCGCATATAACTTGGTCACATCAAATACCCCTACACTTGAACTTTACTCGACCTCGAGTAAACTCAAAATAAAGGTCAATGAGGCACCCCTTCCAAGCCATTGCTCACCTTTCACTACTCCCCTTATCTCTCCATCCTAGTGTATGATAAAAGTTTGCTATTCCCCCCGATTCGCTTAAAGCCAAGCTTAAAGGTAAGAGTCACCCCCACACTTGAACTAAAAGCTCTCCTGAAATAATGTAAATAGCACGCTCAGAATATACTCAACACCAAGATAATAAAAACACATGACTTTGAACCCTGAAAGATCTCAAAGGATTCAAAGCCATTCCAATCTGCACAACACCACCACCATCCTCATGTTATGAAATGACAAAAACAAATTCGAATCCTGACAAAACTCAAAGGACTCGAACTTGGACCATCTAAACACAATCACAACACCAAACTCCTTATTCCTCCAATGATGAGCGAGCTCTAACCTATTCGCCTCTAACTCCGAACAACAAGATGAAAAACCTACCCGAGGCACTCCTTATATCACCAATCCTCCTTATGACACCAACTCCGGCAAATGATTTCAAATTTTCTCTCTTTTATCTCTCATTTTGCCTAGGAGCCCTTTCGGGTTTTCATCCTAGCTTCACACACATTTTTTTTATGAGCTCACCATCTCACCCGCTCCAATTAGCCACTTTTTTGCATAGATTGCCCTTTCGGGTTTTCAACCTATCCGGGCCCCCATTTTTACCTGAGTCGCCTGCCCTTGCGGGTTTTCAACTCAGCGGGCTTTCGTATTTTTTAATTTTTTATTTTTTTTTAATTTTTTTATTTTTCAATGAGAAAACATCAAATAAAACAATGAGCAATTCCTCCCCCCTACTTAATCAAGACATTGTCCTCAATGTGAGAGCACATACAAGAAAAATACAAGAAACGAAAAGGGGAACACTCAAAAACCGACTCTCACAAAAATTCTCACTCCCTCAACAATACCCATCAAAAACAAACCACACCCCAATAACATAAGAAAACACAATGACGACAAACACACACCATCTCACAACCCAACTCCCTATAACCCCCATGTAAATGACTAATCCAAAATTAAATTCATTGGGAGAATATAATTTCGGAATGTGCACCTTATAGCAGAACCAAATCCAGTATGCAAATGTGCATCATTGCTCGTAAGTATTGCTCATGCAACTCCTTCATCAATCTCGACCCTCCAATTTCACCAACGTCTCTCAAATGGACACCTCTCAAAGGTCTCTTGATGTATTTTGGCTTAATTTGGATTATGATTGGCAAAGAGTGTTTTGAATTGTAGCTCAGGAAACAAGAGGGGTAACGGTGGGTGAAGGATAATTTGTTGTGATGGAGTATAAAATGGTGAGGTTTAAGAGTAAGAAGGAAAAGAAAAGGAAGAAAAATAGAAAAGAAAAAAAAGAAGAAAAGAAAAAGGGGCTCGGGTTGCCTCCCGAGTAGCGCTAGTTTAAAGTCGTTAGCTCGACCTTATACCTCCCACAATCAGTCCGGGGATGGTTCAACTCCTTGTTCCAACACTTGTACCTGTAAGCTTGATGAGACAACTTCCTGCACAGCTGGCGTTAGTGATAACAGTGTAAAATTATGCAGTAAATCAGGTGGTCTATCATGTTTGTGCAACCTCACTATCTCTAATGACTCATGTCTTTCACTGTTATCATAAGTATCACACTCTATGGACTGAATAGTACCCACAAAGCATGATGGATGTTCAGTCGCTAGGGAATTTTTAGACTCATGAATACCAAATGCTTCTATATGTCCCCCAAACTCCACAGTTAATGACCCCACACCAACATCAATTTTTGTACTGGATGTTTTCAAAAACGGTCTCCCTAAAAGAACAGGAGAAACATGACAATCAGACTCCATGTCCAGTACATAAAAGTCAGTAGTAAACTGAAGTTTACCAACATGAACTAACACATCCTCGACCTTACCCTTGGGATAAGAGTGGGATCCGTCAGCTAATTGCACTATGACATTTGTTGCATGCAAAGGGCCAAGCGCTAAAGACTTATATAGCGAAAATGGAATCACATTAATTGAAGCACCTAAGTCTAACATAGCTTTAGGAATACCAATGTCATTAATAGTGCAAGGGATGGTAAACATGCCTGGGTCATCATATTTGGGAGGAAGTGTATTCTGAGAAATAGCATAAACATGCTCACTAGTGTTCTCTACTTTGGTTAAAATAGGAGAACTTACCTCACATTCGCGTATGGACTCGTATATACTTTTGTTGCGTTCATACCTTCTATCGGCCAGCAAAGCTTCTGGAAAAGGTGGGGGAGGTCGATGCTTTGGAAGTAAAGTAACTTCCTTGTTTCTTGTCACCACTCTTTCTCCCTGTGTCAGCTGTGTATCACCCCTTATCATGATAGAACTTACATTTTTCTTTGGGTTTACTTCTGTTTAGGAGGGTAATTTTTCCAATTCACGAGCCTCTAGCCTGCTCACTGCACTCGAAACCTGGCTCATCTGTGTTTCCAAATTCCTTATACTAGAGCGGGTTTCCTCTTGAAAATGTACCATATTCCCTTGCATGGTGGTCACATTCTTGGTTAAGGCATTGAGCATATCTTCAGTAGACATTGTAGAACTTTGCCTCATATCCGAATTCTGACCCTGATGATGACCCTGAACTGGAGCTTAGGGTCTCATGAACTATTGTTGCGGTTGATGATTGGGTTGTTGGTTACCTTGCTCATTACCATACCTCAACCTCGGATTATCTCTCCAACCAGGATTGTATGTGTTGGAATAAGGATCATATCTCCTTTGATTCCCTGAGCCTTGAAAACCAAGAGCGTTGACTTCCTCACTTGACCCCTCTTGAAGTTGTGGGCAATAATCAGTGGGGTGATCTGAAGCACATATCCCACACGCCTTAACTTGTTGTGTGTGTCCCTTAACAATGAGTTCTCTTACTAGTGAGGTAAGAGCTTGAACCTGTTCTTCAAGTTTGGGATTTTGCGTGTTTGAGCTAATCACATTCACCTTCTTGTGGGTGGATCGCCTACTAAAATGTCTGGAGCCTTCAGAAAGCTCCTCTATTAAAGCTCTAGCGTTCGCTGGAGTCTTATTTATGATCGATCCACCACTAGCTGCATTAATCATCCGCACATCATCATCAGAAAGTCCATTGTAGAAGTATAAGATCAAATCTTCCTCACTATATCCATGATACGGACAGCTTGCACATAGCCTCTTAAAACGCTCCCAATATTCATACAAAGCTTCATCATATCGTTGCTCTATGTTGATGATCTCTTTCTTGAGTGTGGATGACTTTGAAGCGGGAAAATATTTATCAAGGAACCGCTTCTTCATCTCAGACCAACTGGAGATACACCCCGGGGAAGATAATATAGCCAATTTTTGGCTCGTATCCTTAAGAGAAAAAGGAAATGCCCTCATCTTAACTTGCTCTTCCGTGGCATTACTCGGTTTCATGCTTGAGCACACAATATGGAACTCGGATAGGAACTTGTTAGGATCTTCACCACTGAGCCCATGAAAAGATGGTAATAGATGAATGAGCCCTGACTTGAGCTCGAAGGTGGTACATGCTTCCGGTGTTGGGAAAGTGATACATAATGGTTGCTGATCAAGATTAGGAGCGGTGAGCTCCCTCAGAGTACGAGTCTCCACCCTAGGTGGCATTTCTTCTTCCAAATTCAATGCAAATGGAAGTTCTTGAAAATTTCTTCTCAATTCCCTTCGCAACATGAAAAGATTCAATTCTAACTCGGGATCGTAATCCACACAATCTTGGTTAGTAGCACGGGTGCCAACCATATACTAATAAAAAATGAAATTTCAAAACACAATCTACAATAAACACGTTTTAGTAGTTGCCAAGTCCCCGGCAACGGCGCCAAAATTTGGTGGGACGCGGTCGTACGCGCTACCAAAGATAAAAGTTTATTTTCCTTCTTTCCAATACAAATAAATGTAAGTGGCAAGTAGGGTTGAATCCACAGAGACTTGGGGACTAACTCATGCTTATAATAGATTAAATGGGGGTTTTGGGATGAAAGAATTGAATAACTAAATATGAAGAACTAAAGAACAATCAAAAAGTAATGTAATCAAGAAGAGAAGAATCTTGAGTTCGGTTAATGGCCACTTCGATTCATACTATTGATCATTGGTTTCTCAAATGTGTAACTTTACAATTAATTACTCAAAGTTGGAAATCAAATTCCTTTCCCTCAAAAGTACCGTTAAACAATCACAATCAGATGATCATAAAACTTGAACTAAAGATTAATCTAATCTAATCAGAGATTAAATTCAAATCAATAGAACATCAACGAACTAGGAAACAGTGAGCCACTTAACAAATTGCTAGCACAACATATTCAAATTGGAACTTGTGATTTCTCTAGTGATTAATCAAGAATAATCAGATTCATTAATCAAACCCTAGATTGCTACTCATGAAAGAAGAACAGATGAATCGGCATCAATTCTAAATCCTAGCAAATGATAAATCGAATGTATAAACTAGTAGTACTCCTAGCAATACATACCACAATTATAGATTAAAATCAAGAAATCACAATTATAGTTAAGAAAAAGTTAACAAAGAGAAACCTCACAATAATAGACCGAAGCTTGATTAACCGTTCTCAAGACTAGATTTAGGCTACAATCGACATAGCATCCATCAAGCAAATCTTCAAACCAATTCTTCGAAACTCAAAAAGGGAGAAAAATAGGGATTAGGGTTCTTCTCTCTATCCTCTCTAATTCAGTTCAGAAATTACAAGACATTTTACAAAACGTTTATCTAATTAATAAAACCTAAGGAAAGCTGAAAACTGTCGAAGAGTCTTAACCGCGTCGAAGTGCGCGAGTCGGGCTCTCCTAGTGCACGAGTCGGGCCTTCGCTCCTGCCCAAAAATCCAGCCAAGGCTCGAAGTGCGCGACTCGCACGATGCTGGTGCGCGGCTCGGGCCTTAGCTACTGCCTACTTCCAACCTCCGCTCGAAGTGCGCGGATCGTGCGTGTGTAGTGCGCGAGTCGGGCACTCGCCACTGCTCATGATTCTCTTCTTCAAAAACGCCCGAGGTGGGCTCTTCAACGCCCATGGTGGGCACACAATGCCGTAGAGCCACAAAAAGATGAACTTTGATGACAACCATCAAAATCTAGACTTCAAGGAACTTTGTGAGCTTAATCCACCTGTCAATGATATCAAAAGCATATGGAACCACCAAATATCCTTAAATCTCCTGTAATACTGCAAATTCATCATAACTCCTTCTCCCCACTAAGGTTTAGATGAGTCAAACTCTCCTTCATTAACCTTAAACCTTAGTGAAATGGACTTCTCAATACTATATAATCGCATATAACTTGGTCACATCACACCACTTCCACTACTCCAATCTTTTCTCTAATTTTTTCTTTCACAAAATGGTTCTTACTTATGAAGAAGCTAATGAAATGCGGAGTCGGGAGAAAAAACAACTCTCGGGGGTCACAAAGAATTTGGAGCAACCAAGGCAATCTTTTTCTTCTTCCCACTTTACTAAGGCTCTCATGCCTTTGCTTTCTCTTTCCATCTGTTATGACATGATTAATGCTGGTTCCCAATTTTGGGATGAAACTCGTCATGTCTTCCGCTTTGGAGACCGGGTTGTGCCTCTTGTTGAAGAGGTCGAGGGTTTGCTAGGCTTACCATCCAATGGTCCAATTATTACACCTAGATCTCCTACAAGGATCTCGGGAGATTTACCAACGATTTTATATCTTCCTGAAAATCTTCATGGCAACTACCTATAATATGGTGAGGTATTTCTTTTCAACTTATTGTTGACTTTTCAATTTGGCACTTGGCAATTCTCTAACAATGCCAACTATAGGATTGCTAGAGAAAATGCTTGCATTCTTATGATTTTGGGAAGTACCCTCACTAAATGGTCTTTAAACACATGCCATGTTTGGTGCTTTTCACTTATTCCTCAAATTGTTAGTGGGGGTCGTCTTGGACCACTTATTTTGGAGGAAATGTTTCTTGGCTTAGATGAACTCAAAAGAAAACCCCAAAGTTTTGTGAAGGGATGTCCATTAGCCCTTCATTTGTGGTTCTTGAAAAAATTCCTCTCATGAAACCTCACAAGAGTCTTTCATACAAAACTAATCATGTCCGGGAGCGAGGTCTTCTTCCTTTCTTCTATCAACTTAGCAAAAAGGGTGGGTGGGAGGATTTTTTTCTACATCGAGACATAAAGTGGGTTACAAGCCACTATTGCAATTCTGGTCGCAGAGGTGTACAATCACCCGGGCTTTGCCTAGTCACTTTCTACCTTCCATGGAGGTGTCTAAGGCAAATTAGTTGGAGGCAGCAACATATTCCTGCCCTCCAGACTCTTCCAACATGCACCACTTATGAGGCTGATATGAGTGGTATTCAGAGAATGCCTACTATATAGCAAGGAGCAAAAATTATATCAGCACTACCTGAACCTCAATTTCCACTGATTGATGAAGATTACCTTCAATGGCTTTTGGCGGATATTAGTCAAGACAATGATTCAGACTGGCCTAGCATAAAGAGGAGAAGTGTTTGAGAGAAATATCATGTTGCTTTTTCATGTTGTTTCTTTTCTTTTTTTTGTTTTTTTTTTTTTAAGTTTGTAGGAAATGAAGGCTTTATGTATTTTTATGTATCAAAATGAAGTACCCCGGTTGGGATGAATAAAAAGATATGTTTGTGAGAATTATCGGCTTGTGAGAAATTCAATGTGAACACAATTCTAAACACGTGCACACTTTAGCATTAAATATGACATGCAAAACATAATTAATCAATCATATGACACATAAAAGCATAACACATAAACCTTAAAAAAACAAAAACATGCTTGCATGTTTCATCTTTTTCCTTTTTCTCCTTTTCTTCTTTTTTTTTTTTTTTTTTTTTCTTTTTTTAGTTCTATTTTGTTTTTTGTCTTTTACTTTTTTTGCTTTTTTTTTGCTTTTTTTTTTTATTTTTTTTGCATACATTATATGAATATCTAGAAACACATGGCATGTTTATTAAGAATAACCAGATAGGATACAAATTCCACAAACTGCTTGGTTACTTGACCATGATAATTACAATGACTTTGATGCCTAAGCGTAATATTTCTTCAATTGATCAAGATTAGTGAAATGGGTGAATTCATTCCCATCAAAATCTATTAGCTTTACTGCCCCAGCCGTGGTGACATGCTTGATTAGGAATGGCCCAGACCAGTTAAGCTTAAATTTTCCCCGAGGATCATGCAACGGAGCTCTATTTTCCGTTAGGACTAGATCACCTTCTTGAATGTCTCTATCTCGAACCCTTTTGTTAAAAGCACGATCAATTCTCTGCAAATGCAAGCTCAACATAACGAGTTTTATATCATTGGTCTTATGAGATTTCACTTTCTGCTAACCGGTAGGACGGGTTCAATCCCATAAATCAAAGAATACGGGGTTGTTCCAGTTGGAGTCCTAATTGATATCCTATATCCCCAAAGGGCATATGAGAGTTTTTCATGCCATTCCCTAGTCTTCTCAGTCATCTTGGCAACAATAGTCTTGATTGTCTTATTGGCTGCTTCCACCGCTCCATATGTTTGGGGACGATAAGGTAATGACTGATGATGCTTGATTGATATTATTCGAACCGTCCCTTTTCTATTCATGTCAGCATTTCGTATAGAGGTTGTTATATCAGCAATAGTGTCCCTACCCATGATGAACTAAAATACGTGGTGCCCCAAAAATTTGATATAATCAACATGTCTTTTTATAGAAACGAACTTGTCAGATTCCCCCTTTCCCCGATGGTCAGTTTCGAATCTGAAGCCAATACAATCATAGAGAGAACCTCTATATTATTTGTATTTGAAAAATTTTCTATATAAATAAAAAAAAAAAAAGAAATTCTCTAGTACTTTATTTCAATATTAATTGAAATTGCCTTGCTGTGTCAGAAGAAGGATAGCTATACTGATTCGGTATACTCTAAAGAAACCTTTGGTACTATATGTTTTTTACGAGAGTGGTCTTTAGCTGACCCTCAAACTGTGATCCATTATCAGAGATGATTTCAAAAGGTATACCATACCGGCAGATAATATTATTAACCACAAATTTCGAAGCTTGCTTTGCCCCTAGCTTTGAAAATGATGCAGCTTCAACCCACTTCGAAAAGTAATCTATTGCTACAAGAATATATTGATTCCCATTTGAAGCTGTCGGATGAATTTTTCCGATTATGTCTATGCCCCAACTCGAAAATTGTCAAGGAGAGGTCATATTATGTAGTGACACATGTGGCATATGATTGAGGTTAGCGAATATCTGACATTGCTTGCAGGCGTGGACAAAGTTGATGCAATCACCTTCTAGAGTACTCCAATAAAAACCTGCTCGCAAAATTTTACGAGCCATCATCCTTCCATTCATATGGGGTCCACATTCTCCTCCATGAACTTCTTCCATGATGGCTTGCTTGTCGCTATCGTTCACGCAGAGTTGCAGAGTACCATCAAACCCTTTGTGATATAGTCTGCCTTTTAGTATGAGAAAATGAGCAGCTAGCCTTCTGATGGCTATGCGGTGCTTCTTGCCACTACCCTCTGGATATTGCATTGTTTCCAAAAAATTCTTGATATCCTTATACCAGACATCATCATCATCTTGTTGAGCCAGTGTGTAGACAACTTGGGATACCGTCGCCGTAGACCCCTTCTTTTCTTCAATTAAAATGACTAGATTTTTGTACCATTTTCCCATGTTACATTAATAGCGAGATTGGCTAAAGCATCCGTGAAACTATTTTGTTCCCAAGGAAGATGTTTGAAGCTGATATCATCCAAAGAAAGAATTAACTCCTGAAGATATTATGTGTAAAGCTGAAGTCTCTCATCTCTAACCCTCCAAATTCCTATTGTTTGAGATATGATGAGATTAGAATCTCCATATACAGTGAGATGTCTTGCGCCTGTTACTAAAGCGGCCTTTACTCCATATATACAGGCTTCATACCCAGCTGTATTGTTTGTTGTTGGGAATTCCAGCTTGACAACAAATGGAATATGGACTCCATTAAGATCTACTAACAAAACACCTGCTCCTTTACCTCTTCTATTAGAAGCTCCATCAAAATACATGCACCATTGTGGATTGTCAATGAAGCATAAGTACTCATCAAGGAATGCATCATCATACTCATCTCTTGACACTGGTCCTTCTGCTAGGGCTTCAGATATGGCTCTTCCTTTAACAGATTTCTGGCTGACACGTTGAATATCAAACTCAGAAAGCATAGCATGCCATCTCGCCAATCTTTCACTAAGAATGGGTTTCTGAAACAGATATTTGATTGGATGAAGTCTTGAGATTGAATAAGTGGTATGAGCTTGAAGGTGATGCCTAAACTTCTTTGTGGCATAGACCAAGGAAACATCAAGTGGGGTATATATTGTCTCATACTTTAGGAATTTCTTGCTGAGATAGTATATGGCAACTTCCTTCTTTGTTCCTTCTTCATATTGGGCTAAGAGAGCTCCCATAGCCGTTTCTGTAATAGTAAGGTACAAAATTAGAGGTTCCCCTGGTCTAGGCGGCATTAGAACATGTGGATTTGAAAGGAACTCTTTTGAGGGTTTAGCCTTAGATTGTACTTCCCAACAACTTCCCTGAAGTGACGCCAAACACACACTTTTGAGGGTTTAGCCTCAGATTGTACTTCCTGATTCTTTCAAAGAAGGACCTTAGTGCAGGAACATGTCCCTCACGATCTTCACTTTTCATAATCATGTCATCTACATAGACCTCCACAATGTCGTGGATGAGGTCATGAAGGATAATGGTTGCAACCCTTTGATATGTGGCTCCGGCATTCTTGAGACCAAAAGGCATAACTCGGTAACAAAAAGTGCCCCACGGAGTGATGAAATATGTCTTTGTCATATCTTCTTGAGCCATGAGTATTTGATTTTACCTCGAAAATCCATCAATGAAGGAAAACATTGCATGACCGGCCGTACTATCCACGAGGACATCGATGTGGGGCAGAGGAAAGCAATCTTTTGGTGATGCAACATTCAAATCACGAAAATCAATGCACACCCAAACTCTTCCATCCTTTTTAGGTACGACTATTATATTGGCGAGCCAACTCGGATGCTTTACAGCTTGGATGAATTTGGCATCCAGCTGTTTCTGGATTTCTTCTTTCACTTTCAGACTAATCTCTGGTTTCATTCGGTGGAGCTTTGGCTGCTAAGTCTTGCTTTCAGGATGTAACGGAATGCGATGTTCCGCAATTTCTCAATTAACACCAGGCATATCAGCATAAGACCATGCAAACACATCTACATACTCTTTTAACAATGCAATAAACACAGACTGTTCAGTTGGGGAGAGGGATGAACCTATTTTGACTTCCACTAGAGGAAAAAAGCCCTTGTTTTTTTTTTTTTGCATTTTTACTCCTAAATATTCCCAAGCAGTTATATATAGTTATATATATATATATATATATATATATATATATATATATATATACAGAATCATTTTTCATTGAAATTCATGTTATTCATACAAAAATAAACAAATATAAGTCTATACAATAGTAGATTTCCCAAAGAAATGATGGGTGAACACCTCTCAACTGCTGTCGGCAGCACTAGACTGAGCATACTTATATTGCAGTAATACAAAGTCAAACAAGAGTAGAGCATAGAGCTAAATCCATCAGCACCATACAGATCTCCTCACAACCTTCACCATACAAGCCACACAATATCAGAAGTGGAGAACAGAGCATGGAATGATAAAAAAATAAAAGCCCCCATCAACTATCACAAACATGAACCTGAGGCCAAGTTATTTCTCAATCAACAAGAATCCTTTGCCCTCCTACTACAAAGACCAGTACACTAATGTTCATCTAATAACTCAAAGCATCTAAAACTACCATTAAATTCTATTCACAACTCAAAGATAAAAATTCCCTCTAGTACTGACTGAATCAAACTCTATCCCAGTCTCAAAAAGAAGCCACTAGAGACAGTCAAAAGATGCATCTCTTTTCAAAAATCTGCTAAAGCAACGTACAAAGGTGAACTATATTTGTACTAAAGAATAGAAGAGAAGAATATTAACAAAATCATAGCACGTTCAGACTAGCCAATGAGGTCAAACATAAGATACACACAAAGAAAACATCCAGTAACGCAATCAACTAAAGCCTGAAGCAGAAGGGCAAACATGTAACATGCACAAGAAATTCAAACACAAACATACAAGGTACCATTGAGTCAAGGCTTCATACATCCTACTCTCCCAGCTCAACCTACGGTTACTGCCACTGGGTAGTGTAGATGTTGGTCTTTAAACAAACCAATTCAGTTCAAAAAGTTTGACATTTTGTCTTAAGGGCTAACACCATATTGGAGGATTAACAGAACATTCAAAAAAACAACATTATAATGTATAGGAGCCTCATGCTTATTTTAGGAACTATGTACCTCTTGACTACAGAATAAGTCAGCATGGGCAAAATAAATAAATATGCATACGGATACATTCTGCGTTACCTGTTTCTACAGGTATACAGGGTGAGCGCCCCCACCCCTCACCCCCTCCCCCCCCCCCTCCCCCAAAATAAAAAAAAAAAAAGTAAAACCAACAAAGGAAACACAATGTATGACTTACACTGGTACTTAGTTAGATGATGCTAAAAAGCATGCTAAATTTATTTTCACAAAGTAAACAAGAGAATAGAGGGGTTCAAAAGAGGACAACCACACAATAAACAAGAGGGTATAGAAGAGGACAAACTTCTCCGTTACATGCAAGTGTAATTATAACAAATAAAAAAAGATAATTTCCCACCACTTAGAATAACCTAGTATACTTGTATCAACTTACACTATTTTCTTCAAATTCATCCTACTGTTATTGTTTGACCAAAACCTGAACTAAAATGTCCACTCATTCCCTTTTATGTCTTGAATTTTAAAGGGCAGACCTTCTGATTGATTGATGGTAGGAAAATATGCCTGCATAAAGAAAGAACATTATAGAAAAATATTTCAGCCAAAATTATAGCCAATTAATACATGTTGATCAAACTAAAAAATGAAGAATACGATGTACATCTCCCACTATGATCTACATATATATCCTAGAAATCTCAGATTCTTTACATTTACCACTATGATCTACATATACAAGTTGAATTTGACTGCCAATCTCCCATATAATTATAATGATATTAGCAAAATAAGCTTTCAGAACGGGAGGTAGCTAATGTGCTTGAGAATTGAAACTATAGAAACTAACACAAGAATGAATCATTGGTAGCATAACTTTGGATAGTGGAAGCCCACACATACCTTACAAACCTAGAGAATTGAAAATTTTCTTTGACAATGGAAAGTGATATAAAAGAGAAAATTGGACAAGCAGCCAGTGACGGCAATACTAATCATCTGTATACGAATGCCAAAAATTACACATACCTCACATAATTCTCTCGTTTCTTACTTAAAAAAGGAATACACTTTCCACTGCATGCCCTCTCCTCCTCCCCTCCAAAATAGATTTAATATGGAATTGGAAAGTGCACTTCAAATTAAGGAACGGTAATTTTTTACTAGAATAACAATTAACCATACCGATTACGAAGGTAAAGGCACCCTCCTCAAGAGTCTTCTTAAAGGCTTTCATCATGCTTAATCTGTAAGCCTGTTACAACAATCACAAGTCAAGATTTCCAAGAGTATTTGGGCAAAGCAAAAGGAAAAAACGACACCTTCATATATGAATCCAATGCAAAATTAAAATAACATGATTAAAGACAGCTCAAAAAAATTATTCGTGCATTGCCTCCTCCATTTCAGGTTCATAACAATATTCTAAGAACATGAAACAGACAATATTCTCACACTAAAGTTCCACATACTCTTAAACAAAGGAGTAGTTAAGTTCATATATACATACATCATAATCAAAACTCTAAAACAATAATTTCAGGCAACAATTTCAATATGAGAAGCTTAATCACCAGAAAATCTGCTATAACACAAGGTCAACTAAAAATCAAGACCTAGAATCATCAATCACCAAAATCAGGAATAATTAAACACAAAAATCAGCATCAATTCGTCAATCGACACAAAATTTAAACATAACTCAAACTAAATCACACAAAATTAAATTCAATCAATGGAATCGACAACAAATAAAGATAAAATCAAAAAGTGAATTTTATGATCATCGATCATAATTAGTTAATATAAAAAAAAAAAGAGGAAATGAAGGACGAACTCGAGCAAGGAAGGGAATAGAAGACGGCGAAGAAAAAGGCGATTGAGAAGGCAAGAGGGGAAGGAAGGTGTAGACACATAATCGTGTCTCCCCATTTAAGGATCCGATGATGAAACATACCGTGGTCTTAACTGGTCCGATCCAAGGGCAGAGCTGTATATAAAGCCATTCAAAACCATTTCGAAAAGTGTTAAAGTCCTATTTTAAAGCCCAATTAATTATTCATGATAATTAATTGTATTTGAGCCCAATTCTTTTGAAAAGCCTAATTAATTGATAATTAATTGATTTATTTTAATAAATAAATATCTTCAAAAGATATATTTTTTAAGTCAAAATCAGATTTTATCCGATAAAATCAGATTTCCGAAGTTAAAAGATAAAAGAGAATCTTTAAAACGCTTTCATATCAAAAAACTATCAAAAACAAGGCGGTGCGCTGAGCGCAGTTGACTGTGATGTGCTGAGCGCACGTGTCCTGCCACGTGGACTTCCACGTAGGCTGCGCTAAGCGCACCAGAACTGCCACGTAGACTTCTGTTTCATGTAGAGTCATGCGTCAAGCGCGACTCTCTGCTTGAGACGCGGATTTTCTTTCCTATCTTTTTTAAAAAGCGCGTACCACGTGTACACTTTTTACTGGTCATGTCGCGTCATACGCTTGCCACGTCAGCTGCGCCAGACACAGCCAGCACGTGAGGCGCAGTGCCGTTTTCCCTATAAATAGGCCGGATTTCCGTACAGATTTAAGGACGGATTTTTCACATTAACACACTTCGAACTCGACGAACACAATTACGAATTCTTTCTACAAACTACAAAATTTCCCTATAAAAACTCATACTTTCAAACACAAATACATTTAATCTACATACTTTCATACATTCAGATTTTCAGGCTTCACGATTGCTCGTCCCGAAGGTTGTCAATCTCGTAGACCCGGAGGGTAGGGATGCAGGTGGGGCGGGTCAAGTAGGAGACCCGCCCCATCCCCGCCTCACTGGGGCGGGGATGGATCCTAGTTTGGTAGGTAGTGGGGCGGGGATGGGGATGAAAGTTATACCCGCCATGGGTGATGGGACAGGGGTGGATTTTAAGTTGTAACCGCCCCATCCCCACCACGCTCCGCCCCATCCCCACTCACCCTACATCTTACCCACTTAAAATATTAAATTTTGAACAAATTACAAGTCCATAACACTCTTTAATAGTTTTTCTAGCTGTATATATTTTTTTGCTATTAGTATTTGAAATTATATATGGTATATGAGTATTATTTAATGAGTTTCAAATGAGGATTAAGTGGATGGTGGGGCGGGGAAGGTGGGGATTTGGTGGGGATGGATACCCAAGTGGGTGATGGGGCGGGGATGGTTTTAATTGTGTACAAGGCGGGGCGGGGATGGGGATGAGTTCCGGACCCACCACAGGGATGGGGACGGGGATGGGGATGGGGATGAAAAAGTGAGGTGGGGATGGGGATGAGAATGCCAAAATCCGCCCCGCCCCGCCCCAGTTGCATCCCTAGCTGAGGGTCCTTAAATAAATTATTTTTATATTGAAGTTAGTAACAGTTTTCTTTCCTGATGTAGATCTTTAATGTAAAATCATTCTACCGTATATTCTAATCCCTTTTTTTTCATTATTATATGTCTGCCTGATCATTATATGCATATTATATGATTGTCCTGTTTTAATGCTTTTATCACCCACATGTTATTATTGCTAAACAAGACCTAAATAATTGTTCTAACATTAATCAGATTAATTTGGACAACCTATTAGGTTCCTTGCAATATTGATTGCATAATAACTTGTCACTAAAATTAGTCTTTTATGTGTTTCCTGAACCTATTTAGACTAAATATTTTTAGGGTGCTTAAAACATTATTTGTTTATTCTTTGGCATAAAATCTGCAATGAATCGATATTTAGTAGAGGCCAACTTTGGGCGAATGTGGTTCATTATGACTATATTAGTACCCTCACCCCCGAACTCAATCTTTAGTTCATTTTGACCATATATGGAGTCCTGACGGGGAAATCTGCATTGGATAATTTGTCCCTACGATTTTCCCATATCCAATTAGGTTTATGATTCTTCCTAAAAAGAATTGTTGGCGACTTCTTTCAATGCAAAACAATTTTCCATAAAAACTTAACAGTGGGGTAGTCAAATTTAATACGCTTTCACACCGTATAGGCGAAATAAAAACACACCTACAATTTGGCGACTCCACTGGGGATGATTTTAAAAAAATTAATTTTTTAAAATGTGTGGGTGAAACTTGAAAAATACGATTCATTCTTATTTTTATGCCTTTGAATAATATATAGTTTTGCATATGCATGGCTATTGTTCAGCCACCATAAGGACAATCTACCTTGCCTCATTAGCACATGTTCTATTTGTGAGGTCAACCCCATGGAGTTTGCACTTTGTCCTTCCAAAAATCTTCCTGAGCGATAGTGTTGGATCTTAGTCATAAGCAAACCTACCCAACCATGGCATTGTTCTCTTGTTCCTGACTTGAGACTGGAGTGCGTCTTACACGTGGCCACCTCTTTAAGCAGGGGTACGAAGCGTGGGATCAATCTCTTAGTCATGGACCTTTTCAGCCTTAGCCTAAACCTGACCAATAGTTGAATATAGAACTGTACTTTAGGTTGAGAACTTTTTTATCCATGTTACCTGACATTTATGTGTGATTACAATTTTTGCCTGCTAATATGCTTTACGCCCGAAATTATTACAAATCGCGTCTAAAACAAATCGTCGTCTTTGCCCGAACCTTTGTTAATTTATCAATACGTGTGCCGCAGAGCATTGCGCCAACCACATTAAGTTGCACCTGGCGCAATGCACCTGCGCCAGACAATAGGCTGTGCGTCGCGTGCACCAGTTGCGTGGAACGCAGCCTATTCGTCCCATGCTTATTGGTCTTTGACCTTTGTTCGAGTCTAAGATAACAAGTTTGCATCAGTATAATATTCAAAAAAGAGTCAGTCTTTTCATATGCAAGGTCAAGTTTGTCCTAAAAAAAATGCATTTAAAGTGTCATTGTAGAGTTAGAGTTGTCATGCATGTCTACCTCTTCCCATTTGATCCCTGCTATCCCTGTCAATCTTACCTTTCCATATTGATCAATTTCAAAAACTTACATTTTTCAAAATCAATCCTACACCTCCTTCTATTCTACTCTTTTTCAAAAACATTTACTAATCATGACCATACCACGACATTTCAATAAAAAAAATTATTTTTCAAAATAAATCCATCATCTTTTCCTAACAAAAGATAAAACAATGGGTCCCTTTCAAAAATGAATTTCGAAAATTCTAAGCCCATTCCAGACGCCTTCAATCCAATTCAATCCAATCGACCCAATTTACTTGCATTCATTCTAAGCCCATATGCATTAGAGTCCAATTTGCATTCCTATAGGGTCCATCTAATTCGAGTCCATGGATTCATATTAGGTCCGCTAGCGTTAGAGTCCATCTTAGGCCCATATAAGTCTAGCTCCTGTCAAAATCTAGGCCCATTTGCATCTTTATGTGAACCCTAGTCTATGTCAAGCGCAGTCTAAGTCTAATCCAACTCTACTCAATTGCAAAGTCAATCCAGTCCAATTCCAAATCCATATAGGACGAAGTCCAAATCATTAAGTCTAGCGAAGCTAGCATCCTTGTAAGACCATAACGGCACCCCTTTGACCTAGCTAAGCTAGTCATCCCTCTAAGACCATAACGGCACCCCATTGACCTAGCTAAGCTAGTCATCCCTATGAGACCATAACGGCACCCCTTTGACCTAGCTAGGCTAGTCATCCCTGTAAGACCATAACGACACCCCTTTGACTTAGCTAAGCTAGTCCTCCCTGTAATACCATAACGACACCCCTTTGACCTAGCTAAGCTAGTCATCCTTATGAGACCATAACGGCACCTCTTTGACCTAGCTAGGCTAGTCATCCCTGTAAGACCATAACGGCACCCTTTTGACTTAGCTAAGCTAGTCCTCCCTGTAAGACCATAACGACACCCCTTTGACCTAGTTAAGCTAGTCTTCCCTGTAAGACCATAATGGCACCCCTTTGACTTAGCTTAGCAAGTCACCCGTAAGACCATAACGGCACCCATTGATTTAGCAAAGCTAGTCACCCCTAAGACCTTAAAGGCACCCTTCGAGTTTAGTGAAGCTACTCCTATCTTACATCTATAGCAATATCAAATCATCAAGTCTGGCGAAGCCAATTCCTTCCTAAGCCTAGCGAAGCTAGCATAGACAATCCTTTTGAGCCAAGTCTAGTCCAGTCTACTTGCACAGTCCAGTCCAGTCCTGTCATTTGCATCTGCATATAGTTAGGCCCATGTCACCATCATAACCATAATCATACCCATCTCTAACTATCTCCCGCTTCCATGTCATCTTCCATTTTTCATCCCCATTTCCACTTTCATCTTCATTTCTCATCTCCATTTCTCCATCCCTCATTTCCATTTCTCATTTCGAAAGCATCATTTCTAAAAATTTACGAGGTCCATTCAATTTCTGTTTAGGACGGATCGTGAGATTATAACTTGGGATCGCCCGACAGAGAGTATACAAGGTCAACCTACTCCTAGACTCGTTGAACGCATCCTTACATTTTCAGAAGAATCCTCCGACTCTTCTGAATCATCATCTGAAATGGGTGACACTAATGAACAGCTCAGTGCCATTATGGCCCAACTTCAACTGATGAACTCACGTCTTGAGGACCAAGACAAAGATATTAAGGCATTAAGGGAGAAGCTAACTGAAGAGGACGAGCAAGGCGACACTCCATCACCAATCAAGACCAACACAGATTTGAGGTTTGAAAAACTCGAGCAATTGATCCAGTCAATTCCTGTGCTTGAGGGTCAGGCTCATGGCCATGACATTATTGATCCTGAACTGAGGTAAAAACTCTCGAAAAAGGTCACATTGGGTGACCTCCCAAAATTCAAGGGGGTCGAAGACCCAGATGACCACTTGAGAGCTTTCTCCATTTCTATGGTTCTCAAGCGCATGATCAAGGACCTGTTTGCTTATGTCTTTCCCTTGACCTTAGATGCACATCCATCCAAGTGGTTCAGATCATTGAATAAGGCCAAGCTGAATGATTGGGACTACATCAGAGAAGAGTTCCACAAACAATACATCTACAATACTCAGCTTCCCATTGGCCTTCGTGAGTTGGAATTCACTAAGCAGAATTCCAACGAAGATTTTGTCACCTTCCTTAACAGATGGAGGGAAAAGGCTGCGCAAATTACTAACAGGCCATCCCAAGAGGATCACGTCCGATTGGTGATCCGTAACCTGCAGCCCAAGTATGGGGACCATATTAAATTCCAACCCATAGAGTCTTTTACGAAGCTCTATAAGGTAGGCCTGCTGATTGAAGAAGATGTACATGCTAACAAAAATAGGGGTTCTAACAACAACAACTCTTTCAAGAAGAGTAATAATAACCCTTCTACCTCTAAAAGCAGTGACATAAACGCCCTAACTGCTGACAAGAGAGGTTATCAAGGACTTCAAAGGACGTTCACTCCTTTGGGCATGTCTCTAGAAGAAGCCTTCACTAGGCTTCATGCAAAGGGAACACTTCAGCCTCTTGGCCCTACTCCGGACCCTCCTCTGGAGAAGAGATCCAGTAGATGGAATCCTGATTCCTATTGCAAGTACCATCAAGGGAATGGGCATCTGACATCGCAATGCTGGATTTTGAAGCATGATCTGTAGGATATGGTTGAAGACGGTAGATTGCCAATTCAACCTGCAGCAAAAGTCAGCAATAGCAGCAACCCCTTGGACAGCACCTGAACAACGCCGGGGCTTAGTCATTTAACGCTAGTTTTCTAGGTTGAGTCGGAGAGTCCCTCCCCTAGCTCCTTCATTTCCCTTCTTGTCGAGTCCATGTCATTTAGGTTTTTTATTTCTAATAAGCCTTGTTCTATTTATTTCTGATTAATAAAATAATCGCATTTTCTTTTCATTTTCATTGGCCTTCCATCATTTTATTTATTCTTCTAATTCATTGATGAAACCCGAATCACCTAATGAACTTGACTAATAATAATAAAAGGAGATCTAAAATATAAAAAAAATGATAATAAAAAGAGGGCATACATTGGATCATGAGTTATTCCCCTCTCCCTTCCATTGCCTTTCATAAGCCATCTCTATGCTAGCCAAAATAAAATCCTTTAAACCATCTTCTCCATGATACTTAGCCAAATAATCCCTCCATTACTCAATGCTCCACAAATATCCTTCAAGCCTTCCAATACCTTAAACCAAACTTGTGTGCAAGCCTTACTACATAAAAAAAAAAATCAATGCCAGGCAAAATAAAAGTGAAAAAATTCAAAGTGCGAAAAAAAATAAAAAAAAAAACAAAAGAAAACGCACAAAAAGAAAAGATTCAAAAAGAAAAAGCCAAAGGCAAAGAAATAAAAAGTCAAGCTAGGGGCTTGCACACAAGTTCTACTTCTCATTTAAATCCTTCAATCCAGTAAACCTTAACCCATATAACCTAAATCCATCATCCATTCGCCAAACCAATTAACCTTCATCTAAACCTTAAGCTTTAAACCTTTTAACCTTTCATCAACCTTAACTCCTTCTTCAAGGTATGTCCAAGCCCGCTAGGTTGAAAACCCGAAAGGGCGGCCTAGGCAAAAGTTAGGGCACATAAAAAAAACTAAAAAAAAAAAAAATCAGATCCGGAACTACGAATGGTCTGATTCCGCAAGGATATGTAGGAATCCTCATCTCGAGGTCCGACCGCTTCAATAAAATAAAACTAGTCATGGTCTAATGATTTGACTTTCTAGAATTTAGGAGCACTCTTTCTAGATCCCGACATAGACTCGACTCTGAACCTAGCCTCGTGAAAGCCTTTCCCACCAACATTCATTTAAGTCACAAATTTCAACCTTTTTATTTTTCAATCCAAGCTCTCTTTGTCCCTGAAGGACTCTCCGACAATTCCATGTTTTCCGGCGATACTTGACTTTGCCTATATCAACTTCCCAAAGAAGAATCCCCAGTTAAAAGATAAAAGAGAATCTTTAAAACGCGTTTACATAAAAAAAATATCAAAAACAAGGCGGTGCGCTGAGCGCATTGACTGTGCTGAGCGCAGCTGACTGTGCTGAGCGCACGTGGACTTCCACGTAGGCTGCGCCAAGCGCACAGGCTGTGTTAAGGGCACCAGAATAGCCAAGTATACTTCTGTTTGATGTAGAGTCCAGCGCCAAGCGCGGCTCTCTGCTTGAGACAAGGATTTTCTTTCTTATCTTTTTTAAAAAGCGCGTACCACGTGTACACTTTTTACTGGTCATGTCGCGTCATACACTTGCCACGTCAGGTGCGCCAGATGCATCCAGCACGTGACGAACACACTTGTAATTTTTCACATTAACACACTTCGAACTCGACGAACACAATTACTAATTCTCTCTACAAACTACAAAACTTCCCTACAAAAACTCATACTTTCAAACACAAATACATTCAATCTACATACTTTCATACATTCAGATTTTCATGCTTCACGATTACTAATCCCGAAGGTTGTCAATCTCGCAGACCCAAGCCACGGAATAATCCTGAGGGTCCTTAAATAAATTATTTTTATATTGAAGTTACTAACAGTTTTCTTTCCTGATGTAGATCTTTAATGTAAAATCGTTCTACTGTATATTCTAATCCCTTTCTTTCTTTTTTATTTATTTTTCATTATTATATGCCTGCCTGATCATTATATGCATATTATATGATTGTCCTGTTTTAATGCTTTTATCACCCACATGTTATTATTGCTAGACAAGACCTAAATAATTGTTCTAACATTAACCAAATTAATTTGGACAACCTATTAGGTGCCCTGTAATATTGATTGCATAATAATTTGTCACTAAAATTAGTCTTTTATGTGTTTCCTGAACATATTTAGACTAAATATATTTTGGGTGCTTAAAACATTATTTGTTTATTCTTTGGCATAAAATCTGCAATGAATCGATATTTAGAAGAGGCCAACTTTGGGCGAATGTGGTTCATTATGACTATATTCGTACCCTCACCTCCGAACTCAATCATTGGTTCATTTTGACCATCTATGCAATCATGGCGGGGAAATATACATTGGATAATTTGTCCCTATGATTTTTCCATATCCAATTAGGTTTATGATTCTTCCTAAAAAGAATTGTTGGCGACTTCTTTCAATTCAAAACAATTTTTCATAAAACCTTAACAGTGGGATAGTCAAATCTAATACGCTCTCACACCGCGTAGGTGAGAAAAAGACACGCCGACAGAAGGCATCGCTGCATCAGCCATTTTTCGACGGCTTCTCTGCTCTCACACGCTGCTTCAAATGGAGAAGGAAGGTATTGAAGAAACGAACCCAAATAACGAAGAAACGAACCCAAATACTTCACCTGAAAACCCTAGGATATAGAGGGAAAATTGGAGATGATTGAACAACAAGAGTAGAGAAGAAGAAGGAGCCGAATGGGGAAGAAGAGGAGAAGCCGAATGGAAATCAAAGCAGCCGAATATCTCGGACGCCGCCGAGTCCGAGTTTGGCAGGCGCGTTGCCGGCATGCCGGAGTTGTTGTTGAAGTTGCAGGAACACGCATGGTTTTTGGAGTCGCCGGTAGAGCGTCTCCGGAGTTGGAGAGAGGAATTCGGCGGCTGTGAGAGAGAGGGAGAGGTTAAAGAGAGAGGGGGGGAGGTGAGACGAATTAGAAATTTAGGTTAATGCTGTGGCTTCCTGCGTGGGAATAGATTGAAGGGGGAGTTTATTTCATATTTGGGCCCCTTAAGGGCTGCGGTTAGCCCAAAACCGCAGCCCTGTATCTTAAAGGGCTGCGGTTAGCCCAAAAACCGCAGTCCTTTATTTTAAAGGGCTGCGGTTTTAAGGCTAACCGTAGCCCTTCACATTAAGGGCTGCTGTTTTCAATAAACCGCTGCCTTTGTCTTTTTTTCCACAAAAAGACACCGGGTTAAAATCCCCTTCCTCAGAGGACTCAAAAGTGAAAAGTTTCTTAAGGACTCCATGTTCCAGATTATCCACCCAGTCATTTTCTTTTTTCATTTTTTGTTTTTGGACAAACCAACTTTTGATTAAGTCCAGATTTCTAGCCTCATTGATGAATATCTCCAATCCCGGTAACATCTTATGTTCCTTCCTAATGAGCCAAGGTTCTGGAAACTCATAGTATAGCTCAGTATCTCCTTGCAGGATGAACTGACCGTTGAGGGTAAATGAATGTTTTTTGATGTTGTGAGTAGTGCTGTCCGGATCATATCCTAACCCATGTTGGTTTTGCTTGTCTACTATGGGGATTGACTGCTTTATTCCCCTACTATCAAGCCCTATCCGGTTTCTCGAGTATAACCCATCTTCATCATGATTTGAAATCCTTTGGATAGAGGTTGCATGGCAAACCCTACAGGCCCTTTGACCGCATTTGTGGATATCGCTGAGGTGTTTGTTTTCTGATGGTGTCATCCTTAGAGAAGGGATAAATTTCTTCATTTTGGACCTAAAGGTAGAGAAAAAGAATTAAAAGAAGAGAGAGGAAAACTACATATTGCAGAATGCAATGCAGAATAAAGAAAATTTTCAAAAACGCTTTTGCCATATTTTGACTGGAATGGTCCACCTTTACAATTTTGTATGTTTATTTTATTTTTTTATTTTTTATTTTGCCTCTCTTGAATGATATTACTGTCATTGGGGTTGAAAACAAATGTTTTTTTTTTCATTCTTCCATTCCCTGCTTTCATATTGAACAAAGACATAAAATATAAAGATTAGGGCATGTATCCCCATTGATGTGTGAATTCAGCATTCTGAAATTGTTCTTATGATGACTGGTATCTCGAGTTCAGATCACATTGCCTGAAATACAATGGTTAATGCATTTGAGTCGAACCAGATGGCTGCCTACATATCCCCATTGCTCCAGTTGCATTTCATGGGGAGTCAGACTCAGCGTAGTTCACATTTTTTCTTAAGGAACTAAAGTTTTTTATTTAATAAAGTAGTTACACTCATATTGAGCTACCTACGTGCCCCAGGTGTTACATAGGTGGAGTGATCTCATAGTGCAAGTGTACGTGATAATGGGAATTCAAGCTACACGTAGTTCTCTACTTCTTTGATACTAACGAACTGAAAGATTTTTTTTTATTTGATGGGTTAACCCCCTACAGGACTTTTACCGAAGATTTTTTACTTTTCGTGAGATGATCAAGTAGCTTTGCGATAGACAAGAGCTATGTTGGTGATCTGCTTGATGCGATAGCTGAGAGCGTGACATTGGTTTATGTCGTGACCATACAACTGATGATAATGGCAGTTGTTGTGAAGATTTGACCCAACATGACCTACCCCTGCGGGTTTGGGAAGTGGATGAATCTAACCTTGTTCAACCAGTTTACGAAAGATATCGACTTGGGATTGCAGTCGTGGACGTGACGACAATATTTTTGCAAGTACTTCTTTGTGGGTTGGACTAATGATGCCTCGATAAATCAGGCTTTGCACTTGGTAGTAAAGGTCATGGCATCGATCAGTTTCATGCCCAAATTGATGACAATAAGCGCAGAGTTTGCTCATGTCTGTTTTGGGAAAGGGGTAAATGGTGCACATACGCTGGAACTTGAAGTATACCTTGCCTCCGAAGACGATCATCCACAATACTTAATGGTTCATCCATCTTAGCATATACCATTGGATTTGTGTTGGGAGTTTCAAGATCTTCCCGATGTCATTTTTTTTGCAATTTCAGAGTATCGATGTCGAAGCCATGTTGTTCCATGTGGCTGAGGGAGGTGTATTTGATTGTAACCATGTGATGATAATAGAAATCGTTCAGGTTGTGCAGTAATATAAGCATGAATTTCCGATCAGTAATAGGGACACGAAGCTGGGCGCGAATGTAAGCGCATCTTGAACAAAAGTGCGAGAAATTTTCTAAGCCACCTTGACGCAAAGTGACTAGCTTGAACTTCTTGACATCGGTCTGTTTTTGCTCGAGAGCCCAATTAACAAAGGCATGGCTAGCATTTTCCCAACTAGCTCTATCCACATAATCCAAAGAGTCGTACCAGTCCAAAGCTAGTCCTTCTAAACTCTTGTCAAACAGCATGGGGTAATCTTCCTCTGGTATTGCCCTATGGGTGCAAGACATTAACAAATCCAACTAAGTGGACAAAAGGATCACCGTTCCCGTCAAATTTTCGAAACTGTGGTAACTCACGATAATGATCCTCGTGCTGATATCCTGGGAAGAGAATCAGTGATTTAGTGTGAACTTATCAGATAGGACCTACTACATTAAAGTCCAGGTCAAAATCATCAGTCCCAGATCTCTTCTTTGAGTCATTATCATCATCTTGAGGATTGCCGACACAGGATTCCTTCGGTGCTTCAATTGACGTATCATGAGTGTCAATGCTTGGAGCTCCCAGTTCTTCCTCGTCATCCTCACTATATTCTGGTTATGTTTCCTCAACACTTACATCTGGTGTGGCTGTTGGGACCTCATTCATCCATGAATTTTTAGGTGCTGCTCGAATATAGTGGATAGTGTAACCATCCAACCTAGTGCCCTCTACCTCGTTCAAATACAATACTGATTTCCCGATGTTGGAGATAGTCATAATTTCTAGATCACCAGAAATAGTCACAGCACCCTGATCAGTGAGAAGATTTACCTTCTAATGTAGAGTAGAGGCTACTGCTCTATTTTCATGCAGCCACGGTCTTCCTAATAAAAGGTTGAAACATGCTTGAATGTAAATGGCCATGAATTCCACCTTCCTTGCCACGGGACCACATTCAATGAGGAGGCTGATTAAACCCAGGACTTCTCTCTTGGCATTATCATATGCTCTAACCACGTGGTTGGAAGGTACCAGATCTTCTTTTGGATACCCAAGTCTTGTTAGCACACGTAGAGGGCAAACATTGATTGCGGAGCCATTGTCGATCAACACCCTAGATATCTCCCATCCATTACAGCGTATAGTGATGTGCAATGAATTGTTGTGGTTGATATTGTTAGGGAGGTCATTGTTTGTGAACATGAGAGTTCGATCTCCCCCATGAATGAGCCCCGCCATTTGGTCAGATGTTATGGAAGAGCTTACCGAGGCTTCATTGAGATGCTTTAGAACAGCTGCCCTATGAGGCTGTGAAAGCATTAACAATTTCTAGATGGAAACATTAGCATTTACTTCTTTCATGCGCTTGATAGCATCATCTTCCTTGTTACTATCTTCGGTCATTGGCTCTTTACCCTTTTCTTTCCTTCTCGATACTTCCAAAGGATTTTCATCCACCAAATGGGATGGTTTAAAATGGCGACCTACTCTAGTCAAATGGGATATATCCACGTACTCCTAATCACTAAGATCATCGAGGCAGATGGGGCGTCGGTATGTATTTGGAGTGGTGGAATGTCCTCCAGTGTTTTTCTCCACGATTGTCAAGGCCGAAGAGGCATCTTCATCAGCATCAGAGTCCAAGATGAAGAATGCACCATCATAATCCAAAGTTTCACACATGCCAGAGAATGGATTCTTGTTGAGAGTGAAGCTAGGGTCTTTACAAGGCATCATTTTGACTTTTTCTTGAGTGAAATAGTCATAAACCAGGCACTTGTAACCTACGGCGATTGGCATTTCATACATTTGGGGAGTTGTCTTGTGGATTAACTGGATTGGATCGCTACCATCTGACATAGAAGAGATTGCATTAATCGTAAATGAGGGTTTATGAGTGTCGTTTGGTTTAGTGGAAATGGATCCTAAAGAGATTTTTCCATAATCCACAATGTTTTGAATTTGATGCTTTAGAGCCGTACAGTTTTCAGTATTATGCCCCGGGCTTTGATGATATTCAGAGTTTTAGTTTGGGTCATAACCAGGGTAAGGATTTTTAGGAGGTGGACGTGGATTCAAGGTTGAATGAGATTGGCCTTTTTTATCTTGGAGAGAGCTTGGGAATAAGTCATGTTCAAAGGAGTAAAGTTCCTTTGTGGTTGCAACTGGAATGCAGATGATGCGCCAATGGCATGGATCGCATTAGTTGTCTTAGGAGCTGCTGAATCATTGTTTGGGGCTCTTCTGTTATTTCAAAACATTGCATTATATGTGGCGTTGCCAGTAGGTTCATGTTTAATTGATGTCTCCCCTTTTCCCAGCATCCTCAAACAGAGTTCATGTAGCAATCAAAGATTTGAAGGTCGAGAAATATTGGTATGCCATATGCTTCTAATAGACAGGAAAAAGGTTCTTCACAACCATCTGCAGCTGTTCTTCATTAGGCATATTCATCATTTTAGAAAGCCTTGTTTCTCCACCGAGTGATGAATGAAGAAAATGTCTCATTAAGGTTTTGAGAAGTGGTCTCCAGATCCCTTCTAGTAACATCAATTTCTTCATTATATTTGTACTGGTTTGAGAACTCTCTGACTATGTCAGCCCAAGTGGATTTGTTTGTGTTTTCAAGATTGAGGAACCAATGTGCTTCCGCACCGTCTAAATACTATTGAAAGAGTTGAGCCATTAGAGACTCTTTCACTCCCCAGGGACTCCTTGCCCCTACATACATTTTCAGGAAATTGATGGGGATACCGGTCCCATCAAACTTTGTCAGATTAGGCATCTTGAAACCATGGGGTAATCATGTCTTCTAGAAAAGAATGAACCCATGAACGTCCATCCATGGTTCAGCCTTAGTCATGCCTTTTAAGACTTCTTTGAGCGTGACTACTTCTTCCTCGAGCTTAGTGGGAATTTCTCTCTCATTGTTCAGAGGCTCAAGGTGAAAAGGTGAGGCTACCTCCGACTCCGGAGGAGGAGGAGGAGAAGGCATATAGGCGCTTTGGCGCATTATGCCCAACACAGTTTGTTCAATATTATCATGTCGGTCAAGCATAGCCTAGACAAGTTCTCGGGAGCTCAATCATTAAATCAAGTGGAGGAGTAGAGTTTTGTTGGTGCTCGTAGTTCGTAATTTCAGACATGTTGCTGAGACGTGTAGCAGAGAATACAGCTGGTGTAGACAAGGATGACAGTATTACTGATCGAGAACGTTCACTATGAGCGGGTCCAGGCAGAGTTCCTGTGAGATGAGATGAAGAGTTAGCACAGAACTTGTCCAGGCTTTGTTTCTTCTTTTCATTTTCTCTCTCTTTTTTTTTTGCGCAGGGAATGAAAGAAATGATATCTTTGAAAATTATTTTTTCTTTTAACCCCAATTTCAGTTATCTTTTACGAAAAGGTGTGAAACCTTGACTCTATCATTTGTTTTAGATTTTTCATTAGATTTCTTTGACTCGTTATTCTCTTTTTTTCTTAGACTTGGACCTTTTATTTACATTTAAAACTGCCACTCTTGGATTCATTTTTTTTTTTGGGATAATTCACAAACACTTTTTAAAATCAATTTGATGATATCCTTCCATTTCTTGCTACTACAGAAATAAGAGAAAAGAGGTATAACGAGGCCTGTGTCCTCATTTTGGCAAATTATAATGCCCCAGATATCGTTCTCCTTTGTGGTGATCTGCATGTATTGATTTCTTCTAAGTGCTGAAACCAGAAAAGAAAACATCAAATGCAAAAGGGGCCGAACCAGAAGGTTGCCTACGTATCTCCATAAGTGGATTTGGATTTGGATTTGGGGAAAAAAATTTCTTGTAATGATTTTTTTTTAATGGAGAATCAAGCCCGACGTAGTTCTGATATATAATTTTTTCTTCCTTTTTTTTTTTGCAGCTGCACTCAGAAAATGAGTTGCCTACGTATCCCTTTTAGTACATTATATAGAAGAGAAACTAAGATAGATGCATACAACATTAGATTTTTTTATATCATTTT